>JASFXZ010000041.1:3007500-3599615 GCA_032209605.1 Mactromeris polynyma
GAAAACCTATATAGACCTGTATAGATAAAGAGGCAGATAAAATACTTTATCGTACAAACCTTCAGTATAATTGCACGCTACAGTTAATGTTCGACAATGACTTAGTGCACCATTTCTAGTCACTGTCACACCCACTGTGCTTCCGTCCTTCCCTGTTGTATACTGAAAAAATAGGTTTTAAGAAAATAATTATTTGATAGCCAATTAAACTTATTTCGCTTTTTTTGCTTTGTTACCGAAACCGGGGACTGGCCCCCGATTGCATAAAAATATTTAAGCAGTGTTCTGCCAAGCTGAATAGGGGGAGACAATTGTCTTGGTTCGCTTCAAAAAGTGGAGACAATTTTTAAGAAATTGAAACATAAAATAATTCATCTCAAAATTAATCAATATTTAAGTGTCATTTACAGTTACATGTCACATTTTGTACATGCTTAATGATTGTCTCTTGTTAATTGACAGTAATCAACACTACTAGTGTCTGTTCTTTAAATAAAACCTCAAAGGACCGACTGTTTATCAACAAATTTCTCTGGTTTCTGTTAGTATCGATTATTGTCGACAGTGGCATGATTCGCACCTAGACGATTTTTACATTACCTTTTTTTTTAGCGAAAATTTCGCAAATACTCCGCCTCGGCAGAACACCGCAAAGTAAATGATTAAGTAATTTCTTAGCAGTACCCTTAAGGCTGTTTTTGTGCTTAGCAGATCATGATACAAACACTGTTCGTTAAAACAAATACGTAAGCTGTTTTTGTGCTTAGCAGATCATTGATAAAAATCACTGTTCAAAGTTAAAACACAGACATACTAAGTAATCAGATGTACTAAGTTAAGAGAAATAACATGCTTATCCTTCTATCTATTTTCGTTACTTAGTATATAAAGCAGATATTACATAGTTCAACATTTTAATTACAAAAGAATATACTGGTTATATTGGTAAACCTTGCCTTGTCTAAAAACCAGTAACACCTTTAACTGCATGTTGTATTGGTAAATTCAATATTGAATAATATTTTTGTATTCAAACGGAAGTAAAATACAAGTTTAACAAAAATGAATTTGGTTTAATGAATATTTCAAGATTTTGTTGTAAACATAATCACAAGGGATAGTGGACAAGGGATAGAGCACCCTAACCCTGATAGGAAAGCCGCGGGTTTGAGTCCAGATTGTTTGATAATGAATTCCACAATCCTAGTCTTTGGCACATGTAGTGGTTAACAAGCCAGGCAGCAGTTATCAGGAGTGACAATTAAAAGTTGTTTCAAAATAAAAATAAAATAGTTTTAATTAAATTTAATTCATCACATGAAATCCAGCAAGCATTCCCAAACTCATTGCTTTACATCAAATGGCAAAAAGCTTGCAGATTTTATAATCATTTTGGCATAAAATTTCTGGTCAGAAATAAGTTTGGTTCCCAGCGAACTACAGCAAATTTAGTATTGAAGTGAAAGGGGCAGTTAACACTAGACTAGTCGGACATGTACTGCACTTTGATACATCGATGATGGTATATTAGATAAAAGCCTGCAATATGTTAGATCTCAGGCACGGAAGGAATGAAACAGTCTAAACATATTATCTGTCCAACTGATATTTTTTGTACAAATCCATTTCACTTAATGATAGAAGACTGTTCATACACTGCAAACACTATACATATCACATGACAACAACAACAATAATTACAACAACAACACTGATAACAACAAACAGTAACTAAGCATTAGCAAGACTATTCTATGTTAGTTTTATTCGTTATTTACACACAGGACTAGATATTAAGTTATGAAGCCACATACCTATGTCAGACTGGTACAATGAAAGTTGGGTTGCTCTGACGCAATTTCTACCCAAAATTTGACATACCCTATATGCAAAACACAATAGAAAAATATGCCTAAAATCCTTACATTTACCTGTATGTTAGTTCGTTGTTAGTCATAGTGAGTCAGAAATATGTCATAGAACACTATCTTATTGATTGAACTTGACCAATGGGCAGTAAATAGTAATGCCGGAGGATATAAGGAGAGAGGTCATTCCTTAATTTGATATTAATTGGACATGGTAAACACTTTTACTAGAAAGGTATGCAAATGATATTGGGGTATTGTCTTGTTGGTTTGAGGGTTTGAAAGTAGTGTTTTGACATAATTTCTACCGTACAAGGGAATTTTTCATATGGGATAGTTGATCTAACCAGTATTCCAGGGTAACTAACAAGTACTAACATGTTCATCCACAAGCAACTATTAACTTCCCCCACATGAAGCAGAGGCAGAAGACAAATGACTTCAAAAGGACATAACCCCTCATCTATGGTTCACAGCTATGACCCGCCTAGAGTTCACACCAGACGAGTGAGGTACCAGTTCAATTACACAGGCAGACTTTCGGATTTCTGTGATGGGAAATAATGCCAGATCTACGTAATGGTATGATTGGTTTAAACGGAACAGGTATTGGACAAGTTGGAAAATGTACAAGAATGAAACAACAGGAAATACTCATGATAGAAGGAATGAATATAGTTTCATGGCACATCTACAGTTTTGACGATTACCTCCACATTTCACCTTACTTGCAGACAGCGCAAAGGACAATTCCAGCAACCATTAGTTTAATGAATTGAGTTAACCACAACAATCATGCAGATATTATCATTGCTAACTGTTTTCAGAGCATCATCCTAAGTTTTTATTTCTTGCGTTTATTTAGGAATGTCGGTAAGCCACACACTGGGTTCAGTATACCTTTTTTTAACTATCCTGATTTAGTAGACAAATACCCTCACAGGGTGCAACAAAATGGAACATGCATTTCAACGGCCAGAAAATGCACAATAAGCCAGTAAAACATGACAATGGGTAACCAAATGTCTTAATTTTGCAGGAGGAATTATGATCGAAAAATATTTCATAACAAGATTTTTTCAAATCTGAATTCAAAATCTAGAAATTTATGAAATTTTTTATTTTTCTGTTCAAACTGCATGAAGCTCTTCAGTTGTGAAGGTCGGAAGGAATCACTTCCTGTGGTGTTACTATATTTAGACTGTCTTGGTTACCGTATCTGATCGATTCTGTATTTCCTTTACCTCCACGTACGCCGGAACTTCCTCGGAGGTTTTAGGGGGCGGTTGCCAATCTTTGGGTAACTTTGACATACTGTCTGTTGATAGCCAACTCAATCTTGGCCAACCTGAAATAAAAATAAATAAGGCCACCCTAAAAAAATGTTTAGCATAACCCCACCCAGGCCTAAAAAAAAATATCTGTGTTTTGGGTAACCCGACCCTACCTGTAAAAAACCCGACCCTAGAGTTTTTTACAACCCTGGAGAATTTTTGTTTCGATTTTTAATTGTTTTTGAAAAAAAAAAAAAACTTTGTCCCTACCCTACCTAGCATTTTTGAGACCGTTACCCTAAACACAGATTTTTTCTTTTTGGCCCCAGCAAAATTTAGACGGGTAGGTTCATTCGATTTCATCAGATTCGAAATTTCTTATCGAATAAAACATAGTTTCTAATAGCTCATTTCAATTCGACTTTGTAAGAAGATACATCGAGACCTGATATTTATTTCGGATGATACCGAGTATTCGGATAAAAATCTATCAAATAATCCAGGTACTACTGTATAGCTGTAACAAGACTCTACATAGAAAAAAAATGATGACATACCTCTAAATGTGACAACTTCACCGTTTGGAGTTTTACTTAATCCTTTGAGACAGGCTTCCGATGTCAATGCATGACAAACATTTAAACTTCCTAGCATAAAACCAACACCTTGGCCTCCAGCATCCTGTAATCATTGATAACATAATGTCAAATCATTGATGACTGTAGATACGATTTAACACATTGAAAAGAGCAATGAAAATCAGCGAAAACTTTAATAAGGTAGGTAGGTAAGGTTTTATTATTTAGTTTAGTACTGTAATGGCTAAAAGAGCGGGAAAAGATTTTCATCAATGAACCTGAAAAAATAAATTGAGTCGCTGCATTTTTCATGAGTCGGTCGCGTAACTGGAATCACCTGCCCTGCTTGAGAATCAAACCCAGACCTCCTGGGTGGCAGCCTAGTACTCTACCAACAGAGCTAACCAGACAGGCATGAAATATAATATTGAATAAACTTACTCTACGAGATGTAGGGACTTCCACGGGTACCGGGACAACACCAGCCATCAAACATCCGTAGAAACCAGTGATAAATGATATAGGATCATTGTTAGGATAGACTAACGCTACCTGAAATCATACATATATACAACCATATAACAGTCCATTGATAACAAACTTTTTCTTTTACATCCATTGAAGTTCGGTCAGATTATAAATTCTGTCTATGTTTCATAGTGATTTTAGCAAGATGTTGGTGGTACATTGTTTGCACTACTGAAAATGCATCTCATTAAGAAACTGAACCAGTAGGAATTAAACTGTGCAAATAAGTGACACACATTCCCAGGCCCCCTAGCATGCCTCAATAAAAAAAAGGTTTATATAGTAATTTCTGTAATAATAAAGAGCAAATAAATGCTAATTTTGATCATCTAAGTTGATGGATCGATGCAGTTGAGACGGGCAGGCTGTGTACCCACTGCCACAAGGACGACAGGATGCTGCCTACGGGCAAAGACTGCCTTCACAAATACTCAAGATGATGTATGCAAGTAGTACAGAAGGCTGCAAGTTCCACAAGAAAATAGTATGCCTCTCTCTGCGGACATCAGGAAGAATTGCTCAAGACAAATATCACAACAACTTACCCGATCTAACGGTTTTATTGGCACTTCCCCTTTCTGACCTACTTTGTTCAATAAATTATAAGCAATCTTCTGTGTTTTACTGAGTAATTTTCCTGAAATAGAGCAAAATACAAAACTACAGTAAAACCTCTCTTAAAGACCACCTCAAAATTAAGACCACCTCAATAAGACCACCTCAATAATAAGACTGCCTCAAAATTAAGAACACAATGATTACTAAACAAAACAGTCATGTCCTGATGAATTTACAAACCAATTTTGGAAAACAGTAAATTTTTTATCAAATGTTAATCTAATATTCTAGGTGGCAGAGTAAGAGCTGTATTACACCAAAGCTGTTGATTTAATGCTTCTTTACTTGAAAAGGGGCTCTAAGTCACCTAATCAGCCCAGGTCAGGTAGTGACTTTTCCAACTATTTGGATGCCAAAGGACCACGGGTGGACACATGGGTAGAACCACCCACCTTCCGTTAGCACGCTGGATGGCTTCCTCTGTTTCAAATTCTATATGGGATTCGAACCCGTAGCAGTGAAGGGCAAGTGATTTTAAGTAACGATCATAACCACCCGACCATTAAGTCCCATTTTCTTTTCTTGGTTATGTATCTTACCATAAGTTAAATTCACAGTTGGTTTTCCATTTTGGTCTAGCACTGTAACAGCAAGAGCTTTATACGTGGATGATCCGTATCTGTGTAACGCTGCTTCCAAATTACGAGGTAATCCAGATGGAACCTGAAAGATATAAACGAGTGTTTCCATGACAAACCCTGTACTAGTGACTTTGCATTCTCGGTTTTGGTAATGCTGGTACTTCCCAATGAAAGTGTTGATGTCAAAAACAAAGCGCTTTGCCCCATGTGTTTTGGAGGCTTAATTGTAATTCATAGAATGAAAGCAATGATCAATATATTAACGTACAAGTCATGATTATGCCGTATCCATTTGTTTTCCATGCAGTTTAAAGTCACTCACACAAACACAGACTTATGGTGAACACAGGAAAGAATCTTAACCTTTACTCAGCATCCAGTGCTCGTTACATACACACAAATTTACTCTCAAAACTTCAAAGAAAGTGGATCATTACAAACAAATCTTAGCACTCAGTGGGCAAAGTAACCCACTTCACAAACTCAAATATTCACAGACTCAGCCGAGTAAATTCTTAGGTTTGAGTGCCAAGTAAAAGATATATTCCCATACCAATGTCAGACCATTTCCTGGACCTAATTAACAACCAGTACTAACTTGCCCCTCAGCAAACAGCTGACAGATTCCTCACATGAATCAGAGGTGGAGGACAAATGACCGTAGCCAAATTGTCATGGAAGGACATGACCTGCCCAGGTCAGGAATCAAACCCGGACGTCCTGGGTGACAGCTCAACGCTTTGAACACGGAACTAACCAGGTGGGCTCCAAACCAAGTCTTCAGCATCGACAAAGTATAAAAATATGACTTACCACAAGAGGGTCACCAGATACAGGGGTTAGAGTACTACCCTCAGGTTTTGGAGCATTAGGGTCTGCTGGTGGGGCTGGAATATAGAGTAAACATCAATTATTAAACAATTAATAATTAATTAATTCTAGGTCATCCTTAAAAATTGTTTGTTTGGCATAACCCTATCTACTCAGGAAACCCTATATACACCTTACAGTGGCCCCTAATCAAAAAATAGTTTGTGGGGTTGAAGGTGGGAACATTTTTTGGACTGCATTAATAGTAACACTATAAAGATGGTATACTCACAATGTACCTTTCTTGTATATTCTTGTACATTAAACAGTGAATTAACACCAATGTTTTACAGATCCTATTTTTACATCACATATAAAAACTGAGACTGCGAACATTCAGAAGTGAAAGCAAAAAAAGCCTATCTAGTTCTTTATCTGTAGATGGCCATACAGTCGGACCTCGTTTATTTGACAACCTTCTATCCGAATACTTGGTATCATCAGAAATAAATATCAGGTCCCGATGTATCTTCTTAGGAATGTTGAATTGAAATAGGCTATTCGAAACCATGTAGTATTCAAAATAAAAGTTTGAACCCGAAAAATTTGATTGAACGAGGTCCGACTGTTCTAGTTTTGCTTTCACCCCTCAACAGGATTATATGAATGGACAAATGAAAAGTATCTTGTAACCATCATTCTGTGGGCAGTATCTAAAACCTGTGCTGTCTATTTCTCTATTTAAGTATGTATAGTCCTTTTTATTTACTTGTGAAGAGTAGTAAACAAACTCTGAGTTGGTCAGCCAATGAAAATATGTGTTGGAAAATATTGACCAATCAACATTTTGTATACAATTGACCAATCGACATCTTGTTTACAAATCGACCAATTGAGATAAAGTATACAATAACAGCATTCTCAACTAATTTTGAATTAACAACAGGAAATACACACTAGATGAGATTCTATGTTAATCAATTATCTTTACAGCAACATCTTATAATTGGTTATTAAAGAATTCTCAAGGGGCATGTCAATAGTATGGTTAAAAGCTTCAGTTTTCAGACCACTTCATGTCATTGAAAATTGATCAAACTTGTTAGATCTGAATACATAACTTGTATCTTGCAGCAAAAAAAATTATCAGTTTAATGTTAGAAATTAATACATAATTAATAGTCATTTAGGTAGGTACAACTGTATGATAGTTTAGTTTACTATTCTGTCTTCATCAATAGTTTTAAAAATGAAGAAATCTGGTTCATAATGGCAATTTAATAAGACATATCAAGGGACACGACTCCAGCAAGAACTTCTTTATATTCTCGTACTTGCTTTAATGAACAGTATTTTCACAGGTTATAATTCTTTTCATAATTTATTCACAAACAGATAAATATCAAGAGGGAGGAGGATTCAAAATGGAAAACATGCAAATAATGCCAAGATAATAAACTTGACATAAAATGCAGGCATAAAGCATTTATCACATGGACACGCCAGTATCACCAGTATAACAAATAGCAGGTAACAAAAGGCAGACTGCCTATATATTTTTTCAAACCAGAGCACAAGAAACACTGAATGCAAATTTTGGGGTGGAGCCAATAAATTTTGAGGCGGGACTAATAAATTTTGAGGCGGAGCTAATAAATTTTGGAGCAGAGCTAATACAAGATGCTTTGGAAATGGGTGTGGCTTGTACCTCAGTATTTCCATAGTGACAAAAATGTGACCTTTTCCCAAAAAAGTATACTCCATGCATACTTAAAAGAAAACACTAGAAGAATGAATAAGATTTCTAATGCCATTCAAAACCTATCTGCTAAAAAAATTGTAAATTAATACATAACATTGGATACCGATTACAAGATACATGCAGAATTTGATTGCATTTCAGCAAGAATACGACAAAATACTACTTAGATTATGGGAAAAACACAAGGCTATCTTAATAAATTGTATACAATTTGAGAAGCCAATGCAATATTCTTGCGCTAATTTTCAGAATCAAAAGTGGGAAAGAGAAAGGTTAAAAGAAATGTTTATGATGAAAGAATTGAGATTAAGCACATTATTATGGAAGCAAATTGAGAAAGAAATTTTTTATACAAGAAAAAGGACCTGCAGCCCCTACGGATGGGATTATACTATCTCTGGATATCTTACCCTCATCTTCCCCTAAAATTGGTTACATAATGTTTTTTAAGAAATACAGGTAAAAAAGGGACCATGCAAAATGATAAAATCATAAAGTCAATGAAATAATGGTGACGAAAACAAAGCAAAAATAAAAAGTTCTGTTCTAAAACTCATTCTTTCCATTTAATATCTTCACAAGCTATCAGCATATGAAGTTTGACCACTACAGGCCTAAGGATTCTCCAGTATTTGAGGGAAACCTGTTAAAATTAACACTCAAAGGTCACTGTGACCTCATCCTTTCACATACTGACCCCTAAAACAATAGGGGTCATACACAGACGACAATGAAGTTTGAACACAACAGCCCCAACCAAACTTAAAGTTACCAATCAGACCCAAAATAGTCGACCAATCCAACAACAGACTGACAGACATGGGCAAAACAATACATGTATAAGCCCGCAAACACATAAATGTTTTTAAAAAGAGAAAAGCCTGACTTTTGTTTGGTTACAGAAGACTGGACTGTTTTTAGAACCCATACAAGTACCCCAAATGTGACGATCATTTATACTAGACACCTTTAACTCAATGATACACATAGCTAAAGTATTCTTACAACAGTGTCATATACTGAAATAGTTTAAAATTCCGTCACTTTCTACTAAAGCAACTGTAAACAAAAACCTACACTATACTGACAGAAATTTGTATCTGAATAAAACCACTACCATACTGTCAGAAGTTACACTTACATTCAAGAGCATCATCATCTTCAACAAAATACTCAGTCAGTGGTTTTCGTTTTGGACGCTGAAAAAAAAAGAAAAATCAAAACATATGTAAATTTTTGTCTTCTGACACTGATATTACGAAATTCTTGCCAAAAAACTTGCCAATGCCAAATTTGTACAAAATATTTGACCTCAAGTCTCGCCTTCAAAATTGTACGAGTTCCAAATAAAGATTTGAGAAAATTCAATTGATTGAGTAATAACTGGGAATCTTACAAAACAAAACTTCGATCCAATGTTCTATATGTGTGGCTAGGACTTAAAAGTACAAGTCTGCATGAATCACTACCTACAAACCTGCATGAATCACTACCTACAGCCAACTCTTGTTACACTGACTACGGTTACAACATAATATTTGTTTAACAACTCCAGTAGGAACGAATCTGCATGTTGTGTTATTGATCGAATTCAACACAACGACATATTCATTACAATGACATAAATGCATGGTACAAACATGGTTGTTGTAACAAGAGTTGACTGTATTGGTGCAATGACCCTTGAGATTCAGCACCAAGTGGACCCACTACTAACCTACCCCTATTGGCCATAAATTAATTATTTGCCCTTGCAATAACTATTTCAATAGAAACTTTTCATTCACAAGCCATATGCCTTTTACGATCTGCAAATCCTTACAATCTAAACACATGCAAGATTAAGTCAATCCTTTCATCTTTCCCAAACAATTAACACTAATTCTACTGCCAAATAAACCTTAACTCAAAATACAATCGGACCTTGTTCATTTGAATTGATTGGGTCTGAAATTTTATTTTGAATAATACACAATTTCGAAAAGCCCATTTCAATTCGACTTGCATAAGAAGGTACATCGGGATCTGATAAATATTTCGGATGATACCTAGTACTCGGATAGAAGGTTGTCGAATAAACGAGGTCCGACTGTACACTCGAAACAAAAATCTTCCGCACCATGTAGACATTTTGCAAATAAAACATTATTTAAATCGCGATATGCATTTGACAAAATTTCAAGAAATTTCTTCAGAAGTGGTATTTTAATTTGAAGAATGCCACATGAATATTATAATGCACAATATCAATGAACAGCTTCACAAGATGCTGTAACTATCGCCGATGCCAAAAACAACAAATCATGACAAAACCAATGAATTCTGATACACTTCATTAGAGACAGGTGTTTATAAATTAGAAAGCAACCTGCATCTGTTAATTTACTATTTTCTTAATTTTCTAAAAATAAATCTATTCCAGATTGCTATTTGAACCGATTTCGCTCTCTAAAATGTGCGGTACAAACAACATTGTATCATAGTTTCGGTAGTTTTCTTTGAAGTTTGTACATCTGGAGAGGCGGAGCTAAATTCAAAGTTAAGTGAAGGGGAGGGAAATATCTATCAAAGCACAAAGTGCATTAACTAACAGTGCGGTAATTAGATACAAAGCAAGCGTGAAGTAACAAAGCCATGTTTTTATCGGTTTAGAAGATAAATTCAATGAAAAATGACCACCATTTTCATGAAAATGAAATAAAATTACATACAAATACCTTTAATGTGTTCATTAATTGTTGTATTTTTGCTGCCACCTTTCCTTGATGTCTCGGTGCTGAAATATAGAAAAATTAACAATAATATCAAGTATCAAGCAAGGCTATCTCGTAAAAAATTTGGAGGGGGGCGTCTCAGTAGGTCAATTTGGTGGATTCTTTAGGGGGTATTTATGTTGTTCTTAGAACTTTTAGACACAAACAATTCAATGCCAGTACGACTTCTGGGGTGTCACAAACGATAGATTTCATTTTTGTTAATTAAGTATTATTAAAATCAAGTACGCACCAGTCTTACAAACTAAAATTTCTCATTTATTGAACACAAACATTGAAATAAACTACAAAAATATAGTAACTTTAACAATTACACTCATTTAAACCAGGCTCTGTTTTCTTTACATACAGTTGTCCCAGACTAGTGTACATGTAAAAGTTGACTGGTCCGACATGGGAGGTTAGTTGTCCAAGCATAGAATAGGGTATTGATTTACAGTTATGTAGGCCTGCATAACAAACTTGTCCCGGACTAAGTCCAACTCAACTGTTGGTAGCCCGAATCCGTAATTAGACTTGTCCGTGACGTCGGGCAACTGCATTTCTAGAGCCCTTTTAAACCCAAAAAGTTTGCAACCAAGCACAAGTTTACTCACAGTCTGTGTCCATGTCCATTCCAACATTACCAGCCACACGGACAGACGACACGCCTCGTCCGACGCGATCAGCTTGACGGCTACTTTTAGCATTATTAGTTACATCGGGAGGCTGGGATATATGTTGTGCTGAAAATAGACAAAACACACTCATAAATAATAAATAATTAATCAGTGGTTACACTTGGTCTGAATGTCACTTTGATAATTTTTTACCAGATTTTACCATTTTATAGTCAAAATACCTATAATTTAGAGAAAAGGACCCTTCAGCCAGAATCCTAAGGGTCAAAATATGGCGTTATGGAAAATCCAGGGGTCAAAGGGTGAACTCAATGGTCAAATGGAACCCTTGATTAATTAAGGAAAATTGCCATATTTATTTATCTTTTAGGCCTTAATAAAATATATGTTTGTTTTTCAGTCACACAACCAACCCCTATTTAACCCCTTTAGAAACCACTTTCTGACTAAAAAAAGCCTGAAGTTCAGATATATAGAGTTCTCTGTGGTCTTCAAGTAAGATTTTACTGTACCTCAAAACAAATATACATCGTTGAATAGAGAAGTATTTACTTACTGATTCAGTCATTGTGGTCAGTGTTTGAAGATTTTTTTGTTGTAAATTTATCTTGTTTTAATCAACGGTAAAACAAGTGCTTACAACTTATATCACTGTCAATGACGACTTCCTGGGTTACTAACCAGTATAATGCAAATCTTTCAGGTGTATACTCGGTACATTTAAAAACGCACATTTTTGTACCTGTGATTTGTCTTTTAAATGTCATTTAAGTGTGTTTAAACTAAGGATGTCAACGAATACCAAAATTGGTATCCGGATACTCGGAACGCCATCCGAACGAATATCCGGATACTCGGAACAAAAATTATCGAAATGTTAACGATTTGCTTGTAATGTCACATAATTTCGCGACTTAAATCATCTATTTGCACCAAACAAACTTACTGTGCATGCAGTCAGCTAGGTTCCAGTTCATTGAATTTCCGAAGTTATCGAAATATTTAATGTGTACTCTGAGTTTAAAATCGTTAATATTTGATTTCTTATAACAGTTTTATCTGATTTTGAGAGCATGTGTTCATAAAGGTAGGTAACTCCGTGTGATTGTGTACTTTCGTTTTGACAAACTCTTGCGCAGTGATCTCCCTTTGTTTTGGTGTGAGCCTTGATTAATGTTTACACAAGAATTCCAAATGTTATCAATAAAATACAGATTTGCTCACTCTAACAAGTTTAGCTTATTCACTAAAGACATCATTATGTAGTGAACAGACGAAACTTGTAGATTGATGAAATTTGTAATTTTGAGAGATATTTGCGAACTCATGTGATGTTAAATCTCCAGGTACGTAGTACTAACTGATGATGATTCCTTGTGTCGTGTTCAAAGCATGATTAATGATATGATGTATCCACTTGAGATGGAGTTTGCTTTTACGTATCAAGCCTGTTCTGTAGAACAACTGGTACATACTGTTTGCTTGTATTTTTGCGGTAGATCTAATTGTGTACCATACGGTATAAATTTGTAAGTACCGCAAACTTACAAACAAACAGATTATGTATTACTCAACTAAAGACAATGAAGAAACTCTTAAACTGCAGCTTTATCTTTTAATTGCATGCATACTAATTAAATAACGAAAAACAACAACATATAAAACATACAACAGATAGACAGAACATGAAACATTAAATATTTACATGGTACGGACAAATCACAAAACAATATTTACATGGTACGGACAAATCACAAAACAATATTTACATGGTACGGACACATCACAAAATAAATGAAAATATGTACAACACGAAATCACTCCTCAACACTGTATCTGACCATTTCAATGTTCATTAAATCCACATTTAAACCTCTGTTACTGACACTTTGTTCTTGTTCAAGAAAATGATATTGTCAACTAAATCACTGGAAAGTCGGTTTCGCAGTTTGTTAATTAAGAGTCCAGTAGCAGAAAAAATCCGTTCTGATGGCACAGAGGTAGCAGGGACTGAAAGGACTCTTTTTGCGATAACAGCAATTTTCGGAAACCTGTGTTCATTGTTTTTCCACCACACTAACGCATCAATATCATGCGAAACGTAGAGACAAATGATGTAATAGAAGCCTGTTTCTTAGCATCACTGGTTGGAGTACTTTGACAATTTTGATTATTTTCCACTGATGGGTGCTTGGCACGTAAATGGTTCCTCAAGTTGGTAGTGCCCCCAGAATAGGCAAGTGAAGTCTCACACAAACTACATTTTGCTGACTTGCGGTCATCCGCCCTCGTGAAGAACTTCCAAATATTAGATTGTAGACTCGGAGGCATGATGATTTAGGATATTTTAAACTTATTGTTATTATATAGCAGTGATATATAGCAGAAAGTTAATGACTAACTGATGATATTACAGCAGTGTTGTCAGTTTTATTTTCAATCATAACCAATTGGTAATCTTGATACAAATGAGTAATATTTAATTGCTATTGGGCGTTGCGTGATCTGGACCAATAATATACGTCAATATATAACACTTGTTTGTTACAAGGGGATTGTATTTGTAGAATAAACCATACTTCAAAGCAGCATAAAATTAATAATAGCAGCCCGTGAGCAAAGAGTGTTTGTAACATGCGGCGTAAGACTAACGCTCAATTTGTAACCCCCTTCCCCACCTACTACAATTAACACGAAAATCGATGTAATTAATTCCAATAGTGTCACCCTTAATGAGGTATAATTAAACATGTTTGTAAAAACAACAACACCAACCAGAGAACTTTTTTATACAATTTTATTTACTCGTATCTTTAATTGGTTTTAGTCCCGTGAAAAACATACTTTAATATACGCCGCAGTGATTATCACGCTTTAGGGTATCTCACAAAGACACCGATGTGCAAAGAAGACCATAAACAATATGACACACGGTATCGAATTGATTCTATTGTTATAGGTGTTAAAATAAATTGTTGGTCGTTAAAGATACTGAGAGTCAAATATTTCGTAATTTTAAACGAGTATCCGAATGCCAAATTGTGATTCGGATACTCGGAACGGAATGCGGATATCCGGATATCCGGATACTCGTTGACATCCTTAGTTTAAACCTCATTTTGATACGAAAATACCCGTTGATTGAAAGAAAATTTAGTGTACATCACTGCTTTAAGAAATAAAAGACTATGGTAAAAAAACAACATATTAATTGAATTGGCCTTATGGTGACAAACTATTAAAGGATTGCTATTGTTTGAGTATACACACTTATATACTATTTAAAACTCATCCTTAGTAATATAACCACACACAAGTGGAAATGAAGATTGTGTGATTAATGTTTACAAAATACGATGTGGTCAGTGATTTTGTTTAAGAGGAGTGTAAGTCGATGTGTTTGTGTGATGTACTTAACTTTCAAGCACACAATTTAAATTTAAAGGAGGGAATATTAGAAGGCGGACTGCCTAGGCCAATGATTGTTCTAATACTGGAAAGTCCCTATATGTTTATCTACTATTTAATTTTAACAAAATTTTAACATTATTTCAGTACCGTAATTTACTTCAAAATATGGCATTTTTGCCATAAATGAACTTTTTACTTACAATGACGTGCACTCTGCATAACGTCTGCTAGCGCCTGACGTGATGTGTTTCCTGGAATCTGGTATTTAACATAGGCTGTACTCCTTGGTCGTTCTGAATGTCGCGGTGATGCACTGACGTCTGAGAATGACGACGACGAGCTGGCACCACTGTCACGTGACCTTGCCCCTCGATGGAAGTTCCGATTGGCTTCTTCATCGTAGATACTGTCATCGTCCGATGAGGATTCTGAAATACCAAAAGCTGCTAACATAGACAGAGGCAAACACAAGTTACTTCCACACGGTTAAAGTGATTCAACAGACATATTTCGACAATTGTAGTATTACCGACGCCTAACGTAACCTAAGTAACCTCAGTACATAGCTTTCGTATCAAACGACCTTCTAAATAAATGGTTAATACTGCCAGTAACACTGTAATACTATGGTAACAGATAAAGTAAAACCTCACTTTAAGACCACCTCAATAGTAAGACCACATCAAATGAACAACACAATTTTCAAGTCCATTTTCACTTTTATTAAACCTTAATATTAAGACCACCTCAATAATAAGACCATTTTTCAAGGGTCCCAATGGTGGTCTTATTATTGAGGTTTTACTGCACATAAAAATTTCGAAAAAATAAATTTCACTTTTCACGTCATTTATGTTTTTCAGTAAAACTTTTGTCTTCAATAAAGTAAAACACAGCGCAGTCATCCATCAAAAAATGTGATTTTTCATAATTATTTAAAAATATTCCGTTAAAAATCATTAAAATGTCCAAACGAAACATCAACAGGTACACACCATAGTTATACATGTTTTAGTACAATACACATAACATCAGGTGTGTAAAAGAGTAACTTTATCAATGAACGACATTCACTCAAGTCTATAAAACAAACCCAAAAATAACCACAGCGTGACTCAATCCAATACAGGTACAACCATTTTAAGTCACAATGATGCAGCATTTAGGCCAAGAAAATCTAGTTTAACTACTGCTATGTAGGGCTACAACAATACAGGTGTCTCTTGTGTTCAGAATCGATTACGGTCAGGTTATATAAATAGAGAATCTTACATGAGTGATCACTATTTATTGAAGTTATGAAACGAGTCTTCTAAAAATGAGGCTTTGCTAAGTTTTTTTGGTTTAAGATGACGAGTTTAATAAATCATGCAAATGAGTTGTTATTTCAGTAGTGAATCATCGAGAACACATGGGTGTTATTACCACTCTACACTATGTTGTGTTATAAATATATGAAATTTTGAAGACATGAACATTTGACTAGTGGAACCCCTGTAACCAGCGAGTACGGTATCAAGATCAATTATTCATGCTTAGATTTTATGACAAACTTTAGACTCCTTGTACTATATATATATATATACTTTAGTAGGGATAAAGGGAGAGAACTCTAGAATGTATACAGGGAGAGAACTAGAGAAGGTATAAAGGGAGAGAACTCTAGAATGTATACAGGGAGAGAACACTAGAATGTATGAAGGGAGAGAACTCTAGAATGTATAAAGGGAGAGAACACTAGAATGTATAAAGGGAGAGAACTCTAGAATGTGTACAGGGAGAGAACTCTAGAATGTATAAAGGGAGAGAACTCTAGAATGAATAAAGGGAGAGAACACTAGAATGTATAAAGGGAGAGAACTCTAGACGGGATAAAGTGGTAGAACTCTCGAAGGGATAAAGGAGAGAACTCTAGACGGGATAGTGGTAGAACTCTCGAAGTGATAAAGGATAGAACTCTAGAAGGGATAAAGGAGAGAACTCTAGAAGGGATAAAGTGGTAGAACTCTCGAAGTGATAAAGGAGAGAACTCTAGAAGGGATAAAGGGAGAGAACTCTAGAAGGGATAAAGTGGTAGAACTCTCGAAGGGATAAAGGAGAGAACTCGAGAAAGGATAAAGGCAGAGAACTCTTCTTGTGACAAATCTCCAATGCCCAATAACTACAAATACTAACCAGGTCTACTGTCCCTCTGTCTCTGTTGTCCATGGTAATTTACGGATGTTCGTTTTGATGGTAGCGGCATGACGGGTATCTTCTTACTGTGAGTTGCCAAGGCCTGCATTACCGCTTCAGTTCTAATCTCTGTAAGTATACATATACATACAATGAAAAATATGGCTTATAATTAGAATAGATTTTGAGAAAATGTCATTGCATTGCATTGTAACTTTTTTCAATGTTTGCTAGAACAGCGAAATACGAGTCCGATATGGGTATTTCTTATGCTAGAGTT
Source organism: Mactromeris polynyma (assembly GCA_032209605.1). Lineage (NCBI taxonomy): Eukaryota > Metazoa > Mollusca > Bivalvia > Venerida > Mactridae > Mactromeris > Mactromeris polynyma. Next base: position 3,024,780 of record JASFXZ010000041.1, read on the forward strand.
AACTTAGCACATAGGTCAGGATAGAAAATACCAGTACCGGTGTTGTAGAGTACATCTGTAAGAAGTAAATTACCACTGATGTTCTCATATTTTTCACTATGGATATGTTGTCAAAACAGTAAGACTATGTACCTTTAAAAAGAATAGACACTTTGCAACAACACTTGAGTAAAAGCACGGAATGGACAAGGCAAAAACTCATACAAGGGAAGATAATCCCGTAAATAACAGGACTTTTGTTTATTATGTTCACATGGATTGGAAATTATAGATACAATATGGCTAAAAAGTTCCGATTAGTGTCATCAAATTGTTGACCTTAATAACATTTAGGCAGAAAGTCATGTCATTTCGGGATCACCTCTTGTACAACCAGAAATTTGCCGACACTACGCGAACACACTGAAATATGAGCAGAGTCAGCATTTTGCAATGTGCTGGGCGTGTTGAATACTTCAAATACGGTACGTACTGATTGCCTTCCACATTGTTTGAAATTTGATAAACCAATATATAGTTAAGATCACAACTTCTCATACTATTTGTAGCACTGAATCAAGCGCCAAACACGTGCAAGATGGTGCAACTGGTGTATGTTTCAATTTTATGTATTTTATTCTAACAATCTAAACAGACCGTGGAACTATCCAAATATTTGTTTTCGTGAACTGAACAATTGTAAAACATGTGTGTGCCAAAAACTGAGTCAAATACATCATTTTTGAAAATAAAATATATCGAGGATTGGTCATAAATTCTCGCAACTCAGATTTAGTAAAGAAGCCGTTACAATGGTCTCGTGTCAAACCCTACATTTGAATTCTATAAAACTAACTATCCCATTATTACACTAATCAATTCTAAAATCTTTAAAGTGCAAAGATATTGGTATGAGACAGAGATTAAGCAGCAAGAAATACATAGAGCCAAAACTTGCCACATCATTTCAACACCACAAAAACAAGTAGCCAGTGCAACATGTGATGTATTCAGCATATCAGGGTATTGATTGCAATTATATGTAAACTAATACATGTAGTAACATAGAACACTTGTAAAAGGCAAGGTTTTAGTTAAACCACAGTCGGACCTTGTTTATTCGACAATCTTCTATCCGAATACTTGGTACAATCCAAAATAAACATCAGGTCCCGAAGTATCTTCCTAGGCACATCAATTTGGGCTATTCAAACCCATGTGTTATTCGAAATAAAATTTTGGAACCGATGTATTTGAATGAACAAGGTCCAACTGAATTGCTATTACCGAAACCACTAAACATTGGGCAAAATAAAAGTCTTTATCTCTAACAAGTCATCATCTCTATATACCCACTAGATAGCATTCAGCAGCCCAAAATAGGGGCTGGAAATCATTCTTCAGCCCCTACCGAGTTTTGACCTCTTTCTGCCTACATGACCTTCACACATTCATGATTTAGTGTAGCATGAGAACCCTTAACATTTTGCAACTAATCACATGACACTACATCAGTTGATACTGCAGTCCCCTACTTCCTGTGTGAAACAGCCCTTTTTTAGTAGTGAAAGCACAATCAGTCTATGTACCAGTTTACAAAGAAGCATATGGACTGGTTTTGCTGTTTCTAACTTTTATTTTGTTGCCTAACAGTTTATAACTAGGTAATTCTTAAAAAATTGTTTGTTTGGCGTAACCCTGAAAATGGCCCCTAGGTGTCTGAGTGGGAAAATAATTTAGGGGCTGCATATTAATAGTTGGAATTTGAATGACTATAAAATATAATGAATAAAATAGCAATTACCTACCTACGTACCTATATATTGCTGAGGAGGGTTATGCCAAACAAACATTTTTTTACAGTTGACCTAACAGGAATTTGTACCAACTACCCACAACTCTGCAACCTTCTTACCTGACACAACTTTATATTCTAAGAAATATAATACATTCAAAGTCAAATTATCATACCGAAACTTATCATGGGTTAAGTCTTAACTTAATTACATACTCCAATTGTCCCCTGAAGTCCTCACAACTAACAATTACTCAGGATGAGTATGTTATCTGAGGTCTAACCAGAGTATTGTTTTTTAGAGGTCGGAAAAATACAATTCAACTTAGTGCTACGTAGGGAAAAGTAGCAGTGCCGTTACTTATATGTAGAAAGGTAGCGTGCTAAACAAAATGGCGTCCATGCAGAACAATGTTGTCAGCCATGCTTTCAGTAAAAGTGTTTGCAGCTAGCGTTTGAAATTTGGTCCCCCTTGTGCAGTGAATGTGATACTGTGGGCCAGGGATACAAAAACAAAACAGTTTCGTAACCATAGCAACTGTTAGCGGTAACTGAATGCGGGGCTTGTCCAAAGGACGCCATTTTGATGCTAGCGAAGCGTTTTGTAGGCAGCTTCATTTTCTCGCTTACTTCCCCTGCCTCCTAAAATTGCACCACAGTAGTCAAGCCAAATGCGGGGATTGAGACAATTAGAGTGGAAAATTGTTGCCGATTGCAAGATTTAGTCTAAACTTAGTAATTTAGTAACTTACATCAAACACACTTGATGACCGCTTCTTGAGTTACCAACCAGTATGTGCACCTAATTCAGGGATTGTGAAGTGAGTAATTCATCCTGACCAAAGATTGGATTCAAACCCACAACCTAAAGACCAGCAATTCAGTGCCCCAACTCCTCGACCACTATGTCGCACAATAGCTAGATCGCTTATCAATGGTTTGCACATTATACACGTTCAAGGTATTTAGCTTCCTTGTTCTGAATTGTCAGCAATATTGATAGGCAAATTTCCTTAACGTTTATAGGGAATATAGTGTAAATGATGATAAACTAATCAGCTATAAAAATAATCATTATTCATTATGCTCATGTGGGCAGTTCAGTTCACAGTAAGTTGAAGAAAAGTGGTTGTCACATGCAAATTTTCTTGATATTTTCTCAATTATCATATATTTGGAAATAACTCCTGTAAGAGCTCATCAGTTATGCCTATCAAAATGGCCGATGATTAAGAACAAGGGAGGTAAATATTGTACATGTGGGAACTAACCAACATACATTAAGTAAAATGTCTCATGACCATGATCAAGTATGTTGATCAGGAAGAAACTTGTACATCCTATCTAGTTTAAACCGCAGGAGTGCAGTCATATCTGAGTTATCTTGTTAAATCAGAACAACAGATTAACACAAGAAAGATGCTAATTGACAGTAAGTGCAACTTGATTATAAGGCTATCCTTAAAAAATTGTTCGTGTGCAGCTACGTGACCCGGAATTTTAACAGTGGGCAGGTAGGTAGGTATTTTTTTAGTTAAGAGCTGTAATGGTTAAAGACCAAAACAAATTTTTGGCATGAATGAACCTGAAAAAATAAATTGAGTCGCGGCATTTTTCATGAGTCGGTCGCGTAACAGCAAACAAACAATTTTTTTAGGATGGAGTCGCAGCATTTTTCATGAGTCGGTCGCGTAACTGCAAACAAACAATTTTTTTAGGATGGAGTCGCGGCATTTTTCATGAGTCGGTCGCATAACTGCAAACAAACAATTTTTTTAGGATGGCCTAACTGCAGTTTGTTCAAGCAGGCACATTTCAAATGTCAGATTATATTAAAATATACAAGCTTCATATGCAAGCCTCGTAACATTTATACATCAGGCCATACTTAAAAGTTTGTTAGATTGTACAGGGGTGTCAACAGAGCCAAATCCTCAATCATGAAAACTAAGCAGGAGAAACAAAAGCTCATTTACGGACTTATCTGCGGAACACCTTGGTTGTTACCGTATACTTTTTTAAAAATACATAATTCCCCCCTACCCCCATAAAAACTCATCAGATTTATATCAATCTGAAAATCAATCTCTGGGGCTCAGAATCCGGATTTATTGAGAAGTTATCTACCCTTGTGCATTAACACTTAATCAGCGTCATCAATAAGTTTTGGGGGTCCAGGGGTTAAAAAAAATGGCAAACTTTGCAAATTTGAACCAGCCAAAATGTCATTTGCATCGGCAATTTCAGCCGGTGGTCGATTCTTATTGAAAACACTACGCTATATATAACATTAAGATTTACATAAATTTGGATGTTTAACTTTGATATATGTGTTTAATTTCAACACAAGAAAGTTGAAACGTACCAGAATGGTAACGGTTATCCTCCCTGGTGAGTCGACGCTGAGCTTTTCTCTGAGCCGAGGTTTGCGGGCTAGCTTCACTATTTGGACTAGATACATCTGCAATGAGATTAAGATATAAGGTACAAAGAGATGTAGAGAAACACTTAACAAAAAAAATCCTACAAATGAACAGAACCTGAACTTTTCTAATCAGCCACAGACTGCACCAGTAGCCAAGTCGGTATAGCGCTCGGCTCGCAAACTGGACACTGAGGGTTCAACACTAGGATTACATTAATACAAGAAAAGTAGCCAGGTGATGATGCTTAAGTTACCGAGTAATTTTACCGGGTCCCGACTCTTATTGACACCCCCCACATACGGTAATTGAAATATTGTACTATTTTTTGTAGAGTAAACAAGAAAGCAGTCATCAAGAATGATCAATATAAGTTGTAAGAATATGGTTCACAATTATTGTAAAAAAGAAGAAGCTTTAAACTGGAAATCCCAAAATCCAGCATGCCTCCAACCACCTGCTGTAGCCGAATCGATGGATGTTATCTTTACATTTTATATGTTACATAAATTTACAAGACAATTTATCTTCGAAAATCCAATTTATCTTACTGTCTGTGGCAAGTGAGTGATTGTGCATTTTGACCGGGATAATTGATAAGACTATACGTCACACAATGCATTACACAGAAAATACATACTGAAATGTAATAAAGGACCAGAAAATCCAAGTCTCACAATGCAGCCTTGCCATTGGTCAATTTTAAGACTGCACTCGGTTAACCAATCAGGGGCTTGAGTTTTGAGGTTTTACTGTATAATTATATTAGCGTGATTATCGGACAAAAAAATGCAAAATGTCTCTCACAGCAGTAACATGATCATCATGAATAATGATTACAGCTTTATGGCCACATTTGTCGATAGTATAAACATCCTAAGTTTAAAGAAGGCCATATAGAAATAGAGTGTTTCCTGATCAACCCAGAGCTGTTCCATACCAACCATAGCTTGTTTGGTGAGTTCTAAAGAACAAAAATACTATTGCAACTGTTAATTGCATAATTGATGAACTGGGGAATATATTACCTGGACCATCAAGATTTCAAAATAGGTGTATTGAAATGTTCGTGTTTGTCCGGTAAGCTTGACGATAGAAAAGTGAACCAAACAGCAGTTATAGTTTTACACATTTCCTCACCTAAACTGACATGGATCAGTCCTGAAAGTTCATACACCTGTTTGCTGTCAATTTAACAGCACTATAGCTAGAAAAATATCTTCTGACCAACTAACGGTAATATTTTCGGCCATGTAACCTGAACCATACATTATTTTATTTGGCCTACACAGACACATTGATAAAATTAGATCCAATTATCAGTCGGGGACCTGACAAGAGATACAGATAAAATGCATACAGGATAACGAGGGGAAATTGTTACCCATTAAATATTCCTCAATGACTACATAATATATATATATACTATAATTAGATTATCACGCTACTTTATTCAAACCAGCTTGATATGTGAATTTTTGCTCTAAATATCTCGAGCAGTTTTATTCCATTTTCATTGACATTTGATTAAATAGCGCACAGTAAACTTCAAATAAAACATACACATTTTTTTCCTCTCCCAATAAATTTGCAATTGCAAGCCATCTATTAAAGATAACCTGGTTTTTGTTTCAACACAATTTTTGAAGAGTGATCACTAGAAATTTGTATATCACTATGGAAACAGAAAACTGATTATATATAACAAAATGGTAAAATTTCAAAAAAAGATGTGAATGTGCAATTTGGATCCAGTTTATTCGACAACCATCTATACAAATACTCAGTATCATCCGAAATAAATATCAGGTACCAATGTATCTTCTTATGCACGTCAAATTGAAATGGACTATTCTAAACCATATATTATTGGTACTAATTATTCGTACCTGATGAATTTGAATGAACGAGGTACAAATGTATAACAGTGTTTGAAATAAGCTATTGTTCGGTAAACTGGTAAAACATTATCATTGGTTGAACATTTGGACAACTGGATATATATTATAATAAATCCCATTAACCCCTCAAATCATTCACAAAATATTAGACAATAACACTAAAGGAATTCAATTAACAATTAAATCTTCAAAGAAACAATTACAAAGAACATAAAAAAACACCAGATAAGGTAACATAATACATTTTCCACAATTACTCAACAAAAACAAGCATTTAAAACCAAAACACAGCCAGTACATTGATCAAAAATACAATAGTTGTATTTTACGCAAAAAAATCCATGAAAGACTACTGTACAACTTTATTGCAACAACACAAGAGCCCTACTGTATGTATGTTACCATGTCGACGGATGAGAGCGATACTAGTCTATCTGTTATACATACAAAGAAGCAGATAGGTTTGTTTAGCTTCCAAGCCTCGATACACTGTATGGACGTAAAACTGAACTCCAAAGCTTATGAGTCAATCTACGTTTATTGGTTTATACCTATGTACATGAAGATATGTAGATGTATGTGTTTTTTGTTTGTAAACTATGACATTAACATCAACAAAGCTACATTGTTTACAACATTTTATACTGATAATTTATTTAATGGGCCACAATCAAAGCAACACTGGTGAGAATGCTTATCGGCAAAAGAAGAGGAAAACTTCAACCCCTTCCCCACTACCAGGGATTCTATTTGACCCTGGATTTCACCCTTTGACCCCTGGAATTTCCAAAAGGCCACATTTTGACCCTTAGGATTTTGGCTGAAGGGTCAATTTTTTTTCTATATTATAGCTTTTTGGCTATTAAATAGTAAGAACTGTTAAAAAATTATCAAAATGACCCTTGATATACAGTACCTAGAGGAATCCCTGAGAACTCTTCAAATAATTACCTTTTTTGCTAAATCTTACAACTTTTATGTACATGTTTGGTCTAAAACAGAGGAAAAGTAGTGCATCTCCTGAGTTTAAGTTATTATCAAGGAAATGATACTCCTGATAGAACTTGACAAAACATTAGGGATGCCTAAATAATTGATGCAGCCATCAAATGTATAAGTAAATACTGAACTAAATTTCCATATCATTAAAGAGCTCAAATCTTGTATAAATAATGAGTTAAACTCTTGTATCACTAAAGAGCTCAACTTTTGTACAACTAATGAGCTCAAATATTTTACCACTACTAAGCTCAAATCTTCTACCACTTAACTAAGCTCAAATATTTTACCACTACTAAGCTCAAATCTTCTACCACTTAACTAAGCTCAAATATTTTACCACTACTAAGCTCAAATCTTCTACCACTTAACTAAGCTCAAATATTTTACCACTACTAAGCTCAAATCTTCTACCACTTAACTAAGCTCAAATATTTCACCACTTAACTAAGCTCAAATATTTCACCATTACTAAGCTCAAATCTTCTACCACTTAACTAAGCTCAAATATTTCACCACTTCTTAGATCAAATCTTTTTATCACTACTAAGCTGAAATCTTTTACCACTACAGAGTTCTTGCCCTGTACTACTTCTATAATTCTGGTATTCATGCTACAATACATGCTTACATCATCAGGCTATATAAAGCTCTAATCTAATCTTAAACTCATATTACAAAGCCCAAAATGTCTAGAATCTTAGTAATCACAAAATAAGCAAGTCTCTAGATTAAAAGTTTTCAGAGACTTTCAACTAAAATCAAATGAAATGACAAACTATTTCTTGCAATGAATCACAAAATGCCAACACAAGAGAAGAGTTGATACTAACATGTGTACTGGTATCCATTATACAGAACATACTCCATGACACAAGAAATGTTCAAACACCGAGCAAGTTTCACATTGTACTGAGCAATCGGATCAAATCAAGTAATAAAACTGTCAAAAATCATTTCATATTGACAAAATTGTTCCCCGTTTTTTTGTTGGCATGTTCACGATATAGTTCAGAGTGACACTTGTTATATCATTATGGCAATTGAATGTCAACTGAATGTTTCTGCAGTGAAAGTAGGGCTTTTTTAGTCTACTTTGGGAAAAGGACCCGACTGAAATCTTGCACAATCATAGATCCGAAATTTCCTTTCGAAAGGTTATAAGGTGGCATTAGTTTTAAACAAGAAATGGGCAATGCCCACAAACCAGGTTTTCAACCTGTAGTTGTCAGAAACCAATTTACTATTTTTAGGCTGGCCCAACAGCAATACCAAGCCAGCTCTTCAATGTTGTTACTGTACACCAAGATTGGAGTCCAGATGAAATAGGAAACTGAAGTTATTTGCAGGAAACCAAATTTTCATTTTTAGTACTTGACCTTAGACAGAACAAGTCCAAAAACAATCCCAAGCGAGCTCTAAACATGTTCTTACTATACTACGAGTTTGATGTCAATATGATCAACGAAACTCAAGTTATTCGCTGGAAATCCCTGGTTTGACACCCGACCGACATGCTATTTTCTATTCGAAATCATGTATTATTCAAAGTAAAATTTCAGACCCGATTATTCAAATGAACAGGGTCCAACTGTTAGTCTTAATTAATAAATCCAATAAGACATGTTAGATCCTCTATAAAACAACATTAATTTCCCATTGCCTGAAACAAAATATATAAGTGTAGGCCAACAAAAACATATCAAATAAGTTTGTTTGCCCAGAGGATCCATTACAAACTTTCCTTTACAAACGTACCAAATAAATAGGAGACAAATTAGCTAAAATTGTACATCAAGATAATACTACAAATTCAAGTCAGCAGGCAGCATGTCGGACATTAAGTTTACTGCGTATTTTTAGCAACACAACTGCATATCGGAAACAAACTGTTTGCAGAAAATTAAACCTTGCAGCTGGCTGGCAAATTATTCCGAACAGGAAAAATGGAATAAAACACACACAAATATTATCGACCAACATTTCAAACCAAACTGACATTTTTATCATAAAAACCAATCACAATGAACAATAGAATCAATTGTACTCAATAGTAAAAACACAACTTTCCCAGAACGTAAATAATTGAGTGTAAAAATCTATTTGACATCATTTCAACATGACCCAATTTCTAGCAATTGTGCGATGAAAAAAATTCAAAAAAATTTACATGTATCCATAACTTTGAACCAAAGAAAAACTATCAAGGCTGTACCAAAAAATATTTTGTTGGCAGAGCCCCCCCCCCCCCCCCACTGACCATATTCAGGGCAGGACAATAAGTAGATTATTTCTCACAGATTTCTTTCCTGTCCAAACCACTACCTGTTACAAACAGAAAAAAAATACTGACCAAAAGACCCAAAAAACTTAGTAAAGGCCAATTTTTGGTCAGTCGAGACGAGACGCCACAAACGAACCATTCTCAAGGATAGACAAACACAATGACCGTTGACCCCCTAGCGAGATAACCGAAAGTGTCCAATTATTAACCAATTAAGGGCAAGGGGATCGTGCTTACATTATGACCCTGTACCTACATGATGTAAACATGAACACTAACAAGAATGTTTATCACATTTGGAGCAAAACAAGGACATTAATTCCCCATTACTCATCCTTCTATCTAATGGTATTGTCGTGTTTACATTTCTTACATACATGTACGAAAAAATGTGACCAGAAATTGTTGTCACGTTTTTGATACTGTCTCTGGTGTACAATGGTATCAGGTCAAATGTATTGTGACTACGCCTAATTGAGACAATAGGAATTGTGATACGAAAATATCAAACACAAAGTATCAAGACGGTCATGATTTTACAAAGCTATTAATGGAAACAAGTCATCACAGAAAAGAATATTAAAGGACCTCCTGGGAGGTGTTTCCAAGGCAAGACTGCATGTTTTCCTTATTATCGTATTAGAAATTAATACCCGTCTATTCGTGGAAAACTTATTCGCCAAAAATAATATTTTGTAATCAATTCATACACGCCATTCAACAATTGATATACTCTGATTAATCAGCCATTACACTCCTAAAATCTATAATATAATCAGAGGACTTAACATGTTCTATTTTCTTGAGACCATGAATATGGCGGTACTTCGATTAGACCATCCGGCTGGCGATAATAGCAATGAGACACAAAAGTGCCTCAATAACATTAAATTTGGTAAATTACCAATCTCTAAGTATTGAATATGATGTGGCAGAGATTCACAGTATAATGTTACATTCTCGAATATTCTTTATAACATAATAGACTGGACGACATTTTGTGTAAAGCCTTTAATGGAAGTTTTCATGTCCATAAAGGTGCATAATATAGTCTTATTCCTTATAAAAATATGCCAACTAATAATTTTGAGAAAATGGCACTTTAATGCCTTAATTCATACAGACATACTCTCAAACATTGCATTGTAACTTGTAAGTTTCCTGGAACTGCCAAACACAAGCCCTATACATGTACTTCCTATGCTTGCACTAATGCAGTGTGTAGGTCAGGATAGAAAATACCAGTATCGGACACTTGTCCTTGTGGTTTTGGGAAACATGTAATAAAAGTGACAATGCAGTGTTGTAGAGTACACCTATATGAAGGCAATTACCACTGATTTTCTCATATTTATCACCAAGGATATTTTGTCTTTTAAGGTCACTCACTCAGCAAAGGTGTTTTCATTTGTAACATATGTATGCTTTTTCTTTAAAATTCAAAATACTTGCTGTAAGTCTATGGGGTAGCAACATATGTTTCTGGCTCTTCATAAAGAAACAGGTCATTAAATACAAAGAATTCACACTTCAAAACTAACTCCTGACCTTGAACTACGAAAATGTGTGGTTTCACAAAATCTATCAAAATATTCACATGATCATTTCCTTTTAGTCATTCACAGATGGGTAGTTCAGCACATGATGTATTCAGGGTATTTGGGCTATACAGGTAATGACCAATACTTCACAACTACTTGACATAAGCAACTGATTGAACCATAAAATTTGAACTTAGTGAACACAATTTTGGATAAATTACTGTGGACACCCAGACATTGATAGGACCAGGCCACAAACATGTGTTTCTGAACCCTGGATTATAACCGTTACTAAGCACATATAACCGTTACTAAGCACACATAATTTCACTCTGCTGAGTCCAAGTGAAGAGATTTGAGCTTGTGAAGTGGACTATAATGCTTGCTGAGATACAGTAGGACCTCGTTTATTGGACAACCTTGTACCCAAATACTTTGTATCATCAGAGATAACTATGAGGTTCCGATGTATCGTTTATTAACTAGATACTTTCAATGTTAAATTTACGGTTTGGGGACTTATAAGCAATCATTTTTTCAGTGACGCTATTTTTTTAGCATTATTAAAGGTGTTTAAGTATGTACCAAGGCATAAAGACGTTAATTTATTGTGGTTGTTTATGAGTCATAGCTATTTAACCAGGTGAGAATGACCACAAGCTGGTGTACAGTCTATACTTTGTCATCAACAATAGACAGATTTACCTTAAAAATTCAAAAATATGGAATTCTTCATATCATTGTAACATGCTTTTTAACAATGAATTTTAATTTAAATGTCCATTTTTTTTATTATGACTGCACACAGGTACTAGATGAAATATTTCCACTAAACAGCAGGTTTGATTACATAGAGTAGAGCATATATATATGCACTTAAGTATATTTCAGTTTAAATACTAATAGTTATATGTATATAGTTGGAATGTTATTAATATCATATTTATATTTAGTACTAACGCATTCTCTACATTACCAAGCATACATTGTTTATAATACCATGAAAATTGTAATAGATTTTCAAAAAGAATTAAAACATCAAGTGTTTTCAAGTAGTCTGTGGTTTTGTCGTGCAGCTAGCAACACATTCCAATATCAAGCACCTGCCGTATGCACTACATTGGCCTACTGTAGCAGACTTCTCAAAATTGCTTCACAGATTGTCAGAGATTTGGTAAGAGAATTGACATGTATTCACAGGAACTAACAATTATTGTCTGACCATAAGAAATTTTAAATGACATTTACTGGTCTCCAATATATGGCAGCTCGTTAACTTGGCTGACAATTGGTCAGGCACCTTGCAAAAAGCTACAGGTCTTGTTTGTCATTTGTCCGACATGTCAGAAGGTTCCATAACTATGGCAAAGCCTGGAAAAGCATTAATACCAACAATATTTTGGGAATTGTTTTTTCGACACGGCATATACAGTCACAGTACCAGTCAAACACGTCTCACAAGTACCTATCGTGGAAAATGACAATTGGTGATCTCCAAGGATTCATTCAGTAAAAGGTGGGGGGTGCAAAGCACCTTAAAACCACTGAATATCACAGGCAATCTCGGATTACAAGCAAAACGTCCTGGGTTCATACAAATCTTGCATTTCTACCACCAAGAACGCCTACAAATAATGTAATATATACAGAAAAAGAACCATACCTTGTTTTTGTGTAGACTTAGCATATGGCGCTAGCAGTTTCTGTCTTTTCTTGTCGTAACCTTTCTGAGTTATGTCCCCTGAAAATATAAATTAAAATTATATTATACTGAACCTAAAAACATATTTATGGCATCTTGGAATATAAATTTAAATTTCATCATGACATATTGCGAAACAAGAACAACAGAAATATCAATAATGATAACTGCGGAGTTATGGCCCCTTTAAAATATTATTTAGCATCTCATTTTCGATTTACAAACTTGTCTGATGTTCCTTCCTGAAATGTATACAATAAATTACTTTGCAACAAATTGATAGTTGGCTTGCAAGCACATAGTTTTCAATTACTCATACCCTTCTAGAATTTGAGTAAACGTGAACCGCTAGTGCTTTGATTAAACTTATGCTAGCATTAATAAAGTGGCTGATTTTTTAGTATTTAACACATCCTATAGATGCATTCAAAGGATAAATGGATTAATAAAACTAAGTACTACATAATTTCTAGCATCAAAACTTGCAGCCAGTTTTGCTAGCATTTAATTAAACAGGTACTTTCAGTACTTTGATATTTTCAATCAGAATCAATGAGTTAAACTGCACCATTCATACACACCCAATAGATCAGCTTAAAGGCTTCCCCTCTTATAATTACAGCATCGCATAAGCCAGAAAATATTGATGAATTAGACAGGTTGATAGATATGAGAACACAGATCATGCCATGTAATGAATTCTTCTGGAACAATTATCTACTTACAGCAAGAAACACATACTTAAGTTGTGTTCATGCAGAACAATTTCTGTCGTTCCTAAACACCAACAACATAAAGTACAATTGTAGGACAGACTATGACTTTTATTAATAAAATCTGCCAAGTAATCCAGCCCCATCAAGACATACCACCGGTACAACAAATCTAACATGATAATGACAAAACACTTCCTAGCAAAACCAAACTTGATTTGACCATGATTTGTTCCCTTGACCATGATTTGTTCCCTTGACCATGATTTGTTCCCTTGACCATGATTTGTTCCCTTGACCATGATTTGACCATGATTAATCTGTTCATCCACAACCAAGACAACTTCCCAAATAAACAAGCTGGAGGAAAGACAGTAAACAAGTAGCCTGTCTAGAGCCATAGGACATCAATTAAGCTTCAAGGCAAATCTTCAGCCAAAACCAAACAAGTTGCCAGTCAAAAAATTCAGCCAAAACCAAACAAGTTGCCAGTCAAAAAATTCAGCCAAAACCAAACAAGTTGCCAGTCAAAAAATTCAGCCAAAACCAAACAAGTTGCCAGTTAAAAAATTCAGCCAAAACCAAACAAGTTGCCAGTCAAAAAATTCAGACAAAAACAAACAAGTTGCCAGTCAAAAGAATTCAGACAAACCAAACAAGTTGCCCGTCAAAAAACTCAGCCAAAACCAAACAAGTTGCCAGTCAAAAAAATCAGACAAAACCAAACAAGTTTCAAGTTAAAAAATCAGAAGAAACCAAACAAGTTAAGAAGAAACAAAAGAAGCCGCAAATCCAGTATTTAGAAGAAACTTAACAAGTTACAAGTAATTTTTTTAAAAGACACCAAACAAGTTGCAAGTAAAAAATTCAGAAGAAACCAAACAAATTGCAAATCTAAAATTCAAAAGAAACTAAACAAGACTTGACTAAAAAGTTCAGTAACTGAACAAGTGGGCAACCTAACCACCATGAAACAGACAGTGGGTATACACCAGATACAGAGGTACAGTATGAACACAGTAAGACATTTCATTGAGTATATAATACATTTTCTAGGCTGTTCAATTAGACATGAGCAATAAAAATGCCATAAAGACGCTATAATCAAACAATAATCCAGATCTGGAGTACGTGTTTTTAATATTCCACCTAAACTACCAATATTTATATATATAATTATACTACACAGAAATGAAAGCACACCACTTGATGTAAACTATATTTGCACATAAGCCTGAAAAATTTGTCCCGAAATGAAATCTATATTTTTAGTTGAGTTTTTCAGGACCCCATTTTGAACTTCTTGTGAGAACCCTGATAGTGCTATAATCACCTCTTGCATTTGCTACCTGGTCTAGAAATAAAACTTATTGATGGAAAACTAGGTGGAGCGTTTCTTTTTTTGTGGAGTATACATCCAATCCTGAAGAGACTTCACAAACATTGGAGGTTCAAGCATTTTAGAACTCAGAAACCAGACTTGAGTCATAGACAAATTCTTGAAATCATTTATCAAAAGTGATGTTTGATCTTTCATACCAGCAGAATAAAAATAATTATTCCAGGGTTCTATTGGGTCTTTTATTTGTGGTCCTGGGACTCCTACATTTAGCAAATTTAGGAGTTCCTGATAAATCTTTAGAGGTCCTAAGAATAAATTTATAAAACTAACTATTCCTAATAGAAGGGCTGCTGCATAGAAAAACACGAACATTTATATAGCAAGAAAGAAATAATTTGTTCACAGTATTACCAAGACAGGGAAGGTTAGGACATAATTATGTGTCTTCCGTTCGGTGTCCACCCCTCACAGCAATTTATAGTTATTAATACTCAAGCCAGTCAGACCAGACTACAATATATTATCAGCATAAACAATTAAGCATGGACAGACACTGATTGCATCATCATGAAGTATTTTTATTTCACAAGGCTGTTTCACATCAATGTTCTATTAATATTTATACTACACCGTGACCTTGGAAATGATTTTAAGAAAAGTCTGTAGTATATTTTGGGAAATTTTCCATCCTTATCAAAATATTTATAAGATTGTTCACACCCTGTTTGAAACAGACTACATAATTCATGCATTTATCTTTTTTTCAAACATATTAGGTTCATAGTTTAATGTAACATTAAAACCTTGAAATGGGGGGTGGGGGGGGGTGGGAAAGAAATTTCTTATCACAGGGAAGTGGCCCTGCCCCCTGCCCCCTGACCCTAAAAGCATCAGAGCGGTCAGTCCGACTACTTGGTATCATCCAAAATAAAGAACAAGTAACAATGTATATTCTGAGGCATGTCAAATTGAAATGGTCTATTCGAACTCATGTATTATTCGAAATAAAATTTCAGACCCGATGAATTTGAAGGTCTGACTTGTATACAAAATTTTAAACAACAATTTTAAAGAAAAGTCAATGGACTCGTACAACAATGAAGAATTGTGTACTTTTTCTGGTAGTCAAAAAACACAACAAGAAATCCTCCAATTTGGTACACAAGGACTTTAAGACTCGATCAATACGTTTCTGCATTATCTGACACCCTGAGTTTGCAGACACCATTCCAGTTTGCAGACATCCCTCGCCATTCTAGACAATCTGTACACTGGTAGAGAAGGTGAAGACAAAATTATCAAGTTATCAGATAGCCCGTGGTATGAACAGAAATCACCCAGGGTTGATGTGAGGGATAAAAGCAAAACAAGTCTATATGATATTTTATACACAGTAACACCTGAATAATAAGACCAGTGGTCCATGGTCACCAGCCATCGTGACAGATAACAAAAATGTGTAAATTAGTGCATAATCATGTCATTGTGAGCATGTAAATATTATCTATTTGTGACTTATTTTGTGTGTGTCATAATAAACTACATTTTGCTGAAGTTTGGAATACTTCCAGTTTTTCCCACTTTGTAAAATTAAGGGGTATTTCGAAAATATCGGGAATTACCACTGGTAAATACGGCACATGTTAATACCATGCCAACCCCGAAGACCACCCTTGGGGCCCTTGGAAACTGGTCTTCTTACTGAGGTGGTCTTAATATTGAGGTTGAATAAAGAGATAAGCAGTGATCATACTTGAAAATTGTGTTCTTAATTTTGAGGTGGTCTTAATATTGAGGTGGTCTGTGAGGTTTTACTATACATGCGGACACACTTGTGTTGTTTTAACCCATCCATGTAAATTCCTTGAACAAATTAATCACTGTCAACATGAATCCAAGTTAATCTGATCAGAATATCCGGGGACTAAATCCCACCAATTTTTCATGAGAGATTTTATTTATAACTACAATTCTTATCAAGTTGCCGAGGAAATCGCTTTTGTCAAGTGTATCTTTTATACATTTTTATTTCAATTGTTAATAATTTTGTTTTCACTTATTTTGAGTACATCTTGATAACTTAATCCAGTAGTTAAATACGATATCTTGCTTTACAATGGAAACTACACATGAACATATTTGGAATTAATCCAGGGATTCCACTAGGTGCGGAATCTTAGGGTCATTTCGGTAATTTTTCCGGAATTTTTACATTCCTTTCATACACTGCCAGCGAAATTTTTAAAAATAATTCTACTGCCTGTGCCTTTTCAATTAGGAAAATAGGCACGATAAATCCCAAATTTGGGGAAATAAGGTAATGGTTGTTTTATTTATAAAAACAACTTTTCAGCTCTGGATAGACCAGTGTTTGTTATATATATGAGGTAGTGTAAGAGAATAGATTCTTGTATAAAAGGTTAAATACACAAAAATCTGACTCAATAAACAAAAATTCAATCAGAGGGGGGAAAATGAACAAAGAATTGGGAAAAATATGATTTTTGGAGAAAATTGACACTTTTTGATATGGGGAAACAGCCTATATTTCAGCATTATGAATAACCCAAAAAAATCACTGATTGCCACTATGGCAACCTGACATTCTTGGTAAAAAATCAAACAAGACACAAAACATACAATTTAACAGCTGGCCTGGGTTACTAGATTCCATATCACAGATTAAGGAGGCAATTAACAGAGATTCTAGGTACAAACCATTCCAGGATCAAAGGTGATATTAATATAAAGTAACAGGTGCTCTTATTGTAAACAACATTATGTCTTTGGTAGTTTAAATCACACATTTTTTGTCCTGGTTTCAAGCTGTATCTCATTGCATGGAGATCAATCTCAAACTTTCTGGACCGTACTATCTGAGTCATCAGGGGTGCCACTAGGTGCTGAATCTCCAGGGTCATTTTGATTTTTACCAGATGTTCAGGGGTTTCTTTTGACCCTGATGTTGACCCTTTTGACTCCCAGAGTTTCCGGAGGACACATTTTGACCCAAAGGGTTCTGGCTAAGGGGTCAACTTTTCTCCAAATTAATTTGGCTATAAAATGGTTAAATACTGGAACCCCTGATTTAACCATGTTATAGCCAAATTACCTATAATTTAGAGAAAAATCGACCCTTCAGACAGATTCCCGAGGGTCAAAATGTGACTTTTTGGAAATTCCAGGGGTCAAAGGGTCGATGCTAGGGTCAAATGTGAGAGCACAGCCAATTAAAAAGCCAACAATACCAAATTATTAATTTGTCTGTTATTTTATAAAAAGAGGAAAATTGAAGGATTACCCCCCACACACCCTTAAACAAAATTATCATTTTTGCACATATTGGATCAGATTTGACAAACTTTTTTCCACCAATAGTTGTCAAGAAATGATAAAATCAGCTGAAGAGACCAATATTCTTCCTTCATAATTTAAATGTAGATTAAATCAAGGGGTTCAATTTAATTGATTCATGACGATGACAGGAAATCCAATGACGGAATGACAAGTAAGAGCATTATGTGGTCAGCCATCAAATTTTCCAATCACGTGAAGGACATGAATCAATGAATCATGAACAATGAGGAAATGGTGTAGCTAGTTATATAGCTATGTTTTTACGGTGTAATTCAACAATACTTCAGTATAGTACCACAATCAGTTGACCAGTGGTCCCGAGTTATTTGTTCTTACTCGCATCAAAGGAGGAGGACAAATCGTCACACCTTATTTCCAGAACCCTGTAACTCAAATTTTGACAGTTTTGCGGATTTGGCATCGTTGAAACTGTCTTTCCAAGCTCTTTCTATCTGTACTACCTATATTGTTCTGGAATGCGCATAACTTAAATAAAATACAATTCCATAACCCTGTATGTAACAATTATCTGAAGAGGGTAAAACTTTAAAGTTGTTTTTCTCAAAAAGACAAAAAACAAGTTATAGGGTTCTGGAAATAATTTCACCTATTTTATCATGCAAGTGTCAAAATAAATGCTAACTATAAAGTTTACAGAAAAATATACACCAACTGGCCCCTCAAACATTAATTTTCAAGAGTGGAACCCTAATCAATGAAAGGATTCTGCTAACAATATTGGAAAATACAGTCTATCAAAGCCCCCCCCCCCCCCCCCCTTCCAAGAAAATGGAAAATCTTCATTAAAATTTTCCATTTGAAGAAATTTAAATTCAGGATTTGGAGCCATTTAGTTGTCTTCTGAGACTTCCGTAATTAGATTTTAGTGTCTGTCTGGAATTGGTAGACAACATTTCATTATAAGAATTGATATTGAAATGCCAGACAAGGAACAATGACATCTCGTTTGATGCACCCAAGAATTATCCCACTATGCAGACGTGACCGGCACTGCAAAAAAATTATGTAAACTATAGAATCTGATTCGGTACACCCATTATGACATTTTGTAATCTAGATTCTGATTGGATACACTCATTGAGACATTTTGTAAACTAGATTCCAATTGGATACACCCAATGCGACATTTTGTAAACCAGATTCTGATTGGATACACTCATTGAGACATTTGTAAACTCGATTCCAATTGGATACACCCAAAACGACATTTTGTAAACCAGATTCTGCTTGGATACACTCATTGAGACATTTTGTAAACCAGATTCTGATTGGATACACTCATTTAGACATTTTGTAAACTAGATTCTGATTGGATACACTCATTGAGATATTTTGTAAACTAGATTCTAATTGAATACACTCATTGAGGCATTTTGTAAACTGGATTCTGATTGGATACACTCATTGAGGCATCTTGTAAACTAGATTCTGATTGGATACATTCATTGAAGCATCTTGTAAACTAGATTCTGATTGGATACACTCATTGAAGCATCTTGTAAACTAGATTCTGATTGGATACACTCATTGAGGCATCTTGTGAACTAGATTCTGATTGGATACACTCATTGAGGCATTTTGTGAACTAGATACTCCCCCTTCCCCAAACCTTTTCATCCCTTATTATACTGGCACTATGCTCAGTGTATCATGGCCCTTTTCATATAATCAGAGGTAGAGGGCCCGAGTTATAAAAATCAGGGTGCATTTATCGAAGTCAATACGGTACACTGCAGTTTCAACATGCTGGAGTAACAATTTACCAGAGAGCCAATATTGATACAATATTTCTCCTACAATAATCTGAGATCTGATATAAAGCAAAGATAACATATATTGGTATGTACACTGCTGAGCAATGGTGTATTTCTTTCTTGTGAATTTACATACATTTATAGCCATGTTTTTCGTTTCATTTGAAACCGATTCAAGCCGATTGGGCTAAAAGACTTGAGAGAGATCAGTCAAGGAAATGTCTGGAAAATGTTCAATACACCCACGCCAAGGACTTTATATATTACATTTGGTGGAATTAATGCTTTGTACTACTAATACACAGTGCATGCAGTGTTCAATCTAGGTTTCTGAGATTTTGAACCAGATTTTAATGAATAAATCAATATTGCTGTATGCTAATTGACAGCTTAAGTCCCCTAGTGTGCATTAAAGTAAACTTGTTCAATGAAGCCGATGACCAGACTCTTCTCAATCAACGTACAAGTCTCATGAAAATAAATAGCAAACTTGTTTAAATTCTGGACAGATCTAATGCAATGACATCTAATGAATGTGCATTTTTACCTTACCCGGCAATCTGAAGAATGCGTAATAAAAACGACATTTAACTTAACTTTCCTTAGGAAAGAAAAACTTCCATTGTTACCAAGAGAAGGAAATCACTGTTTGTTTGCTTCAGTTTTTAAATAGCATTCAAAAATAGTCCAGGTACAGCAGACGTGCATCTGCAGAACCTGCCAACGTCTGATTAGCTCATTTCGCCAAATCAGCGATTTTTACTATTTAAACGCCTTTCTAGTAATTACTTGTACCCGATATCACCTCATTGCTTGCACCTTGCAAGTGTCTGGAAATACATGATCACAAAAATTGATGAAAAAAGGTCACACCCAAATATTAACTCTTGCAGGTACCCCAAATATTTATCAGGAATTTCAAATGAGAGAGTTCCAGGACTTGAAATATGCAAGGGAAAACCCTGTATTCCTAACCAAAAAATCACACTAAGCAATTAAACTTAAAAGGAAAATGAATTCGTTCTAACAGACTAATTAGAGGCCGTTTAGAATAAATCAAGATTCCTCAGCCAACAAACGGTTGTAGAGAAAATAGGGAATACTGCACAACTATAGCATGTCGGCAGCCAAGAAATATATTCAATATTGCCGAGCATAGATTGGTTTCGTTTCTAGTACGTGAAATATTTTGGAGTTCCGTGACCTGAAAGATTTTCAATATTTGTTAAGAGTTTTACTAGACAATAGACTGGTAACAGTTTTAACACTTTAATTCAGGTACTAGCGCACTATAGCAGACTGGTTCAGTTTTACTTTCTATGAGTGCAAATATTTGCAACAATTCCCAAGCGTATAAAACGTCTGACAAAGCTTGGAATTGGAAGAGATCATTTTATCTTTGAAATTAATTTGAAAACATAGAAATTAATACATTATTTTGTGAGACAACTCAAATTTGCTCAGTCTTTGAAATTTACACCAGTCTAATGCTCATGCAGCAGTGTTGATTAATAGTACCCTCTAAAAGTGAAATGGTCAACATGGTTGAATTCAAGCAACATCAGTTAGTAGTGCTAAATTCAAACAGTCTGTAAAAATGGTCTCAAACCAAGTGAATAGCCAGGGCACTCATATTTGGGGCCGTTTATAGGTACCATTCCCCTACTAAAACAATGTTTTATTCCCAAGTTTCCACTTAAAATGCCACTTACAACAAAAAAAACAATCCAGAAAGTCTTATAACATCAGTTGGAAGTGCATCAGCATTCTTTTTATATAAGAAGACATTCAATGGTAATTATGATTTTTTATGAATATTCATACAAGAAAAGTAGCTCTGCTCTTATTGTGACACCCCTGCTGATAGCAGTGAATAGTAGTGTGGAATTCCTGTAGTCACCTTAACAGAATAGCCAACAAAATCTTAACATAAAATTCTTTACAATTCACAGATGTAACCCATCAGGAAGGAGAAATTTTACATAAACAGAGAAAGCATCCTATCAGTTAATTCACTGACGGGAATGGGTTCAACTGTTACTCATTCATAACCAATGTAGCCATAGTTCTAAACATTTGCTTACTTTCAGCTAATGATAAGTAATGTATTGAATGTATGTGTCATGTGTCTTTGGTGATGGAGATAATTGATTCTGACAGAAGGGGAGGGTCAGCTGTTGGTCAGTTTCTCAAATTTCAGCCGATATAATTCACAAGACAGCAAATATCCTGTTACTATCAGTTTAGTTACATGCATGGCTCTATTTCTCATATTGGTTTAGCTGATTCCTGAATAAATACATGTAATATATCAAGCACATATGTACATGTTTATTATACATACAAGATGAGTCACATCCGTGTACAAATGTTAAACTTTAATACGGAAATTCTTAAATGTGGAAAAAAGCGTATTTGTACATTGCATTTTAATTAATTAAATCACAGGGCAATAATATCTCAATTCATAATTTATTCAAAATCAGTTCAATCTATAAAAAAGTGTCAATCAATCAATTAATCAATCAATCAGTATTCATCGTCTTGTTAAAGGAAGTATTTGATTCCATGCACCGACTTGTATACATGATCTTAGGGTTTTCCCCAGGACTGGGTGACCTATTTATGAAGTTTCATAATTATACCAGGAAGGAACAACAGAAAAGAGGTTGGGAACTGCCATATAGATAAACATATCTAAGTGTCTACTTAAGGCTGACTTTCAATATTGAGGTCATTAAAAACATTTCATCACTTTATAGGGAAGGACAAGGAAAACAAGTAATGACAATTGATTTAAAATGACAGCACCACTAGGGACTGAAACTCAGAGGTCATTTTGATAATTTTTGACCATTTTATAGCCGAATTACCTATATTAGGAGCAGTTTGAGTTTTCAGCCAGAATCCTAAGGGTCAAAATGTGATTGTTTGGAAATTCATGGGATTTAAGGGTCAAATCCAGGGTCAAACAGAACCACTGAGCATCCTTTAACAACTATTGGTATGAGAACATCCATCCATGAAGCTATATATACTGATAATGATATGTTCATATGATGTAAAACTCTGCCCCACTTAGCTAATGACTTATCCAGACAGAAACAGATGAAAGAATATAACAAACTACATAATCCTACAGGGTGAGGTGACTACAAACATCACTCACTTCAAGCTCAATTTGCTTATTCTCTAACTTCTTTACGGTTGCAGGAGCACTGTGGATCAGGTGCTGACCACTCAACCTGGAGGTTGATAGTTTGATTCTCCCTAAGGTCAGTGTCCTCAGTAAGTTTTGGTTGATTCAGCACAACCAGTGGACCAGGTGCTGGTCACTAAATATGGAGGTTGGTAGTTTGAATCCCACTATGGTCAGTGTTGTCAGTAACTGGTCAGCCAGCTAGGGGGGACCAATTCAAAGGAGGGGGCCAGAGATCAAAAGGGGGGTCCGGCAATCAAAAAATACAAGCTTTACCATTTGAACCATCGTTTTAGGTCAGCGGCCGGTTAATATTGACAACACATGATCCATCTCCCCATAAAACATAAATACTTGGGTTTTCAGAATTGAGAGTGAAATAAGAACATTAACCAAAACATCACCATCAAGCTTACATTAATAGTACATTGCCATTATGTACTTATCTTCCTTGTTTCACAAACAAATGTTGTCCACAAATTATTGTCCGTAATGAATCTAGAAATCTTCCACGACAAATTGGTACTAACGATCACTAATATGCACATTACAATAATTACCAGGTCATATGACAATGTTTGTCATCAATTTCAGACAGAAAAATGAACGAAACATTTCTTAATACCAAAAGCAAGCAAGTACTTTTTGGCCTCGTTAACGAGAATTTTTGCCATATTTCCAAATGTTCCTGCATATTGTATGTACCTAGGGTATGAATCTAACTATACGTCAATACAGTCGGACCTCTGTTATTCGACAAACCTTCTATCCGAATACTTGGTATCATCCTTAATAAATATAAGGTCCCGATGTATCTTCTTAGGCAAGTCAAATTTAAATGGGCTATACGAAAGAAATCATTTTTTGAAATAAAATTTGGGTCCCGATACATTTATAAATTCCAATGAACAACATTTGATACTATCTGAGGATCTTGTTCAATAACATTTTATGTGAATCAAGTGTACAAAAGAGATGTATTTTTTTTATAAATGGATTATTAACAATTAGAATCCCCTAGAATACATATCTGCCACCATGATTGACCCCTTAAATCAAACACATGTTGTCACGGTAACAGCTGACCAAATAATTACAGAATAAACAGATACTGAATGAATAGAAAAACATAGACATTTTATTGAATCAACTTGCTCAGCACAAATGCTATAGATTATTGCATGTGATCCTATAATGAGTTTACCAGTCTCTATTGACATTGATACAGCAAAATAAGGTTGTAAAATATCTCCTGAAAAACTGAGACAGTGAGAGAAACATGGAATAGCTTTTGCATTTCGATGGTTTTGGAGAGAAATTATAGTACAGATCTGCTACGTTCCTATATTTGAGTAGCAGTATTTTCAGGGGGTTCCATTTGATCCCAGAGTTGTCCATTTGACCTCTGGAATTTCCAAAAAGTCACATTTTCACCCTTCTGATTTTGGCTGAAGTGTCAATTTTTCTCTTCATTATAGGTAATTTGGCTATAAAATGGTAAAATTTTAAGTTATTAAAAGACCCTCGCGATTTTTTAAACCAAACCTTTGATTTTCTCATTATTTTTTCATTTCATATGGGGTTGAAATGTAGGGAGAAATTGTGGAACAATTTTTAACAGTTTCTTTCATAAAAATAGGGGTCATTGACCATATCTAACAAGGCAGGCTTAGGAAAAGTTGGGGGAATGCACTAGCAGAAATGTCTAGCAAAAGCAAAAGTTTGTTACACAAAACGGCTGTTTATATGATGAGCTGCCGCTGACAGATGGAGGGGTGTGTTAAGTTGCAAAAATGTGTTCAGTATCTAAGGGTGGATGAACAAAATGACAGACAAACTCCTGCCTGGAGTTTTATTCAACAAAACCTCACTTATATATCTCAATAAATTATGTGTATTAAAGTATTTGCGTGGGTAGACCGGGTGAGTTTCTACAATGTCCATACAGTATTATTGTATACTTCATCAAAACACTCATCTTCCAAATGCACCACAAGGCTTGTTTTGCTTAAAACCTGGTTGCATTATCCATGACTTCATTATATACACAGAGTAAAATACCACAAACAAAACTTCTCAAGGTCGTACAGAGACTTCAAAGGTCAAATGGTGACTTTAAGGCCATATGAGGAATATAAACATGTAAGATGAAAACAGTCACTCGACATCTCATACAATGACTCGACAGGTTGTACAGTGACTTGCTATACCATACAGTCACTTGATAGGTCATACAGTAATTTACCATGCCATACAGTCACTCAATAGGTCATACAGTAATTTGCCATGCCATACAGTCACTCAATAGGTCATACAATGACTCGACAGGTGGTACAGTCAATTGACAGGCAGTGTTTTTTTGGGGCCTTTTTGGGGCCGAAATTCGGACCCATTCCCCTCACTCAAAAGTATGTTTTTTTCCCCTTTTCTCAGTTAAAATTCCCCTCCTACAGCTTTTTTTTTAAATTGGAGATATGTTGCCAGTATTGTTGATATTTTTAGTCAGAAAGATAGAAACATTGACCTGTAATGAAACTAACCAATCTGTTAGCATATTTACATGTTTACATCACTGCAACAAAGAAGTGTAGTGAATATAGACATAGAAATGTATACTTTAAATGCACATTATTTTCACCCTATTTTCCCCTCACAACGCTATTTTCCCCTATTTAAGGGCCCCGCCACCATTCCCCTAGAAGTGAAAAGAAACACTGACAGGTCATACAATTACTCAATTGGTGGTACAGTCACTCGACATGTCATACAATGACTCGACAGGTCGTACAGTCACTTGACAGGTCATACAGTCACTTGATAGGTCATACAGTAATTTGCCATGCCATACAGTCGTCACTCAATAGGTCATACAATGACTCGACAGGTGGTACAGTCAATTGACAGGTCATACAGTTACTCAACAGGTGGTACAGTCAATTGACAGGTCATACTCATACAATTACGCGGATGGTGGTACAGTCACTTGACATGTCATACAATTACTCTACTGGTTGTAGTCGCTTTACAGGTCATACAATTACTCGACTGGTCGTACATTGTCTGGGCAGATCATACAATACTTAACAGATCATACAGCGAGCAGACAGGTCATATATTGATTCAACAGGCTGTACAGTGAGCTGACCGGTTGTATTTTGATTCAACAGTGACTCAACAGCAACAGGTTGTACAGAGAGCCGACAGGTCGTATATTGATTCAACAGAGACTCGACATGTCAAAAAGTGACTCAACAGGTTATATAGTGACCTGGTTACAAACACACATGGTCAGCAACTCAGCTGCATGACTTCTACACATGAATGAATTGGACTCTTTCATTTGAAAAAAAAGACACTTTGCAAGCGAATTTGGTACAGCTGGAAACATTTATAAAATGTTGAGTCAAAACATCAATTGATACTCCTTATAATTCTACAGACGTTCATACCTATTCATTTACAAAAACCATATCCATGCCAATTGCAAGTTCTGAATGAAATAATTTTTTTCAGACAAGGAATGTGAAGCATTGTCAATGTTAAATTAAGAGGGAACAGACAACTTGTCAAGTATAAATTGTTTTTCTTAGATTAAGTTAGTATCGGGGAAACGTCAAAGCCTTTCAAAATACTTCAAGATAAGCGACCAAAAACATTTTCGGATGAAGTTTCAAAGCATATTTCTCTTCACTAATTCATACACAAAAACCCAAAGATTGATTAAGCATGAAATATTTCATGAACTCAACAGCAGTTTTAGATTAATTCACAATAGGAATAATATTCCCCATAATGTTTTGTAACACAAGGAAAACTCCATAATCGACTAAGAGAGCTAATTTACGGAAGAAATCATTACCACACTATCTTGTATAGGATACTTTGTCGATTCTCACTGGTTGAAAAATATGTTATCCCATACTTTTCTGTTGATATTATAGTAACTACTGCATGTCTGGAAATTTATATAGTCCAGATGTTTCGTGTTCGTTAAAGAAAAGTTAAGGAATGTTTTGATGTGGTTGATGAGTTATTGAATTTTTTTGTTGATACACGCAGATTTTTCTGTAAGTGTCTTTTGAAGAAGCTTAAAATTCTAAATGTACCGAAAGTTCTAGCTTAACAGTATTAACAGGCCAATATTAAATAAACATGTGTGAACTGTCGGAGGTTCTACCTACTTGCAAAAACTACAGCACTCTGAAACGTTTCATTGGCCTAATTGGTAAGCAGGTATCGATCAAGAGAAATCTAGTTTAATGATTTATAGGTTTGTGTATGGCTGTCAGCTGACCTAGTCAGGGTTACTGGGTATCCAACCTGTACTAACCTGTTCTTCGCCAAACAACTGGCAACTTCACACAAATCAGAGGGGGACGACAAATGACTCTGGAGGAAACATCTTTAATCAAATCAACAAGAATCCTGACATCACCATGAATGTTTTTATTTGGGTATAAAGCAGGGGTTCCACTAGGTGATGAATCTCAAGGGTCATTTTAATAATATTTTAATAATATTTAACTGGATTTTACCATTTGTAGCCAACTTACATACTATATATATTCTAGAGAAAAAATTGACCCTTCAAACAGAATCCTTAGGGTCAAAATGTGGGTTTTTGGAAATTCTAAGGGTCAAAGGGTCAACTCCAGGGTCAAATGGAACCTCTGGGTAAGTAAGAAATAAGAAGGATTATTTTCATTCCTAATACAGCTCCAATAATACATGATTAAAATTAAAAACTCCTTCTTCAGAAACACATATATATGGCCATGCTTAAATACTTGTTAGTTTGCCATAGCTCTATCCAGCAAAATTTAGGATGTAGGTCGATTATTTTTTATGGTCCTATTAGTGTTTACTATTAATACACTGCTAAAATCCCACACTAGCCCCTCCAAGAATTTTCCGAGTAGAGGCCATTTTCTTGGGTAGGCAGGGTTATGCCAAACAAACATTTTTTTAATTATGGCCTTAATCAGTGTTTGAAAGAAATTCTGGGGAAGACACTGTAATACAACCATTCTGAATTATACGAGCTGTGTAAACACTTTGCAACACACTGGGTGCATTAATCGGGACAACTACGGGAATCACAAAACATTACTACATGTGAACCATTGACAAGACAAAGTGCACTTATAATATGCACAGGAAATTTGCGATCAATTATATCTAAGTATCCTCAAACATTTAATATACATGTAATATCATTAATTAACACTTATGAAATACACATTCATATTTTACATGTTTTCTGACCTATTTAGAGACAAAATTCATCCCAATGCCCCTCCCTGAAAAGTACACATATATGTTCTCCTTTGTTCCATTATTGTTGATCTTTTTAGTCAGAAATTCAAAAACCAAGAGTAACTGACCAGTAATGTTTAACAGTATTGGATTTAACATGAATTTCATTATGCAGACAATTATATATCCACAGAGGTGTCACTTAATATTGAAGTAGCACTAGCAGCGGAATCACTAAAGGTGGGAGTCTGGCCCTGGGGGACATTCCCCTTAATTATGATCATTCATACAACAAAATTAGCTGGGTGATGACGCTAACTTTACGAGGAAATTTTACCGGCTCCCGGCTCTTATTGACACTCCTGTATTCATATAATTATTTTTTCCTTGAAGAGAAAAGCACACTCAGGCCCAAATCCAAGACTCACTCCGACTCCGAGACTAAATGTTTTTCAATCTCAATATCCAGAATGAGGTTGACTTAATTCCCATTGTATGCCTGCCCTGAGGGAATGCCAGACAGTCACAGAAAAAGGAAGTTCTAACTCATGTCGTTCATATAAATAATGACAAAAATTGATGAAATAATTACAATGCCAACAAACAGAATAGTTAATAATGAAAACTAAAGCACCTTAACTAGTACGGTACTCTATTGACTGAGCATACTGTGCCTCAATCTAAACCCCACACCAAATTGTAAACAAAACACTCCTTCCCCTTAGATTGTCAATAATGCTGAACCACCACAGGTCCTTCCAACCACCATAATAGTAAATCAAAGAGAAAAACGCACTTGGACATACAAACTCCCTCTACTGACTAAGCCGACAAAGAAAGACTTCTAACCCCATATTGCTACATACAGATCTATGTGTATCACTATGAGGCATTTTTTATACGGTGCAATAAAATAGACCAATATCTGGAGTGAATAATAATTTACCTCGCAGAATTTGGATCCACAACACAGGCTATTGTCAACTTATCAAAACCGTTATCATCAAAATGAAACATGTTTAGTGCTTGCTGGTATTTTTGCATTATTTCTGGTTTCGCGGTACTTTGGTATTTTGACAACAAAACTTACATTGAAACAATTTGGCATAATAGGAAATTTACAGAAGAGAGACAGCATGCAATTACTTAGTCCAAAATATTAGACGTTTACATACCCATTTAACCATTAACATTCATTATTTTGTTATTTTACATTTTACTTTCACTTTGTATGTAACATCTAAACGGGCCCTATGCAATATCATGTAGCATTTTCGAATATTTTCTAATCCACGGATTATATCATTAGTTGACATTAGTTGACATAGAAACAGTTAAATATACTGTAGAAATGAAAGTCACCTTTAAATGCTTAATACCAATATAACATATTAATTGGCTATTACAATTATTTAAATACATTTTTACTCCAGTCACAATTTCAGTCAATATTTCTAATTATTCAATTTTTAAATGAATTTATTCATGCAAAAAATATGTTCAAACACACTGTAGATGTTCACATATATGTAAGTACAACTGAGTGACCAACACTTAAATGGTTGATCCTTATATTGTAATCAAACATCATAATTAGATGAATATTAGTTTATATGACATAAATCAGGACTATTTGCTTCTTTAAAGTATATCAACACATTTGCCCAAACTTCACTAATAAAATTTCATGTCATCTTTTTTTTTACAACAACAACTGCAATAAAACCCCGGGTGATCTACACAATTTGTTGATTGGCAAGGCAGGCCACTTACCAGTTTTTACAATTTAATCCCTTTGATTTTTAAAACAATACCGCACACTCTGTCACATTGATCGGAATGTGATATTGACACTTCATCATGAATAGCAGTGGCGAAAATGAAAGAAGATGAAATATTTGAAAGATCCTCTGATCTACTGAAGTCCTTGAAATATTTTCTTTGATCTGTTAAATTCTGAGTATGACTGTGGCAGAATGTAACATTTGACCTACTTAAAGATTTTGTTTACCAGTGAAGCAAATTGGAACATTGCCAGGTGTCTGTAAATTCGGTTGCAGTGCATATTTGTAGAAAAGTCCCATGTAGTGAAAATCTTTACCTGTGATTGTTTATGCGCTATTTTTGGGAAAAGTTTAAATATAAACACCATCATTTTACACATGCTTTCAATAGATAAAAGATTGATGTTTAAAATGGAATAATCAAAAGTGATTGTACTTTACATGGAGATACGATTAGGGCGTGAAATCGAGTGATCATGGAGATACGAATAGGGCGTGAAAACGAGTGATCATTATCATTGAGTAAAGGCTTAATTTTCGATAAAATGTTCACTGTGAAATATTTCCTACACATTGTCCACAACATGTTAGCAAAATAATATATTATACGAAATCAAAGTGGACGCCTGGACGAAACAATTTTCGCACTTGTGTCATTTATTCCACTTCAAATGATGCCGGTTCCGGAATCCGGCTTTTTCACTATTCAAAAATTTCGTCTAATTTTCGATTCGTATATTGACCCGTGTTAATTAACCGGGTACGTTGCGCAGCCATTACGCCGAATCTCTGTGAAATCTGCACTAAATGGAAACAAATGCGCATAAATTTGGAATTCTTGACATTATCCGGCATAGAAAGCATCAATTGCGCTATTGGAAATTGTGTTTTCCCTGCTGGTCTTGTTTGATAGTTCAAAATTAGTGGTAAAAGAGCGACACAAAATTGAGTTGGAAAGTGCTACATGACATTGATAAGAAGCTGATAAGGCATAAGATCCTACATACCCGGAAAATGTCAAAATGTGAAATAAAGTATGTAGGGTCTTATTTATAGGACTAGCAATTACTGCAAAATAGTTGAAAAATGAAACTGAACACAAAAGAAAATCGAAGTAAGTTTTTCTTCTGTTGCAATATTTCGTTAGTAATAGTACCGCAAAAATACAACTTACAAGCAAACAGTATACTGACATTACTGTACCATAAATGTTTAAGTAATATCATGCTCATAGAACAATGAGACTTTAAGGTGAATACCAAATAGTTTTAACTTCTTATCCATTTTAAGAGGACAACTGTGGCCAATTATAATCAAATTAATGTTTCTTGAAAACAAAAGAAAACCAAATGTTATTTAGTTGACTTAATTCAAACCCAGATATAGACAGACATGCAACTCATGTCCTGGAAATTATAAATGACATTTGAAACCTATGCCGTTTAAACAGACATATTGCACTAACCATGATTCATGAATGGAATTTTATCATTCATACTCATCCAGAAAGGAATTAAAGCATGGCTTTTTAACACAATGACTGGAATCAATCATGCGAAACGACTGTGAGTCTGACTCATTTTCGTTTTTGACAGCAAAAACAAAATTTCACGACCAGAAAAAGCGAAAAAAATCGACCTCACCTTCCGAAAGTTCCAATTCTAACTCCGCTAACTTCAACCTTACATCTTCCGGAACCTGCAACCCGAACGTTTCTACATCTGCCATTGTTAGATAGTGAAATTAAAAGCAATTTTCCAGACTAATTGTTCCACAGAGAACTGCCGATTGTCGCCATATTGGATTTTGAGTGAAACCCCACCTCAGTCTCGCGAGATATTTCGCGTTTATTACCGGAATAGTCGTTTCGTACCCATATCAGTTCGAAATATTCATGTTTCATCCCAAAAGTATAATTTCTTATTTTCTATTTTGAGTATATATTTTTGATGCTTTTACTGATATATTTTTATTTATTTCATAAGGTGTAATTCAAAATATTAATTTCATCAGGGCCACAACTTGTAGAAAATCATATATCAAATAAATAACGGAATTAATGTCTATCAAGTTCGTGAATATATTAATATCTGGACCGACACCAATGAATACAATGCGAACTATTATAAGTTATAATAGTGAGAATTAATATGGAGTAATAAATGGGGTAACTAGAAAATACTGACTTGATTGTGTATAACTGATATATTGGCATAAACTGCAAACTAGTACACGCCATTGTGATTTATCCTAAAATCCCATTTTATTTCAAATTGTAGTTTTTATCAAAATCATTACGACAAAATGGGCAATTCTAACTAAGTAGTATTAATTAGACCATAATTTTTAGTATTTAAATGCTACTGAAGTAAATATCGCAAATGGATGAAGGGGAGTAACCATAGCCATTTCAACTCTGAACTAGTATTTGGTTATCTCCCTTTGTACTGATTGTCGACGTCGTGCATGCCTGCTACGAACTCGACGTTTAAACTGACAGGGGAACACCAAGCCGGGGTAACAATTTATATACATATTACCGCGATATACATATTACCGCTAATATCAGAATGAAGCCGATTAAATGTACATGCGCAAATAAATCGTGACGTACTTCCGCCGCAGTTTGTTTACTATTTGCGCACCGCAACTGTCAACTACTTCCAACCTGAAAAAAAATGTTTTTACGGGTAAGTATTGGTTTTATAAATGATAGTCATAATTATCTGTAACTATTTTATCCATTTCAATTGTTTTTACCTATTTTGTACAATACTTTTCGCATAAAAAACATGTTTTTATGAATGCGTCTGCTACCATCCAAGTACCTGCTGAAAAATGACGTCATTCTAAAACTTCCCACGCTCAATTTTTCAACTACTGGGTTAAACTTCTGACCTCAATTGTTTAAAATAATTTTCATAATAAAATTACAATTTCGGCTGAACAGGGTTGTTGTTAATGATATCTTTTTTATTTTCAGCTTCCAACAATTGGAAAATACAGAAAATATTCAAAGAAAAGGCAGTACAATCCAAAATTACTGACGTT
Source organism: Mactromeris polynyma (assembly GCA_032209605.1). Lineage (NCBI taxonomy): Eukaryota > Metazoa > Mollusca > Bivalvia > Venerida > Mactridae > Mactromeris > Mactromeris polynyma. Next base: position 3,057,881 of record JASFXZ010000041.1, read on the forward strand.
GGCTTATGAAGAAGTCAAGAAAGGAACATCTGTCCACAAAGCTGCCAAGCTCTATGGTATTCCTGACAGTACCCTACGAGACAGATTCCGGGGACCTATGCAACCAGCACCTAATGGTGATTTATTCAACATCAAATCAGGACCTGCCCCTACATTGTCAACAGACGAAGAAAATGATCTAGTTGATCATTGCACATATATGGCTGGTATACGGTATGGCTATTCAAGGAATGAATTTATCAATTTGGCTACTGACTATGCTGTAAGTTTGAAAAAGAAAGGTGCATGTGATCCTCCTTTTGCCCAATCTTGGTTTGCTGGCTTCAGGAATCGCCATCCAGACATAACTCTGGCTAAACCCCAAAAGCTGTCGCTCTTACGAGCCAGAAGCACATCTAATGAAGTTTTAGATAAGTACTTTAAGGCATTGGAGAAGGTCATTGCATCTAATAATTAAGTGGACAAGCCAGAAAATATTTATAATGTTGATGAAACTGGCCTTCTCATGGAGCACAGTCCAACCAACGTTATCTGTCAATACGTATAACCAGGATACCTCATTTTCACACGCCATAGATCTGTCCGGGACCACGGGGGTTCGCGACACTGGGTACTACATTTTTTACATTCACTTGTGATATATTAAAGGGACATTCAAACGCGTACGTTTCGTTTATGCTCATCCTCTAGCGTGACGAATTTTGCTTCATTTCGACGTGTGAGTTAGTTATATGTCGTTTTATGGCGCATCGACATCTTTGGTCATTTAGCTCGCAAGAAATGTTAAAAATATGTGAAACTAAAAAAGGTACGTGATATACTTGTATATGTTAAATTGGGGTAAATATAGTATAATATGAGAGTTTAGATTATAAATATCATAGCTTGTTGTAAAAGCCAATCTCTATGATGTAGCTTATATTTTTTCCAACTTGTATAGTCTCAAAGAGACTTTTAATGTCAGTGGTATTGAAAAATTGGGAACGGACTGGTTGAAGGTCAACACAGTCGGCAAGAAAAAGATGTACTGTGAAAGGCGTATTACATGGAATACAGTCCAAATAGATTAAAATAAGTTAAAAATAAGATAAAAGACTAAGTTTCTTCATCTGAGGGCATGCTCAAACCCCCCGAGACAAGGATTCCATCGCTGTCATCCTCCATGTCACTTAGACATTCGAACTTGTTGTTGAGGGGGTTTCGTGATTGTTAGTTTTACGTGATTTTGGTTTGGGTGATGGCGATGTAGATTTGTGATTTGCAGGTTTTTCTTTAGGGGGTTGGGAGGCAGGTTAGTTGTTCTTTTTGGTTACTGGTGTAGATTTTTCCTTGGGTTTCAAAGTAGGAGGGGCTGGTGATGTGGTTTTGGATGGAATGGATTTTGGGTTTTTCGGGCGTAACAGTTTTTTTTGGCTGATTGGATGTTTTTGGTGCAGGTGGAGGAACCTTTGGGGCAGGCTGTCTCTGTGTCTGTACAGATGAGGGGGCCAGACCTTTAAGGTCCTCTGCAATCTGAGGGTATTTTTCAGTTACGAGTTTAATAAGTTCACTGCAAGAGTGACAAGGAGGGCTGTTCGCCAAAGGGGTAGCTTTGTTGGCATAGCTAGTACTACTGCTAGCCTGTGCTTGGTCCCTCTGGCGGTTCTGCACAACCCTCCTTGCCTCTACAAACGAAATATTCTGGCTATACTTAACTTGCAGTATTTCCTTCTCAACTTTCCATGATGAGCAATTCTTCGAAAAAGTAGGATGGGAATTTTGAAAATATATGGGCCACTGCATTATCAGATTCGTTCGCTCGTTCTATCGTTCGTTCTATCGTTCGTTCTATCGTTCGTTCTATCGTTCGTTCTATCGTTCGTTCGTTCGTTCGTTCGTTCTATCTTTCGTTCTATCGTTCGTTATATCGTTCGTTCTATCGTTCGTTCTATCGTTCGATCGTTCTATCGTTCGATCGTTCTATCGTTCGATCGTTCTATCGTTCGATCGTTCTATCGTTCGTTCGTTCTATCGTTCGTTCTATCGTTCGTTCTATCGTTCGTTCTATCGTTCGTTCTATCGTTCGTTCTATCGTTCGTTCTATCGTTCGTTCTATCGTTCTATCGTTCTATCGTTCGTTCGTTCGTTCTATCGTTCGTTCTATCGTTCGTTCTATCGTTCGTTCTATCGTTCGTTCTATCGTTCGTTCTATCGTTCGTTCGTTCGTTCGTTCGTTCGTTCGTTCTATCGTTCGTTCGTTCGTTCGTTCGTTCGTTCGTTCGTTCGTTCGTTCGTTCGTTCGTTCGTTCGTTCGTTCGTTCGTTCGTTCGTTCGTTCGTTCGTTCGTTCGTTCGTTCGTTCGTTCGTTCGTTCTATCGTTCGTTCTATCGTTCGTTCTATCGTTCGTTCTATCGTTCGTTCTATCGTTCGTTCGTTCTATCGTTCGTTCGTTCTATCGTTCGTTCGTTCTATCGTTCGTTCTATCGTTCTATCGTTCTATCGTTCTATCGTTCTATCGTTCTATCGTTCTATCGTTCTATCGTTCTATCGTTCTATCGTTCGTTCGTTCGTTCGTTCGTTCGTTCGTTCGTTCGTTCGTTCGTTCGTTCGTTCGTTCGTTCGTTCGTTCGTTCGTTCGTTCGTTCGTTCGTTCGTTCGTTCGTTCGTTCGTTCGTTCGTTCGTTCGTTCGTTCGTTCGTTCGTTCGTTCGTTCGTTCGTTCGTTCGTTCGTTCGTTCGTTCGTTCGTTCGTTCGTTACACCATTTCTCAATGTTCAGTATTTCAGTTACTTACGGTGGTCAGTTGATCTAACCAGTGCTCCTGGGTTACCAACCAGTACTAGACTGCTCCTCCTCTAGGAACTGACAAAGTCCCCACCTAAATTTCAGACGTGACGTGACACATGACTTTTGATGCCTTATCTTCAGTTAATTTGTCACAGAAAACACGTTCTATAGATTAGCCGTCGAGCGCTCAACCGAGGGGGGGGGGCACATTTATAAAAACTGCAATGGAATCGTCACAGTTTGTAACTCTAAATTTTCTTCCAAAAAACAGCGCAATTGTAAACCGAACGAAACTTATATGTATTTAGACTTGATATTGCTTTTCTGTCGTTAAATTGGTTCATTTCTCAAAACTGTTTACAATTTTGTCCGCTGTTACCATGGCATGTATGCTCCACCATACTCTATTCACCCATCGGATCAACTGAATGCAGTGAGGCGTAAACATACAAGAGCCGGTTTAGAATTGCACGAGAAAAACGATTTGAGATATGAAATGGAATTGAACACAGACATTTATACGCTATCTTATTGGTTTGTCTAAAGAAAAAGCCTAAACGGGGAAAAGGAGAGTGTACTGAAAAGATTTCAAGAGAACAAATTCTTATTATGAGGTACGTTATTTACTTCTTGTTGCTTTTTTAAAAAAGTTTTCGAAGCCTTGTTGAACATTACCGAAATACTGGTGTAAAAACTGTTTTTGTAATTAATACCATCTTTGCATAAAAACGTCAGTAGCCTACTGTATGACACGTTTACAGGACTGTAGCTTATTTAAAATGAATGTCGGTTGATCGAAAATGTCATTTTAAGCATATATATGAACTAATGTATTGTAAAGCATTGAAAAGAATACAAATTTAGACCAAAATACAGTAAACGTACTGAATGTTTGTTCCCGCGTCCGCTACCAGCTGTCCGCGTCAGCGATCCATGTTTGCGTGAAATCGCACAGTGCGCGTTTTTTTTCGAACGTAGATGCATAAGCGGACACTATTTTAGCCTGAAAAGTAGGCTCATAACCCGTGAGACGCTGTTTAGCACCAATTGATTCCCGAAATGTTGTTCTACCATCAATGACAGCACATGAACGAACTGATCTTTACTCAATCTAAAGTAGCTCTGAAACTCTTCTTCATTCAGTACCTATTCTTTCATCAAATGATAATAAGTTCCATAGGTCAGGTTATTTCTCAAATTATGTGCATTGGTGATAATATCTAATTGAAAGTAAATGTAGATTTGTTTGTGATATGTGATGTACAAGTGTGTACGCCGGACAATGAGTATAACATTTAAGCCTGTAGTTTGAATAAAGTATTCTGTTCTGTTATATGTAGTTTTGCATTGTTTATATTCGGGTATTTATTCAATATATTTGCAAATAAACATTAAATTAAAAAGCAGTTTTTGAGCACTATAATGGGATTCTGACTAGTCTATGATTAGGAATAAAATCTGGATGCATTAATTTTCAAATATTACCACAAAGTCATAAATGATAAGTTTTATCATTTTTGCAAAAACATCAAGCTACGCTGTCTTACTATTGAAGTGAAAGTATGCATACGAAGAGTATTTAATGTATACTATTCATTGAATGATCTCTCTTTTCTCGAAAAACGATATAAAACTTGTTAAATGAATGTCAAACCTATTGGTATTAAATTTGTATAAGTATTCCTCCATATGTGCCTACGTTTGCGCGTACGTATATAAAATTTAACAAAAAAGTTTCTGTTATATCGTCATATTTGACAAAATGGGTGGTAAAACTAAACCAATGTTGTTGCGATTCATACATACCCATATCACAATTTAATTTAAATGTACGGCTGCAAAAACAAGTGTCATGGTGAATGCTCAATCACAAAGAAAGATCAAAGTACATGCCGATACCGGCGTTAGTAAATACGCATTAACCAACAATTCTGCATCAAATTACAGATTCATCTGTAATATGTCTATTTGAAGTATTTAACTGAGTAAAAAACAACGAGTAATCGCATTAAAACTTACAAGTAAATACGACATGATTTGGGTACGACTGTTAACTACTGACCTCACATCCGGTATCCATTCCATTCCAACAACCGACAGCACATTGACGATGACAACATCCTACTATTCTCTCACCATGACATCGATCTTTAAATTGTTTAGGACAGTTCTTAACACGGTGGACTGAAATAAATGAAAAATTTTAACCTCAATATGAAAATGCTGTAGATTGGCTGACTATTTTTCGCAGGAGTTATGACCCTTTGTTAATTATGCATATCAATTGTTGTCCGCGCCTTTTCACAGAACTGCAACAATTCATGGGAAATTAAATTAAAACTGAACTTGAATCCTCCGTCGTGTAAGGAAATGCGCACCGTGATTGTCATGGCGTTTTGGTTAATGGCGCAGTCACACTATAACGTATAGCAGTAACGTATGCCGACGTATGAGAATTTTCACCAACACGCTGGTGTACGTTGACATAAGTTACGGATAGGTTTGGTATAAGTTGTATACGCTAAAAGCACGCTGGTATAAGCTGGCATACGTTGTTATACGTTGTTATACGCAGAGGCCGAAATATTTTTTTGTGCATGCACAAACTTTTTGGGCGTATGCCGACGTTCTCTTCATAGGTTAGGCATACGTTAGGCATACTCTAGCCATACGCTAAGTACGTTACAGGTAGGTTACTCATACGTCGAGATACGCTAAGTACGTTAGAGGTAGTTTACGCATACGTCGAGATACGTTGGCATGAAGCTCGCTGATTACAGTATGAATGCGGTAATGTAGAGACCGGCGCCGTATTTACGTAGAACGTCACGTGATCGTCGGTAACACGCCGAGTGCGCTGCGCATAGGTTTATCATTGCACGGCGTGTCAACGCCGTGCATATTGATAAGTTACTCATACGTTGGGCATAAGTGGAGAACGCTGGACATACGCTGGTCATACGCTGTGATACGCTGCCATACGTTATATATAAGTTAGTGATAGGTTACTTATATGTTAGACGTACGATATGTATACGTTCAATACGTTATGCATACGCCCAATTTATTCATGCTGTAGAATTTTCGATGCTTTTTTGGACGTATGCCGACGTGTTGACATTATTTTATGATTTTTCATACGCTATGTATAAGTTTCTCTAATACGTCATAGTGTGACTGCACCATAAGGTTCATGTTAAGCGGATTTTGCATATTACAATTCACTGAATTTTTAAGTAAAATAACAATGCAATATGGATTATTATATATCTAAATGTTCGTCTGAATGAGCAGATACAGATAGATTATTTGTTATTGACAAATAATGTAATTTAAAAACAAAAAAACTTGAAATGTTCAGACTTTTTAGAAAATATGTAAAACAATAACAACTCTTTAAATAATTTCAACTATTACTTGTTTTGATCTATAATACACTATTCTAGGTGATAGAGACAAAAGAAAGTCTAAAACACTAGGATTAAATTTTAAATGTCAACAAACAAAAATGGCAGCGCCCAGTGACAACATTTGAACAAGTTTGACATCAAATTTCTACTTTGTTGATAAAATCTAGAATAAATAATGATATATTTTTAGTGAAGGACTCTTTTTTACCTGAAATGTCACTTAATTTTGGCCTATAACAGCTATGGTAGTGCACAAAAGTATAATATTAAACACCCAACATATTCTTGTTACTCTTATCATTTATATTATGCAACTGATTTGAGTTAGAATGTATTGAATTCCCAGAAATTTGTGTTGCATTATTTGAAGCAATTGCAATGCCAATCCGCTTGACATGAACCTTAAATCAAATGTCACATACACTCAACAAAAATTCTTAATCGGTCAGTTTATATTGTATCATTATTTTTCTAATAATGCATGTATTCACACAAAATTTCACATACCGATATTTGAACAGGTAATGCAGCGAATTATTGATTTTTTTAGCCGGCTCTCTATGAAATTAATCGTATTAGGCGTATTGACGTTTATAGCACGTTCTGCACGTGCGGGGCATGGACACATATTTGCACGTGTTCGTGTACACTTTTGACATTGCTGATGAAAATCCTTTTTGAAAAACACAAAACATGGTGAGAATGACTGAAGAAGAACGCGCCCGAGCCGTCGGAATGATACAGGCTGGAACTCATTTACGACAGGTGGGTTTTATTTTTTGAAATTTCATAAGAATATTGACATTATTTGTTTGTAGCCATTATATTGGTGGTTATTTCCATTTTCAACTTATTTCAGGTGGCAAGAACCTTCAGTATAATGGCTACAAACAAATAATGTCAATATTCTTATGAAATTTCAAAAAATAAAACCGTTACTTTTTAGATTTCTCGTTTTGAAAATTGTTTGCAATTGTGAAATCATTTATTATCAATTAATTTAAACATTAAATCGGGGGAAATTATCAATTTCATCGTTTATTTGATTTCAACCTAGGTAGGGGCATGATTTGAAATTCTGACATTAGTAACGTGTATGACCACCGCTTGCATTGATGACGGCTTGGCAGCGACGTCGCACTGAGTGTACAAGCTTGTTGATATCGGGTTAAGGTCTTCAAGTTATGCATCTCTGAGCTCACTGACGTTACCAGGTTTTTATACATGTATCTACCTTGATATATTTAGATCTACCATACGAAAGTTTCTTTTTTGGTTCAGTATATGACGAAACTCTGACAATATTGTCTATACGTACAGCTCCCTTCATCCCAGTTGTTTTTTATTTCCACGTCGTCTCGTGTGATGAGATCCCAGGATACTGTGTCAATGTAACAGAGAGTGGGGTTTTGTGTGATCATCACTTTACCTCGAGAAATCTCTGCACTAGAAACACAGGAGTTTGTCACGAGTTCTCCCCCTTAATCCCTTCTATATAGTATGTACATGTATGTACATATACACAAGTAATATATATACATACATTATTCATCCCTTCTATACAATATGTATATATATTACCAGTATGTATATACATATACTATAGAAGGGAAATAGAAGGGGGAGAGAAATCGTGACAATCTCCAGTGAGTAGAACAATAAATTATAATAGTCATACAGAAAATGTTCCGCCATTGCTTTTCTTGGGTGTTCTCAGTTCTTTCTATTGGTGAGATTCTTCCGCGAACTTTACAATATATAAATTAAGTGCAATTACTGGTTATACAAAAGGAAACAGTAAATATAAGTAACAAGAACATGCTTCACAATTGATGTGTTTGTACCAGATATTGTATCATTTGATATTAATGTAAATGAAATCGTTACTAAGGTGATTCAGCACCGGATCTGTTTCGTGTTCGCATCGTAATGTACTGAATAAGTAGGCCTAAGCATGGACGCGCTTTCCTTCTCGTATTGAATAGAAACGGATGGCATTACCTCGTAAGGCCGGTAGCTGTAGCTCTTTAATGCCTGGGCTAGGATTGTCGTCTGTTGGTGTACCTTCAGATGTAAGGGCTACAGCCAGACCGTATTCGTGTGGTCCAATCTTCAATGTTGCATCAGCTCTGTAAATACAGTAAAACCTCGATAATAAGACCACCCTTGAGGTCCTAGAAAACTGGTCTCCATATTGAGGTTGTCTTAATATTGAGGTTGAATGAAAAACAAAACAGTAAAAATGGACTTGAAAATTGCGTTCTTAATATTGAATTAGTCTTACTATTGAGGTTAAATAAAGAGCAAAGCCGTTAAATGAACTTGAAAACTTGTCTTAAAATTGAGGTGGTCTTAATATTGAGGTTGAATAAATAGCAAAACCGTGAAAATGGACTTGAAAGTTGTGTGCTTATTATTGAGGTTGTCTTATTATTGAGGTTGTCTTATTACAATGTATTGAGATGGTCTTATTATTGAGATGGTCTTATTATTGAGGATGTCTTATTATTGAGATGGTCTTATTATTGAGGATGTCTTATTATTGAGGTTGTCTTATTATTGAGGTTGTCTTATTATTGAGGTTGTCTTATTATTGAGGTGGTATTATTATTGAGGTGGTATTTTTATTGAGGTTGTCTTATTATTGAGGTTGTCTTATTATTGAAGTTGTCTTATTATTGAGGTTGTCTTATTATTGAGGTTGTCTTATTATTGAGGTTGTCTTATTATTGAGGTAGTCTTATTATTGAGGATGTCTTATTATTGAGGTTGTCTTATTATTGAGGTTGTCTTATTATTGAGGTTGTCTTATTATTGAGGTTGTCTTATTATTGAGGTTGTCTTATTATTGAGGTTGTCTTATTATTGAGGTTGTCTTATTATTGAGGTGGTATTATTATTGAGGTGGTATTTTTATTGAGGTTGTCTTATTATTGAGGTTGTCTTATTATTGAGGTTGTCTTATTATTGAGGTTGTCTTATTATTGAAGTTGTCTTATTATTGAGGTTGTCTTATTATTGAGGTTGTCTTATTATTGAGGTTGTCTTATTATTGAGGTTGTCTTATTATTGAAGTTGTCTTATTATTGAGGTTGTCTTATTATTGAAGTTGTCTTATTATTGAGGTTGTCTTATTATTGAGGTTGTCTTATTATTGAGGTTGTCTTATTATTGAAGTTGTCTTATTATTGAGGTTGTCTTATTATTGAAGTTGTCTTATTATTGAGGTTGCCTTATTATTGAGGTTGTCTTATTATTGAGGTTGTCTTATTATTGAGGTTGTCTTATTATTGAAGTTGTCTTATTATTGAGGTTGTCTTATTATTGAAGTTGTCTTAGTATTGAGATGGTCTTATTATTGAGGTTGTCTTATTATTGAGGATGTCTTATTATTGAGGTTGTCTTATTATTGAGGTTTTCTTATTATTGAAGTTGTCTTATTATTGAAGTTGTCTTATTATTGAGGTTTTCTTATTATTGAGGTTGTCTTATTATTGAGGTGGTCTTATTATTGAGGATGTCTTATTATTGAAGTTGTCTTATTATTGAGGTTGTCTTATTATTGAGGTTGTCTTATTATTGAGGTTGTCTTATTATTGAGGATGTCTTATTATTGAAGTTGTCTTATTATTGAAGTTGTCTTATTATTGAGATGGTCTTATTATTGAAGTTGTCTTATTATTGAAGTTGTCTTATTATTGAGGTTGTCTTATTATTGAGGTTGTCTTATTATTGAGGTTGTCTTATTATTGAGGTTGTCTTATTATTGAGGATGTCTTATTATTGAAGTTGTCTTAGTATTGAGGTTGTCTTATTATTGAGATGGTCTTATTATTGAGGTGGTCTTATTATTGAGGTTGTCTTATTATTGAGGTTGTCTTATTATTGAGGTTGTCTTATTATTGAAGTTGTCTTATTATTGAGGTTGTCTTATTATTGAGGTTGTCTTATTATTGAGGTTTTCTTATTATTGAGGTTGTCTTATTATTGAAGTTGTCTTATTATTGAGGTTGTCTTATTATTGAGGTTGTCTTATTATTGAGGTTGTCTTATTATTGAAGTTGTCTTATTATTGAGGCGGTCTTATTATTGAGGTTGTCTTATTATTGAGATGGTCTTATTATTGAGGTTGTCTTATTATTGAGCTTAAATAAAGAGCAAAGCCGTTAAATGGACTTGAAAACTTGTCTTAAAATTGAGGTGGTCTTAATATTGAGGTTGAATAAATAGCAAAACCGTGAAAATGGACTTGAAAGTTGTGTGCTTATTATTGAGGTTGTCTTATTATTGAGGTTGTCTTATTATTGAGATGGTCTTATTATTGAGATGGTCTTATTATTGAGGATGTCTTATTATTGAGATGGTCTTATTATTGAGGATGTCTTATTATTGAGGTTGTCTTATTATTGAGGTTGTCTTATTATTGAGGTTGTCTTATTATTGAGGTGGTATTATTATTGAGGTGGTATTTTTATTGAGGTTGTCTTATTATTGAGGTTGTCTTATTATTGAAGTTGTCTTATTATTGAGGTTGTCTTATTATTGAGGTTGTCTTATTATTGAGGTTGTCTTATTATTGAGGTAGTCTTATTATTGAGGATGTCTTATTATTGAGGTTGTCTTATTATCGAAGTTGTCTTATTATTGAGGTTGTCTTATTATTGAGGTTGTCTTATTATTGAGGTTGTCTTATTATTGAGGTTGTCTTATTATTGAGGTTGTCTTATTATTGAAGTTGTCTTATTATTGAGGTTGTCTTATTATTGAAGTTGTCTTATTATTGAGGTTGCCTTATTATTGAGGTTGTCTTATTATTGAGGTTTTCTTATTATTGAGGTTGTCTTATTATTGAAGTTGTCTTATTATTGAGGTTGTCTTATTATTGAAGTTGTCTTAGTATTGAGATGGTCTTATTATTGAGGTTGTCTTATTATTGAGGATGTCTTATTATTGAGGTTGTCTTATTATTGAGGTTGTCTTATTATTGATGTGGTCTTATTATTGAAGTTGTCTTATTATTGAAGTTGTCTTATTATTGAGGTTGTCTTATTATTGAGGTTGTCTTATTATTGAGGTTGTCTTATTATTGAAGTTGTCTTATTATTGAGGTTGTCTTATTATTGAGGTTGTCTTATTATTGAAGTTGTCTTATTATTGAAGTTGTCTTATTATTGAGGTTGTCTTATTATTGAAGTTGTCTTATTATTGAGGTTGTCTTACTATTGAGGTTGTCTTATTATTCAGGTTGTCTTATTATTGAAGTTGTCTTAGTATTGAGATGGTCTTATTATTGAGATGGTCTTATTATTGAGGTAGTCTTATTATTGAGATGGTCTTATTATTGAGGTAGTCTTATTATTGAGATGGTCTTATTATTGAGGATGTCTTATTATTGAGGATGTCTTATTATTGAGGTGGTCTTATTATTGAGATGGTCTTATTATTGAGGTAGTCTTATTATTGAGGATGTCTTATTATTGAGGTTGTCTTATTATTGAAGTTGTCTTATTATTGAGGTTGTCTTATTATTGAGGTTGTCTTATTATTGAGGTGGTCTTATTATTGAAGTTGTCTTATTATTGAGGTTGTCTTATTATTGAAGTTGTCTTATTATTGAGGTTGTCTTATTATTGAGGTGGTATTTATTATTGTAAGATGGTCAGAATGATCCGATAACGTCGTCATTCTCATAAAAGTCTTGACAGGCGTTGATTGTTTTGTTTATTAAATTATTCATTACAATGGTTATAAAGTTGTAATTTAGAGAACTATAGACCAGATATGTTTGCATTGTTGGAAATACGAATCCGTGATAGATACTTCTGCATGTTTTCATACATGTGTGTCTTGTAAAGATGGTTCAGGCTCAAGTAGTTTTGAGTTTGGAACTTTAGTAAATTTGAAATGAACTTTTCTAGCAATAAATGTTTCTGCATATTGCACTATCCCCAAAAATATAATATAACTGAGGCAAAATGTTTGTACATGTATGTACATGTATATTAGGTATTGTAAAACATTTATATGTTGTTATACATAGTTGCCTCATAATAATTATACTGAAGTCTATATGTTGCTTTCATTTTATTGTCAGATTTTACATGGGTGACTGTTTTACCAACAATGGAATCCAATATACATCCTAACTATACTTGTATTTGGCTGCAATCCATCCAAACCACATTGAAGTCTCACTCACATGACCTCTCCAGGATTTGAGGTACAGTCGTATTCATATGATAGTGTGGACTGGTTCTATACAGCAGGTAACTGGAATGTTTATGATTATACAGTTTCCGACAAAAGTTATATCAAATTATTTTTCTTCAATTCCCAAATTGGAGGCTAAACCGTGAATACAATATCTGATAATTTGTATAATAATATTCTAATTGTACAATAGTAGTAGATGAGATACCTCCTCCAAGATGTGAACCTGTAACATCTCCATAAAGCTGCTTGATGTATTTATGTACACATAAATCTAAGTGTTCGTTCTATCGTTCGTTCTATCGTTCGTTCTATCGTTCGTTCTATCGTTCGTTCTATCGTTCGTTCTATCGTTCGTTCGTTCTATCGTTCGTTCGTTCTATCGTTCGTTCGTTCTATCGTTCGTTCGTTCTATCGTTCGTTCGTTCGTTCGTTCGTTCTATCGTTCGTTCTATCGTTCGTTCGATCGTTCTATCGTTCGTTCTATCGTTCGTTCGTTCTATCGTTCGTTCGTTCTATCGTTCTATCGTTCGTTCTATCGTTCGTTCTATCGTTCGTTCGTTCTATCGTTCGATCGTTCTATCGTTCGTTCGTTCTATCGTTCGTTCGTTCTATCGTTCTATCGTTAGTTCGTTCTATCGTTAGTTCTATCGTTAGTTCTATCGTTCGTTCTATCGTTAGTTCTATCGTTAGTTCTATCGTTAGTTCTATCGTTAGTTCTATCGTTAGTTCTATCGTTAGTTCTATCGTTAGTTCTATCGTTAGTTCTATCGTTAGTTCTATCGTTAGTTCTATCGTTAGTTCTAGCGTTAGTTCTATCGTTAGTTCTATCGTTAGTTCTATCGTTAGTTCTATCGTTAGTTCTATCGTTAGTTCTATCGTTAGTTCTATCGTTAGTTCTATCGTTAGTTCTATCGTTAGTTCTATCGTTAGTTCTATCGTTAGTTCTATCGTTAGTTCTATCGTTAGTTCTATCGTTAGTTCTATCGTTAGTTCTATCGTTAGTTCTATCGTTAGTTCTATCGTTAGTTCTATCGTTAGTTCTATCGTTAGTTCTATCGTTAGTTCTATCGTTAGTTCTATCGTTAGTTCTATCGTTAGTTCTATCGTTAGTTCTATCGTTAGTTCTATCGTTAGTTCTATCGTTAGTTCTATCGTTAGTTCTATCGTTAGTTCTATCGTTAGTTCTATCGTTAGTTCTATCGTTAGTTCTATCGTTAGTTCTATCGTTAGTTCTATCGTTAGTTCTATCGTTAGTTCTATCGTTAGTTCTATCGTTAGTTCTATCGTTAGTTCTATCGTTAGTTCTATCGTTAGTTCTATCGTTAGTTCTATCGTTAGTTCTATCGTTAGTTCTATCGTTAGTTCTATCGTTAGTTCTATCGTTAGTTCTATCGTTAGTTCTATCGTTCGATCGTTCGATCGTTCGATCGTTCGTTCGTTCGTTCGTTCGTTCGTTCGTTCGATCGTTCGTTCGTTCGATCGTTCGATCGTTCGATCGTTCGATCGTTCGATCGTTCGATCGTTCGTTCGTTCGTTCGTTCGTTCGTTCGTTCGTTCGTTCGTTCGTTCGTTCGTTCGTTCGTTCGTTCGTTCGTTCGTTCGTTCGTTCGTTCGTTCGTTCGTTCGTTCGTTCGTTCGTTCGTTCGTTCGTTCGTTGTACCTGTAATGTCTTTTAAATGTATTTTTAGGGTGTTTTAAACTCATTTTGATATGAAAATACCCATTGATTAAAAGAAAAGTTAGCATTTATCATTGCGTAAAATGAAACAATATCATGTGAAGTTCTTATCTTGCATCCCCTATGTAAGTTCATGACATTTGAAATACATTATTTGGCGTTTTTAAATGAACTGAATACAAATTTTTATTCACACTCACATCTCCAAGAAAATGCACAAAAAATATTAGTCGCTTATTTATGGTCCATTTCCCCCAATACTCAATTACCACTGTCAGGTGCAAAAGAGAAATTTTAGTTGAGATTTGAGTGTTCAGTTTATTTGATTTTGCATGATGTAAATCTATTTTGCTCACCCGTAACCGAATACATTGAAAATATTCTTTGCTCCACAACAACACTAGCAACATCAACCCCTCCACAACAACACTAGCAACATCAACCCCTCCACAACAACACTAGCAACATCAACCCCTCCACAACAGCACTAGCAACATCAACCCCTCCACAACAACACTAGCAACATCAACCCCTCCACAACAAACTAGCAACAACAACCCCTCCACAACAACACTAGCAACATCAACTCCTCCACAACAACACTAGCAACATCAACCTCACTACAACAACACTCGCAACAACCTTTTCACAACAACACTAACAACATCAACCCCTCCACAACAACACTAGCAACATCAACCCCTCCACAACAACACTAGCAACAACAACCCCTCCACAACAACACTAGCAACATCAACCCCTCCACAACAACACTAGCAACATCAACCTCACTACAACAACACTCACAACAACCTTTTCACAACAACACTAACAACATCAACCTCACTACAACAACACTCACAACAACAACACTCACTACAACCTTTTCACAACAATACTCACAACAACCTTTTCACAACATCAACATAACCCATCCACATCAGCACTAGCAACATCAACCCCTCCACAACAGCACTAGCAACATCAACCCCTCCACAACAGCACTAGCAACATCAACCCCTCCACAACAGCACTAGCAACATCAACCTCTCCACAACAGCACTAGCAACATCAACCCCTCCACAACAGCACTAGCAACATCAACCCCTCCACAACAGCACTAGCAACATCAACCTCTCCACAACAGCACTAGCAACATCAACCCCTCCACAACAACACTAGCAACATCAACCCCTCCACAACAGCACTAGCAACATCAACCCCTCCACAACAGCACTAGCAACATCAACCCCTCCACAACAGCACTAGCAACAACAACCCCTCCACAACAGCACTAGCAACATCAACCCCTCCACAACAGCACTAGCAACATCAACCTCTCCACAACAACACTAGCAACAACAACCCCTCCACAACAGCACTAGCAACATCAACCTCACCACAACAGCACTAGCAACATCAACCTCTCCACAACAACACTAGCAACAACAACCCCTCCACATCAGCACTAGCAACATCAACCCCTCCACAACAGCACTAGCAACATCAACCTCTCCACAACAGCACTAGCAACATCAACCCCTCCACAACAGCACTAGCAACATCAACCTCTCCACAACAACACTAGCAACAACAACCCCTCCACAACAGCACTAGCAACATCAACCTCTCCACAACAACACTAGCAACAACAACCCCTCCACATCAGCACTAGCAACATCAACCCCTCCACAACAGCACTAGCAACATCAACCCCTCCACAACAGCACTAGCAACATCAACCTCTCCACAACAACACTAGCAACAACAACCCCTCCACAACAGCACTAGCAACATCAACCTCTCCACAACAACACTAGCAACATCAACCTCTCCACAACAACACTAGCAACAACAACCCCTCCACAACAACACTAGCAACAACAACCCCTCCACAACAACACTAGCAACATCAACCCCTCCACAACAGCACTAGCAACATCAACCCCTCCACAACAGCACTAGCAACATCAACCTCTCCACAACAACACTAGCAACATCAACCCCTCCACAACAGCACTAGCAACATCAACCTCTCCACAACAACACTAGCAACAACAACCCCTCCACATCAGCACTAGCAACATCAACCCCTCCACAACAGCACTAGCAACATCAACCTCTCCACAACAGCACTAGCAACATCCACCTCTCCACAACAGCACTAACAACATCAACCCCTCCACAACAACACTAGCAACATCAACCCCTCCACAACAACACTAGCAACATCAACCTCTCCACAACAGCACTAGCAACATCAACCCCTCCACAACAACACTAGCAACATCAACCCCTCCACAACAGCACTAGCAACATCAACCCCTCCACAACAGCACTAGCAACATCAACCTCTCCACAACAGCACTAGCAACATCAACCTCTCCACAACAACATCAACCTCTCCACAACAACAACAACATCTCCACAACAGCAACAACATCTCCACAACAACAACAACATCTCCACAACAACAACAACATCTCCACAACAACAACAACATCTCCACATCTTTCATCATTAATACTCGTTTTGTAAATTGTAAACAAGCAGCGTATGGATTTCATTTAGGTTTTTCCGCTCATTTGCGTAGTATATGCACACTGTGCAATATGATATTTACTGTTATTGTATCGTAGAAACATACACGGATATGTGATATATATATCTGAACAGATGGTCGGTTTTATTTGAAAATAAAACAATGACATTGCAAATATTTGATTGTTTCGTGCACGTCATATGATGCAGGTTTTTGTCACTAATGGGTATAAGGCATATCATGTTCCTGAAAGAGATATTTGAATTTGAAACATAACTACTTATTTGTTATTCAGGGAATTAATACGAATGCCTTAACTTTAATAAAAACGACATTATTTAGCTGTATGCTCGTTAAATTAGTCATGTACTGGAGATTAACAGTTTTCCTTTTGAAATGTTACACCACTTGAAACATAAACATGCATGTATATATATTTTGCGCATTAAACTACAACGAAAGGTATAGACAGTAGTAAATGTATGTTATTGTAAATCACAATTCGCAATTTGCAAATTGCATTCCTTTAATTTGTCATTATATTTTGTTTGATCATCATAATAATTAGCAAATTATTGGTTTAATACAATTAAATGTTTGTTTGTTTTTATTTGTTGCACTTGTTTATTGGATCAAAGGCAAATTGTGTTCTATTGATGTAACCATCACACTTTTAATTATGTGTAAACTGTCAACTGTACAGTGTTTAAGGTGATATATGCCCGCTAAATGCCTTGAAATGGTACTGTTATTATATATATAGGTGAATGAATCTGTTTATTCTTACAATTGTCTAAAATTGGATAAGTCGTCAAGACTTATATGAATGTATATCAGTAGGTCCTTCTTATAAAATGGCTTTATCAATTAATATATGTTTTTCATATAGTACCTAAGATTGCAGATGCCATAATAATTATTAAGATATATATTCTCTTTAATCACCGATTTTGATAGAGTAATAATACAGGTTGAAACAAATAAATATATATAATGTGTCTTAAAACATAATGATTTCCGAACTTTGTTTAGGTTTAACCAATAACTCAACTCAATCATATTTATTGAATAAAACATTTGTAGGCCTACATGTGTATACAATACAATATATATTAAGTAGAGAAAGTCGTACAAGAAATATTAGTTTACAAAGAGCTTTCATGAATGTGAAACAATTGTGTTACATTAGCAAAGTGGTCAATGAAAATATATATACATGTACCAGGTATATCTCAGTCTATCTGTACCAATAAAGAAAAACAAAGTCAACATATACAGATGACATGAGGAAAGGGCAATTATTGAGTTCTAATATCATTTGCATAATAAATTAATTTTGAAAGGTTTATCAATTCAATCTTTGAGTCAGTGCTTAAATAAAGACAATGTATTGTTATGTTTGTTGACTGTGTTACGTAATGACGCGTGCTCGCTTAGCGAGGTGATTAGCAAGGTGAGAAGCCGCTGTAGCGGGTGTTTAGATAAGATGATAAGATTTAAGAGTGCTACTATTGATATTTATTTTTCAGAAATAAGGAGTAGTTAGTTAAATACAATTATTAAAATCTACCAAATATCATTAATATAAACAGCTTTTTAATATAACAAATGGTCAATGATTAATGATCGACTATACCAATAAAGACAATGTAATTGTTATGTTTGTTGACTGTGTTACGTAACTACTCTGGGACAAGTATGATGAACGGGACATTGTATGCGAGGATTTCCTGCGTGAAATCGGCGAGTTATACGGTTAAGTGTATATGCAAGTAATTGTGACAGTGTGAATAAATAGTGTGCCAGAGTGAAATAAAAAGTGTTTCCGAGTCAATTTATGTGCCAGTTTGAATAAAATTTGTTTGAATAGTTTGAATTGGTGAAGCAGTCTCGGCAAATTCCTCAGACTGATTTACCAATAATACGTATTACCATTTCCTTACATGTATAGTGTCAAACTTTCGATTCGTTTGAACTAAACATACTCCGTGAGGTCAAATGTTAACATTATGTGAGATTAGTTACGTGCAAGAGACATGATGTTTTATTCTATTCTCTTGACTATGTATTCGTCCTTTTTTCCTTTCTATATGCTGTATATAGTATTCACTATTCTTCCTTTATGTATGTGTATATTCATAAATAATTGTTAAACCATATATATCCAGAAAATGGAGGCAATAAAGTTATGTATACATAATACAAATGTATATAAATAAATAATTTTTGAGTGTAAGTGACAGCGTAATTAGACTTAATTAGAATAACAAATCACATCATCAATTAAATAGCAATTAAATTCCACCTGCAGTTTTAGGCCAAATAAAATGTGATAGAATGACTGTGTGTATTTTGTGTGTATATATCTTTATTAGTATTCATTTTGGAATGTAAATAAACTTAAAAATTAAACTTAAACAACGTGATTGTCAACATTTTTCCAGGTAACAAATGTGATAATTGTCCAATTAAAAACATATTCGAGGGGTTGAAAAGTCTTGGTTTATTAGGGGTTGAAAAGTCTTGATTTTAACAGGGGTTGAAAAGTCTTAGGCTAATTAGGGGTTGAAAATGACAGTGGGGTTGAAAAGTCTTGGATATTTTACCATAGGGGTTGAAAAGTCTTGGGGTTGAAAAGTCTTGGGGTTGAAAAGTCTTGGGGTTGAAAAGTCTCGATACCCCATCTTCCACTTCGACGAACAGGTCTGGGCCCTTCGTAAACAAATCCGAACAACACATCACGTGATTTACCACGTGACTCTTCAATTTGGTTCAGTAGCAAAGGAACATTTAAAAAAACGTCATCATCCGCTTTGGTGACGTAAGATACATTTGCGCAAAATTCATCGACCCAGCGAAAGGCATTGATCATTTTCCTGGTTAAATTAACGTAAGAATCAACAAAATCTATAAGTAAGATATCTTGGTACAAATCATGCTCTTCGCTAATGTGTTTTCGATCTTCTGCTTTTATCGTTTTACCGAAAACAAATAAAACACGCACGGTAAAATTTATCTTTACGCCTGCAATATTGTAGTTCCGGTCACGTGATAATGTCCCGTATGTATTTCTGATTGCGTCACGAACTTTTAAATTGCTAGCTGTTGATGGCACTATGATTATGACATCTGCATCTTCGCACAATTCAGGATTTTGAATCTCAAACTTATCGTCATATTTTGTTTTAATCTTGTCAAGTTTGTAGTATTGATATATGTCTTCTCCTGCGTGGTTTTTGTATTCTTTTGTTATATCGTTAAGTTCGTATTCCCCATCGTACGCTGTGTCAGATAAAGGTTCAAGTTTATTCACATCACCTACTTCTTTTGATTCGATTCGTCCAAAACATCGTCGATACCTTCTTCATCCAAAACGACACATTTTTCACCGGTAAATGCCTCTTCGCTTGGTGTCTCTTCAGATTTAATTTGGACACTAGGCATCTCCTCCGAAACACCTACATTTAAATCCTGTGTGGGTAAATGCCGGAGTACAATGGACGTTGACGGTACTAAGGAATACGTATTGAGAAATCTCTTACAAGTAGAACTGCCGCGTGACTTGATTCTTAAACAATAGGATGTGAATAACACAAATGACATTACCCACACAGTCATGTTTACTTTTATAAACTCCTTTAGTGATACGAATTTTTTTTCTGTTCACTTACAGTTACTACGTGTCGTTCGCAATCTCCTTTTTTTCAAATATCACTTTTTTATGAAACTAAGTTGAATATGACAAAGTGTACATGCTTAGTTGAAAAAAAAACAGATTCAAATGTAGAAACAAATTAAAATTATTTGAATTGCCTCGTAATAATTACAATTGATAAACATCAGTATTTCATTGCAGATTTTTATCTGTTTGAATTTAACTATTACAGGTTCTGAACATTTAATTATGGTCACATATATGGTCACTGCAGTATAATGTCTTAAGGTTATTATGAGCAATGTAACATTGCTGATTATATGATATAAACTAACTTCTGTTCCTTGGAATTGCTACAATGTGTATTTTTTATAAATTACAGGTCGATACTCCACGAGACACAAATGTTGGAGCAAACTTTGTAGGAACTTAGGTTGAGCGCTGCTTGGTGACATTGTGATACATGCAATACTCCACGAGACACAAATGTTGGAGCAAACTTTGTAGGAACTTAGGTTGAGCGCTGCTTAAAATCGTGACCTTGTGATACATGTGATACTCTGCAAAGTATTGATACTCCAACAGACCAAGTTCTCGGTGTGATTATTCACTACTGTGATACTGTGAGTACAACAGGTTCTTCTGTTGCAGTGTATTCTATGATTGGACATGTTCTGGATGAGAGGGTTTCTCTTGAGCATCAGACACATATACACTTGATTTCAACATGTTGTGTTCTAGTGATAAGTGCAAAGACATGTTTGTAATAGTTATACTCAAATATGTAATATTCCATCATGCAATATTCCATCTTGCAATATGATAGCCTACTAGCATAACTGTGCAAGATGTTTTATGACAGTAGACAGTAGGTATGACGGGGTACATTTTTTCCTCGTTGTATCAGTTTAGATTTAAATAGGCACCCTTCGGATATGCTATTGACACTACGTATGCTATTACCATCACGTATGCTATTACCATCATGTATATTGTGTATCATAATAGCTCAACACGTCGAAAGGACATGAGAGCTATTGGGATCATATGGCATCAGTCTGTCTGTCGGTCTGTCGTCAACTTCTCCTAAACTTTTCTGTGGAGTTCAACCAAATTTCCCAGAACCATCCACAATTAGTCATGAATCAATAATCTGCAAATGCTTACAGGATAGCAACGCCTTGACAACGTATATATTAAGCTGGAAAATAATGTGAGTGTCAATTTGTACAGGTGATTTAAAACAAAAATAGTTCAGTGTTCAAGTTTCTTCATTAATCATGATATAATCTTTAAATATTGAATACCTTGAAGAAAGTTTAGGTACTAGAAATTACTTAATTTGAGTAATAATTAGCTGTAAAATGTATTCATGTGTACACTTAATTACATAGTGGTACACGAAGAGACCAGACCGTGGCACAAAGGTTACTTCATATACTATTGTTGATCCCCACGTATCAATTTTTACAGGTGATTTAAAACAAAAATAGTTATCACATTATCAAGCGAAACACTGATAAACTTTATGAATACTTTACTATTATAGTCGCAGAAACATCGTCAGTATATGTTCAAAAATTAATGGATTTTATGATTAGAAATTATCACAGGATGAAAATATTTACTACGGTTGCTCGAGTATCACATTATATACCAGCTTAACATATATCTTGTCCTGTCGCTACCGTCATTGGTGAGTGGTTTATCTCCCAGACACAGACATAGAATAGTATTTTGCTTCAAACAACTTTTCCAGAGTTAAATTTGATCAGGAACATCCTCTGTGGTGGTTGGGATTCAAAATGGTATTAATAATAAAATTGTCAGAGATTGATCCAAACCATAGAGGATGCTTGCAGAAATTCATCGCATAGTTCTCGAAATGAAGTTTGTCAGAAAATAATTTTGTATTGCTTCGTATCATTCCATCATGTAATTCTGGAGTGAAAATGGAGCAAAAATATTCCCATCTGTGATATGAGGCTGTAGCAGGTTGTTCTAATGCAAAACTGTTGGGCGTGATTTTGTTGTTTCAGAGATGCTAGCCTGCAATTTTGTGCAGTTGTGCCCATTTTGTTTCAGTTTTTATTCACACCTGTATAGTGTTGCTTTTATTTTTGCATTAAGAAGTCTTGGATTTTGAAATGTACATCAATGTATTATTTTCATTTTAATGTATAGTTTTGATTTATTATTATCAATGTAATATGTTTGATTTTATTAATGTTGAGCTAGAATTCCACCAGGTAGTTCTGGACATGTTGCTATAATGCAAAAATATTGGCCGTGATTTGAGATGCTAGCCCGCAACAGTTGGCGCTCCTGTACAAAGTATTTATACTTATGGAATTTTGGGTGTATTTCTGCCTGCCCCATTTTTTTTCGTTTTTTTTTTTTAATTAATTCACTCTTGCTTTTGTTCGTGTATTTTACTTTCGCGTCTTGATTTGTTATTATCTATATAAATTGTGATACAAACTTCTTTTTACTTTGATGCTTTAATTATTGAGTTAAGAATCCATGATTTATATACCAAATTTTGTTCCATGTCTTTTACTTTCGCGTCTTGATTTGTTTTTGCTTTTATTATTGCGTCAAGAATCCTTGATTTATATACCGTATTCGATGTGCGTGTTTTAGTGTCCTCGATTTGTATACCAATGCAATAAATATTTTCGGCTGTGTAAATATCGTTGTTTTTTCCTTTACAATTCCAATGTTTGGTGATACAAAACTGACAAGCATGATTGTTTTTACTTTTATCAAAATATACAATTATACATTGCTGTGTTGTTCTGGTTGTTTGCCCTTCTTCACAGTACGACTGTCAGTCTGAAAACAGAATATTGGATTCTATACACTAAATTATTACCACCATTTCTGGTTTCTTATTTCACATTACCATGCACAACAGTCAGCTGTAGACTTACAAGCCCATGACCTGACAAATACGGTCGTGCATGGATAACCATTACACACATGATATTAAATGTAATCGTACACATCTGACCGAAATCACATTTAAAATTCAAAACAGATGTACACCACATTCTACACATGAATAATGTATCATTCAAACGACACATACTTTGTGCAAATCCGTCAAGAATTGCTGTTCTAGTCAGAAATGCGTCAAAGCTATGAAACAAAAGCAATTATGTTGAAGACGTTTTTCTGAACCATTACATGAGCAACTTTGAATCCCTCTCATTTTGTTTGAAATCCTTTCCAGCCTTTGGACCCCTATAGGTATTGGGTCATGAACCAATATTCAAGGTATTTAAAGGTAATATTGACTGACAGATAGATGGACGGATGACACATTATTCCAGGTATTTAAAGTTAATATTGACTGACAGACAGATGGATGGATGCCACATAATTCAATGTGTTTAATGGTTATATTGACAGACATATAGATGGACGGATGCAACATGATTCCAGGTATTTAAAGGTAATATTGACTGACTGACAGATAGATGGACGTATGCAACATGCTTCAATGTGTTTAAAAGTAATATTGACTGACGGACAGGTTGATATATGGACGGATGCCACATGATCCCAGGAGTTGAAGGTAGTATTTACAAACAGGTGGATGGACAGATGCCACATGAACACTTTTTATGTATTTCAATGCTAAGGACACCCTGCCGTTGTGTTATTACCGCCAATGTTCATAGGACCAAACTGTCGTTAGCTTTCCAGTTACAGTCACCAAATTTGCAATATGTTTTAAATTTATTCCAAAAAAAAATTTGTTGAATGCTCACCTTCAAGTTATTGTTTCAATATCCCGTAAAGAATTACTGTCCTACGGTCTGTGCCAGTATATCTGAAAGATGTGTAATGTTTAATTAATGAAATTTCTAATGTGTTCACACAGTATCAACCAGTAATAACATCTTTTAAGTCAGGAAATTATTTTTTTGTGGTAGTATATCAGTTTTCAGTATTACGCATTTGCCCAGAAGCCCACGACAAGTAAAATGGACGAGGTAAACGCAGAGTTGTCATAGTTTACATAGAACTTGATCTGGTATGTTTGTGCTACCTTCGTATGGAAGCTATGTCACACACAGGTACAGTCAAGGCAGATGGAAAGACATAACAACGTGATTTTCAACATTTAAAAATAAATAGTTTCTATAATATGAGAACATTGTTTGCTTGATTTCACAATTAATGGCCCTCTCTGCATACCACCGCATTTGTGTAATTTAATCAAATGAAAAGGGAATCTACTTTTCCTATCATAGAATGCAGAACAAAATTACCTACATTAAACAGCAAATGAATGGATAAAATCATACAGCATATTATGCATCTATATCAAGAGAAAACAAACATGTACACAAATCTTAATCCAGAGAGCCATGATGGTCCTGAATCGCTCACCCGAGTACAATGCTCGACTGGTGGAACAGGCACTGCTGCAGACGGTCTTCTAACAACATTTTACAAAACCCATTTAAAAACAGGGTAATTTGAACATCTTAGACCCAAACTCAATGGTATCCTAGACAGAGCATGTATTGAGGCAAACTCAATGGTATCGCAGACAGAGCATGTCTTGACCCAAACTCAATGGTATCTCGACAGAGCATGTCTTGACCCAAACTCAATGGTATCACAGACAGAGCATGTCTTGACCCAAACTCAATGGTATCTCAACTGAGCATGTCTTGACCCAAACTCAATGGTATCCCAGACAGAGCATGTCTTGACCCAAACTCAATGGTATCGCAGACAGAGCATGTCTTGACCCAAACTCAATTGTATCTCGACAGAGCATGTCTTGACCCAAACTCAATGGTATCGCAGACAGAGTATGTCTCGACCCAAACTTATTGGTGTCCCAGACAGAGCAAGTATTAATATTTAGTTACCTTGAAGGTTGATCATTTCATTCTGAAGTGAGATTTGAACTATATATCCGAGTATCGTGGCACTATAGCTTCTGAACACATCTCAACAATGGTATTCCAGAATCGAATTACCAACACCTGAAAATAAATTGAAAATGTCGTATTGTGGGGTTACTTCGACAGATGGCCAGTTAGCTCAGTTGGTAGAGCACAAGACCTTTCTATAAGAAAATTCTCAATTTTAGTATTATTTTAACACAAATCAAAATAAATCGTGACACATAATTTTCTCCTGACAAGTCTCGACCCATACTCTTGGTATTTCAGACAGAGCAAGTGCTGTCTCAAACTCATGGTATCACAGACAGAGTAAGTATTGTCTCAAACTCATGGTATCCCCACACAGTAAGTATTGACCCAAACTCATTGTATCCCAGATGGAGCATGTCTTGATCAAAACTCAATGGTATCTTAAACAGAACATGTAATGACCCAAACTCAATGGCTTCCCCAACAGAGCAGGACTTGACCCAAACTCAATGGTATCCCAGACAGAGCATGTATTGACGCAAACTCAATGGTATCCCAGACAGAGCATGTCTTGAACCAAACTCAATGGTATCGCAGACAGTGTATGTCTTGACCCAAAATCAATGGTATCTGGACAGAGCATGACTTGACCCAAACTCAATGGTATATCGACAGAGCATGATTTGACCCAAACAAAATGGTATCGCAGACAGAGCATGTCTTGACCCAAACTCAATGGTATATCGCAGACAGAGCATGTCTTGACCCAAACTCAATGGTATCGCAGACAGAGCATGTCATGACCCAAACTCAATGGTATATCGCAGACAGAGCATGTCTTGACCCAAACTCAATGGTATCTTAGACAGAGCATGTCTTGACCAAACCTCAATGGTATATCGCAGACAGAACATGTCTTGACCCAAACTCAATGGTATCTCGACAGAGCAAGTCTTAATATTTAGTTACCTTAAGGGTTGATCATTTCATTATGAAGTGAGATTTGATATATCTGAGTATAGTGGCACTTTATCTTCTGAACACATGAGTCGAATTACCAACACCTGAAAAATAAATTGAACATATCGTGGTGTAGGGTTACTTAGACAGATGGCCAGCCCTGCGTTCAGTTATGGCCATTAGCCCTATCGTTTCGAAACGTTTTGCAATTTGGTTCTCGTGTGCAGTCAATTAGATACGGTGAGCAAGGGATACAACACAAAACGTTCGCCACTGATAGCCGTAACTGAAGACAGTGCAGTTAGCGCAAGACCATTCTTAGTCCTATAAATAAGACCCTACATACCTTATTTCACATTTTGACATTTTCCGGGTACATACAAAGTGAAAGTAAATTGTAAAATAACAAAATAATGAATGTTAATGGTTAAATGGGTCTAATATTTTGGACTAGACCATTCTATACGAAAAATCTAAATTTTAGTACATGTGTACAATAATAATTAATATTAAATACAATTAATCCACATAATAATTACAGTTATGTTTCAAATAAAATAGTTTTTGTTCGTTTGTACCTGCACAGACATAAACATGCATTTCATATAGTGGAAACATCTAATTTCTAAATTGATAAAAAAACAACAACAAAAACTTACTTTCTATCAGTCGCGCTTGTTTGCAGTTGTTAATTTCTCCATTTTCCGCTTTGCACCCTTGTCTTCGGCCGTTCAATTTTATTCTTTCATTTTCACAAAGAATAAAACTCCTAAAAACATCATTTAATGTTAATATTTTCGTCTTTTCGTGGCAGTTACTATTTTCAATTGAACGCACGGGCTATTTGGCGGGCTTTAGTCGTTTTGTATACACATAATATCTCGTTCTATCTGCTATAGGAGTTGATGTAATTTTAACTGGTTTTGGTGTGTATTAAGTGACCACGAACACAACCAGTGGCGTATCTGTCTGGAAGATACCGGACTCAGCGAAATGGGAAAAATCAAACACGTTCTGTGTTTTTGTTGTATACATATTTGTTGTATACATATATGTTGGAAAGAAATTAAAAAATAATCAATGATTCACACATGTAAACTTATAAACACTCGTAAAAAATGCAAGTCAGATGTTCACAAGGTGAAATAACTCGATATTACACCGAAACACACACATATTCTATTTATTTCATCCTTGATTTTGGTATTTTTTATTTTTTCGTAATAGTTAGTAGATTTTAAGTAAAATCTTATAGATTAAGAAGGTGCGGAGCGAGCGTAGCGAGCGAGCCCTCTTCTTAACCAATAAGATTTTACTTAATATCTACTAACTGACTTAGAATGTAACCTACATTTTGATTGGCTGATACGCATGCAAAATTTCAAATAAAAGCTATTTAACGGACAAGAATAGTAAATGAAGCGGATCAGTGGTCCAGTGGTAAAAAACGCTGGACCACTAATCCAGGGATCGCTGGTTCGATTCCCCGCTCCATCACTGACCTTACTAACAGTCTTTCGGACGAGACTTTAAAAACCGAGGTCCCGTGTATGATGCTTTACATCGAGCACGTAAAAAGAACCAGGGGTGCTTCTGGAACTGGGGCATCTTCTGTATCATGCACTATCCTCCAAATCTAATATGACTAACATTCTTCCGGAGGCGTCGCCCATGTGGGAATCCGGTGGCGACGATAAATAAAAGCATATACAACAAATGTAGCGGATCAGTGGTCCAGTGGTAAAACGCTGGACTTGTAATCCAGGGATCGCTGGTTCGATTCCCCGCTCCATCACTGACCGTACTAACAGTCTTTCGGACGAGACTTTAAAAACCGAGGTCCCGTGTATGATGCTTTACATCGAGCACGTAAAAGAACCAGGGGTGCTTCTGGAACTGGGGCATCTTCTGTATCATGCACTATCCTCCAAATCTAATATGACTAACATTCTTCCGGAGGCGTCGCCCATGTGGGAAACCGGTGGCGACGATAAATAAAAGCATATACAACAAGAATAGTAAATTTCCAAATATAATAACGCTCACACAGATTCGCAGTAGACGGAGCATAAAAAGCCCGCGAAAATTCGAAATTCTTAATGAATAAGCGTAGTACTTAACGGGAGCCGTTCTTTTATTTCATTGGCTGAAAATGTAGGTTGCATTCTAAAACTCGTAAATTACATCATATATCCCCGTTGAATGTCTTACTATTTTACATGACGTCATTCATTTATATGACGTTATTTAAGTATCGCTTTGATAATTACACTGTAAATTATCGGATAATAATTCGACGCGGTAAATCATCGGAAAGCATGAATAAAAATTATATCTACAACTGCCCTGGCCTAACGATACCTATAAGTGGTAAGTCTTAAAATCAACAAAAAGCAAATACTTACCCTTCGTCGATATCGCACCTTGCACATAACGCAGCCATCAATCAACAGAGCAGCCATCGATACAGCTGGTTGTACGGTGTGTATATTAAGATTTTGAAACCGAATATAACTGGGTAGCTTCTTTACTTCATTTGATTATTTTCAAATTGCCTAAAACATACTGTATGGAATAAATAATAAAATATAATAATACTTAAATCATTAATAAGTTGTAGAATAATCAATCTTAAATAAACTTAATGTAAGCTTGCTCGTTATTCGACTCCAGATATGTATTCGCCGCGGACCCGTTTCGAATGTTGATGTCATTGCTAAGAATTCCAGATTCACAAAAAAGTACTAATCATTATTGTCTATTGTTGAACTATTAAATTTAATCGCGCAGTAAAGATTACTACCAGTATAGAGTATGTTATGCAGGCTACGCTCAGATGTTGTACTATTTTTTAACCGATTCACGTACGTGTTATTCTTGCGCCACTTCCGGAAAAAAGTAGTTTTGTATTAAGATGATTTGACTGTCGAAAATTGCCATAGAACAACTAAAATCTATTTATTTCGCAATAACAAGATACGTTGTCGTCATTACAATACAAGTAAAAAATTGCTGCCTGATGCAGCAAAGATGTGTGCACGGCGTGAACAAAATGAAATAGAACAAACACTTATGTGAACTAACAGTATGTGTTTATTATGCATTAATGTGCAACTATAAATTAATGTATATGAAGTACATTTGTAGTTTTATTAGAAGTTTATGAGGAATTAAATAAGGAAAAGACTAGTTTTTGTATGGACAGTAAAATATAAATAGAAATTGATAGTCTGGAAAACTTTCATGATAATAAACATCATGCATGTAAATTAAGACAACATTATGCATCTGAAAATGCAAACATTGATTTAAACATATATATAAATCACAATCATTATCACGGTAGACATAAATAATGAAATACCGACAAATTAACATAATTAGTATTTACTAAAAATGAAAAATAACAATAATCACTAAATGATTTTGCATATCATGTCAAAATGTGAGATCACTTCAGTGTAATTAACATGTCAGTGGACAAACAGACGTTCAGCATCACACACTGAATTAATCAAGCAATGTGTGAATGTAAAATGAGTTTAGACATTTTGAAAGTTAGAAAAATAGTGTAATTTGATGTAAATGATAGCTAAAAAGTGACACCTGAGAGAACTATAAAATGCTACCCGAATGAACAAGTGGTAGGAAGTGCAACCAGGCCATAGTATATGAATGACTATTATAATAAGGCAAAGAACATAGCAAAGATGTTTATGTATGTATGTATGTTTTTATGTTCATAGGTTAAGGAGTTGCTTTCAATAAATAAAGTTTATTATTATTATCATTAAAGAGAAATAAAACCGTATTTACTTATATCTCAAACATATTTACAGTGGAAAGAAATAATGTAAAAATGACCAAAATGCAACACAATAACTCAATACAAAAACATTAATCACTAAATGATATAGCACCTTGTAAAAATGTGACATCACTTCAGCACGTAACAACCGCATGCTAGCATCACACACTGGATAAGTTATCAAGTAGGTGAATGTATAATGAGTATAAACTTTGTGGATGACTGGATAATGGCTAATTGTGTATGTAAATGAAAACTATAAATGATACCTGAATCTACAAAAGTGATAGGTGTACCAGACTCGTTTAGCAGACTAAGCATATGAATGACTAGTGAAGTAAACAAAAAGAACACATTTACATATATCACATACATATTAACAGTAGAAATAAATAATGCAATACTGACCAAAAAGCAAAAACGATTACTCAATACAATCAAAGCAAACAAATGGGATGTGGGACGGTACCACTTGTCTCTGTAGCCAAGCTGGCAACTCGTTGCATATAAGTTTCAGTTTTGTTACTAAACAGTTTTATAATATCAAAGTTTGTGTAAATAGGTAAGAAGGTTTGCATGGAATATGGAATTAAACAAAAACATAAGACAGAAATGTGAAAAAATTAAAAGAGATCTTCAATCCGACTTGCTCTAGAAATGCTAGATTTTCAATCCAAAATAAAGAAAAATGGTCAGTAATAATGGTAGAACCTTAAGACTATAAAACAAGTGAAATGTTTGTCACGACTGTAAATGAATGAAATACAAAGATATCAGAGGCTTTATGTAACGTTTGTGAATATTTAATTATGCACAACTTTGATGAAAATCTAACAGTTTTTTTTAGAGATGAACAGCAGACAAGGTTTTCAAGTTTCAGACACCTGTGACCTTGACCTTTAACATTATGACCCCAAATTACAATATGAAGTACTAGACTTCATACTAATACTTCCCAGCAAGTTGATGAAAATATACCACTGGGTTTTGGAGATAAAGGGAGAACAAGGCAAACTGGACAGACAAAAATACAACATGGGGAGACATAATAAATACAACATGATGAACACAAATGTACAAGCAATAACAACACTTTATAATTATACATTGTAGTTAACTATTATTACTAAACTGTTTACTTCATATGCAGCTTAATTGCAAAAACACCATCTTTTTAGTATATACATGAAACCAGGTCAAAGCATTCAAGCTTTGTTTTAAAAGAAACTATTTTGAGTTCAATCTGTAAAAAAATGTTGAAAGTATGTTGAAAGTATGTTAGACCAGTCCTATTAAAAGTTGAAAGTAGATTGGGGACACAGCATAGGGCTATCCAAGGAACATTTTTACCAGGTTTGGTTTAAACTGGTCTAGCAGCTTTAGATATAATATCCAAAATGTGTCAGCGAATCAGATGTTGGATGTGATTTTGGTACAGTACAATCATGTGCCATGTTCATAGCAAATCAGCCGAAGGGTAAATAGATTTTTTAAGAAAAAATGTCTGGCAATCAGAAGCCCTCGTGACTATTTTGGAATTTGATAGGGGCTGAGTGGGACTGTGTGATACAATATTTGAGAACAATCCTCTAATGAACGTGTGTGTTATTCATTCCTGCTAATTCGTGCTAATGCCCATTTCGGCCTATTGTTGCCAGCAGTTTTGACTTGTCCTGTGATCTTTTCCATCCATTAATTCCCTCCCCACTGCTTGTCCTCTTTGATTCTCCTAGTTATTCCTTATGATCGACTAGGCCATTCCTTACGCCCCTGTTCCGTTACGTATGTACCATTGAGCCGACTCGAATGCCTTTATGTTTTATGGATTGTTGTTTCCCCGAAGTAGGAAAAGTAGCCCTATGTTTAGATATGTAACGTGCTCTGACAGTGCTAGCTTTGCTCAACAAAATGGCGTCCATGCAGAACAATGTCGTCTGGTCTGGTGGACGCCATTTTGTTGCTAGCAAAGTCTTCAAGGTCTTTTTAGACACATACCAATTCTACCTCAGCTGTTTTCTCACTTGCCTTCCCTACCTCTAAAAACGCGCCTCAGAATATTTTGTTACCCCATATGTGTAGCTTTTATCTACACTAGATCCCAAATCAGTCATATGTAATTATAGAGCAAAAATAACTTGTAATTGGAAATATATACCAAACGAATATCATTTTCTATTAATTTGCACAAAATTCTCTGATTTAAGATCAATATATATATAAAAATACTACTACACATGGCCCACGAAACAGAAATTGTCTAATCTTATGACAGCAACATCAAACATTATTGTCACCAATTTGGCCAAATACATTTTCTACGCCAATCTAATTAGAAATTGAATAATTTTATGCTCATATTTTGACATATTTTGATATATTTTGTATGTATACATGCACTGTAACATCATGTGCTCTTCAGAAAATCTATGACTTTTGTCAGAAATATTTTTGTATAATTGCTATAAAACATGTTAATATGTTTTGAAAGCAATAAACTATTGAATTGAATTGAATTGAATTGCTTAAATGAATGTTTGCCAGACACAAAGAAAAAAATAATTAGTAATATATAAGTTGCGTAAAACTGCTGCACAACAATACTTAATTTGAATTAGTCACCGGCCGGATGTGTTAGAAGTTCTTAATTAATTCAACAAACAGATGATACAAGGTACTTGAGTTGTGAATTTTACCACTCCCAGTATTTTTACTGACAGTTCCAATATGTGTAAACGTTACAGAATGGACAAATATTTGAAGGACACCAAAACTGTGCGCTTTTTTAGACAAAGTTGTAGAATTTACATCCGGTTAATATTCTAGTAGTTGTTCTTTGAGGAAAACTCATGTGTTTTTCTCGTATACTTTTACCACTGTAGCTATTTTCATACTTTCATGTAACGAAGGGGACACAGTGATTTTGGCAATTGCCTGACTCAAACAATGCAATATTGTACAAAATGCCCATACCCGAGTAAAAACTATCATATTTTCATATTTATAAGGTTCATAAATAATTTGGTGTGGCCTTATGTTTGTATCATTGAAAACAAATGCAAGATGAAATAGTAATTTATTCTGAAATCTATAGGACATAAGATATAAGCTTATGGTAGAATTACCCATAAATGTGTATGTACATGACACTGCATGGTTATTAAACCTTAACAACATCAGCACACGGTTGTTTTAACGTAACGACCGTTAAAGTAAGTCCTGACTGATTCTGGAAATTATCTCATATCAATATTAAATTGAAGTATACAACGATACTAGAGGATTTTTTAAAACGCGTACGACAGCTTAAAACCCAACATTATACACGTCTACTGTCAAACAATATTCGATTGTCTCGATCGTCCAGTGATAACGGATATGGCTTCAGTATCAGGAGTTACGGTTTCGATCCCAACGTAAGTATACTTTTTTCTAAATTAGTTTTAAATAATTTAACCATAACTTCTTTGTGGATTATGTTCACTGATTTTTTCGAGTCGTAATGGAAAATCAAACCCAAATATCTAGTGTTCATGTTATTCCCCCACCCCCCTGTTTCGGCCTAGCTGCCAGCTGTCTTGAATTGTCCTGTGATCTTTTCCATCCATTAAGTAATCATTAAATGTATGACTTTATTATGCGTTTAATATGTGTAGTACCGCGAACACTGTTGTTTGATAATTGTAATTATTACAGAAACTCAAGACCGAATGAATGGAAAAAAGGATGGGTGATTGTCTTTTCAGCGTTTTTCATTGCATTCATCACAGATGGTTTGGTATTTTCGTTTGGTATAATGCTGGTTGAGATTAACGACTACTTTAACAAAGGGCGTGCTACCACCGGTGCGATTTTGTCTGTGACAACGGCCGCAATGTTTTTTCTCGGTAACTGGAAATCAAAATGTTCTGTTCATATTAACTGCTTGCAATATTACGGTGCTATACTTCTACCACCTGCTAACTACATAATAAACTAGAACATAATGTGGTTATTACATTAAAGAAACCTGGTAACTACATGTTCATAGTAATCATGTGGTAATCTAGCGACCTTTCGTGATTAATTTTCATCCCAGATAAATATCTTAACATGAATAATTGTCTGATATTGCCCAAAACTCCCTCTTAACCCCTAGATATTAGGGACGGACAATCGATTTTTA
Organism: Mactromeris polynyma; assembly: GCA_032209605.1. Lineage (NCBI taxonomy): Eukaryota > Metazoa > Mollusca > Bivalvia > Venerida > Mactridae > Mactromeris > Mactromeris polynyma. Next base: position 3,091,975 of record JASFXZ010000041.1, read on the forward strand.
AATAACTGTTTAAAGTCGTCAACGCGATAAATATGAGTTTCTCAACACTTTTTCTAAAAATATGTACAACTATGTCTGGCTCAATGGTCTATGGATTGAGTACTGGGCTCCTGATCTGGTCGTGAGTTCAAACCCCACAGAGAGTGAAATTCATCCGCGGGCTGTATAATTGCCGATTTATGTGCAGACACCTGTTAGTAACCCAGGAAACTGACATGGACACGGACTGTTTAATATAATTTAAATTAATAAGAATTTGTTTCATAATCTATATAGAAAAATATGTTTAAACTGTACTATACAACACTATATATACACTCAGTCCATTTTTGCAGCCCCAGTAGTCGGTGCTCTTGTTAAGAAATACGGACATCGTATTATTGTTGTTATTGGCGCACTGGTGAGTTGCACAGGCTTCGTATTGAGTTCGTTTGTTACCAGCATTTATCATCTATGGATTACGTATGGACTATTAGGGGGTAAGTGTTTTGAACAAAAGATGATTAATAAATGTTTCTCTAACCATCCGTTTATAAGTATAACCATAACAAGAAATGTCTTTTAAAAAGATGTTCGGCGCAATCTGAATCAAGCAAATCTGAAGGTTAAAAATGTGCAGATGTTATATTAAAAGTGGATTTCAGTACTGGAAAATTATTACAGGCGCGGTATGTTACCTTACCAAGAATTTGGCTTTGTAAGGAATCGTACCGCACCTGTAATAACTCATTATATATTATGTATCACGTAATACAGTACGTAATTAGCATACTATTCTCAGCACATTTAAAAATGCACAGATTCAGACCTGCGAATGTTTTGTAAAACGTCAATTAATGCGTTTTGAAACTTATTGTATATGCAAATACTCAATATTTTGCAATGTAATATATAGTATATGTTGCATAAACATGAAAAAATACAATGTACAGTTCTTTACCTGTATCCCTACTTAAGTTCACAAAACTTGCGAAAATCTGTTTCATTCGTTTTTAAATGTACACAGTCAGTTACATATGAACATTATGATATTAGAACAAATCATATTTCATGAATAGCAACAACACATATATTAGTTTCACTTTCAGACAAAACACAAATCATGGGTAATGATATATAATCAGGGTATAATACAAAATACAAATAATACAAAACAGATATCTTTTATAACATTTAAACATGATATGTCTTAAACAACAGTCAATATTCATCTCTCCACATTAGTGCATGTGTTAAGGCCAAATAAAAAGCATGTGTGGTTCAGGTAATATGATGAAAAATGTTAGTGTTGTATGTTGGCCAATAATGTCATTATATTTAAAATCTTTATTTGAAAATTAAGAAAAGCATATATTTTCATAACATTAATGTTGACAGTTGTACATACTTTTAAAGAGTAAAATGGATAAAAGATGTCTTATTTCCTTCCTTCAAGTAAATTTTAATCAATCAGTTGCATAAAATATTTTCAGAATCATTACAAACATTTAGGGTCGGTGAGGAAAATCTATGGTAGGTCGGGTTACCTGAACCACAACTATTTTTCTAGTTTAACCTTACAAAAGTCACAAGCTTGTATAATTACACGCTTAATTGAGGTTACTTGTGGTTTACCAAGTACTTTTTCAGTATTTTAGCAAGGCCATTATGGCCACACGATGTTAAAGGAAGTTTCAGATGAGACACCTGAAAACCATTTTCCACAATTTTTGGTGTCAAATGTTTAGCAACATTTTTGTTTTCATATAATTCAACTTAAGTGCCTAAGTTATCAAAATTAAGCATTTTCACAATTGAAGAGAATGTCACGCGTTGAAAAGTAAAAACTGAAACTGTTGGTTGATACGAATTAACATTTTTGTGTTTTGAAAACGGGAACCATTGATGTATGCCTCGTAAATTGCCACACTGCTGTAGAAGATACTTGAGCGGTACCGTCCAAAAATTACTCCGTAGTGAGAATAGTCATAGACAGTATAGACTGTTTCAATATAGTTCATCAGTACGTAAATCACAGATTCATGTCAATAAACTTGTTACATGCTGATTTATCTGATTAAAACAATACAAATATTCGTGACTGGTACATAAAACCTAGAATATTCTTAATTCCAGCACTACTCACTAGATAAATCTTGAAATATACTATAGATCTACTTTCAGAAAATGGATTTCGGTGATTTTACAGTAACTCGGTGTATTTCAGTAATGTAACGTACCCCTTATCGAAAGATTAACCAATCCGAGTCAAGGTTAGGAACGTATAAAGAGAAGATGTGATTGGTTTACACAACATAGATATGCAAATAGCAAAGCCATATTAGAACGGCTGCACAGAAAAAAGATAGCTGGATTTTTTAATAGTATGTTACCTCAGTAATACAACTGTCCAGTTAAATAAACATTTCTCACACTGATAGAAGAATAGGGCGCATGTGGCAAGGCAGGGTTTATGTTGGCTATTTTGGGAAGATATTACAGCTAAATATAAGGAATACAAGTAAAGGATGTAGTGATTAATTAATGAACAAGTGCTATATATATAAACTGCCTGTAAGAGAAAAGCCTCTAAACTTGTCATTAATATTTGGCTAAATTGAACACACAAAAAACCTGGGCAAATTCCTAAAAAGTACTGTTTAACCTTAATTTTCTTTCTGAGACGTCGTATGTTCTTATACAGGACAGAAGACGACGAAATGCCAAGCTTGTTGCCCATTTAAATAACAGGTAGTCGAGCAGGAAATTCCACATACAAAGCGAACATCCAACCCAAATGCGCAACGTTTTTCCGAGTGACAGCGCTTTTTGGAGACTTTTATTGAATTACCGTTTATGGCCTTCGAGTGGTTATAATACAAAATAGAGTTTGCGTAACTAGTGAAACATACATAAAGATAAAACATCCGATTGTGTTGTAAATGGGCTTTTTTAAAGCCATTAAAACAATAAAAAACATAGATAATGTAACTAAATATATGCTGTAAAGTAATAGATAAAAACACTTGTTGTAAACCCATATTTTTTGTTTTATCTTTGAAACGAATAAACATAAATACCGGGACATTCTTCATGGCCGCCCAGACATTTATTCCATATGCTTTCAGGACTAGGATTTGGTATGATGTATGTGACAGCCATCATGTGCGTGTTAGAAAATTTCGACAAACATCGTTCACTCGCTAGTGGAATAACAGCAAGCGGTTCAGGTAATAGTAAAGCATATTATGTCAAATTGCGTGATAAAAAAGTCGCGTATCACCCGTTCTGCTAGTTTGAAGGATAAAAATCCAATATTGAAAGAGAAATTGTGCAATATGTACGCAAGTATTCGTGTCAAACTGTCCCAAAATACGCCCGTCATAAGTCAGAGCTCAGAGTTAAAACAAGACAAATTTTAGGTAATTTCTAAAATCAAAGGGTGGTAACTCCCAGGTGACATGAGCGATATGACTGGTTATCAAACTTGGCCGAGATATTATGCCCATAAACATTTTCACAAAGTTTGGTAAAGATCGGATGAAAACTCTTTGACTTAGTGAGCGGACAAAGCTAATTTTGCCAATTTTGGATAATTCAAGGGCCATAATTCAGAAGTGCCTGGGGCGATGTGGCTGGTTATCGAACTTGGCCGAGATATTATGCCCACAAACATTTTCACCAAGTTAGGTGAAGATCGGATGAAAACTCTTTGACTTCGAGAGCGGATACGGCTAATTTGGCCAATTTTGGATAATTCAAGGGCCATAATTCAGAAGTGCCTGGGGCGATGTGGCTTGTTATAGAACTTGGTCAATATATTATGCCCGCAAACATTTTCACGCAGGTTGGTAAAGATCGGATGAAAACTTTATGACTTAGAGAGCGGAAACGGCTAATTTGGCCAATTTTGGATAATTCAAGGGCCATAATTCAGAAGTGCCTGGGGCGATGTGGCTGGTTATAGAACTTGGCCGAGATATTATGCCCACAAACATTTTCACCAAGGTTGGTAAAGATTGGATGAAAACTCTTTGACTTAGAGAGCGAAAACGGCTAATTTGGCCAATTTTGGATAATTCAAGGGCCATAATTCAGAAGTGCCTGGGGCGATGTGGCTGGTTATAGAACTTGGCCGAGATATTATGCCCACAAACATCCCTGAAAAATCAATGCCCGTACACTGCTGAAGATTATCAGGGTTATCATATTACCAACATAGCTGCCCTTCACAGCATGAGCGTATCATTCTGATTAGCACCTAGAAAGCTAAATGTTCAGCTCTCTGTACCCTGTGCGCAGGAGTGAATACAGGTTGTATGTCCAACACGAAAAACAGAAAAGTTGCCGACAAAGACCACTCGAGAAATTGCCTTTTAGGTGTGGTTTGTCTCGTTTGATTTATCCGAATAATCGCATACTAGTTTAACAAAATGGTGGACTGATTTTATGCCGGGTGACAGTACCACTCGTATGTGGGGCCATGTTTAATCAAAGCGCTGTTAGCGCTGAAGGCCTGGGGCTGCAGATAGCTGAAGTGTGGATTTGATTGCCTTGTGCAGATTGAGATTGACATTTTTCATTTTGTGATGTAACACCACCTGAAACATAAACATGCATGTATATATATTTTGCGCATTAAACTACAACGAATGGTATAGAGAGTAGTAAATGTATGTTTATTGTAAATCACCAACCTACGGTCGAACCTACAGGTAAAATGTTTGTCTGTTTAAACCCCTGTCACACTAGGGCCGCGTTCCCACGGCGTCCAAGAAAAATCCAGAAAGCCGATCTGCGCGCAGTGGAATCGCAAGCATCGCCGCGGCAACACAGTGGCATCGCCAGTGAACGCGGTGGGATCGCATAGAACGCCGAGTGACGGCGCGCACTTTGAGCATGCCCAAAACAAACGCCGTCGCTCGGCGTTCTGATATTCAATTCAATTCAAATTTATTGCGCAAAGAGGCCTCCGGCCCATACACAAATACAATCACAATACATTGACATCAATATACAGTGTAGATGTTATATCTGACCCGACATTTTGCAATCGTTAAAAAACAACAATTAATAATGAACAAGTACATCATTCTTTGGCTTAACATGTTAACTATACATTATTAAGTATTTTTCCCTATGTTGCAATGCATGACAAATAAACATTGAAAGATTACGAACAGCATTTACATTTTTTGACGACATGATATCAGTAAAAGTATATATAGACATATTATACTCATGTACATGAGGTAAATATCTAGAACGCAAATCTGCATACAGAGGACAGACTAAAAGAAAGTGTATCTCATCCTCCACACAAACTTCACGATAAGAGCGCAGTGTGATCGCCTTGAGGTCGCCGTAGCAGCGCAGTTAGGTATCCTACAACGCCACAGGATCGCCGCGGACGCGCACAGAGGTCGCAGTGCGAACGCAATGGTTATCGGTGGCGCTTGCACGGCGATCGTACGGCAGGTCAGATCATCCATTGTACGATATTGAATTCCTAACTAAAGGATGTTTCCAACAATGTATGTTTGAAGGCCTTCTAATTGCTCAGAAGGAGTCCTTCAAGAACATAACGGCAAATTAATGGTCCCGAACCCTGGCCAAAGCCAATATATGCACAGTCAAGAATCCTTCCTACCACTAGAAGATGTTTTGAGTCAAACTCGCGGGAATCTTATCTAGTTTCCTTGAATGGAATGGCTATTGTGTCTTTAGAAGCTCTGACCCAGGGAGTCCGTGAGCAGTATTTATACAACTTTGAATATCCATAACGAAAAAATGTTTCGACCCAGTTAGTAAAAATGTACCTCCTTTTACCACTTTTATAAAGTCATTCCGTAGAAGAAATTCTTTGAAGAAAACGACTATTTTCACCTAAGCAACGTTTACCCATAGGTCCGTGAGCTTCATGGCCGTTATTTATACAAGGTTGAATCCCTTCTACTTAGAGATACATCAAGTCACATTAAGTACTAACACCAACTTTATTTTTTCTTAAAAGGCATCGGGATATTTGTTTTCAATTACACATTACGGCTGTTTATTGATCACTTTGGCTGGAGAGGGACATGTTTATTGTTAGCCGGATTTCTGCTGCAGGGCGTCATATTTGGACTACTTATGCCAAGTACGTCGAAGAAGTATTTGGAGCCAGAAGGAAACAATACCTCTTGTTTGTCAAGAGTGAAGTCATTGTTACCCTCCGTATTTAAACGCGCCTTGCTTACAGACATGAGATGCATTATGTTTCTTCTGTCTACATTAATGATGGGACTTGCTTACATCGTACCATTTACATTTATGCCGGATCAAGTTGAACAAACGGGTATGACCAAGGCTGAAGCAGCCATGCTGACTTCATCAATAGGTAAGTTTTCTTTCTTTTTTTCTTAATACAATTTTTAAGATGGTGTTCAAGTGTTGCTTTCAATGAATCCTCGATATTTGTACGCTTAAACATGCCCAGTATTCTAAAGGTTTTATCAAATTCTTCAAAGTAAATAAACAGTAATAACGTATCATAGTACATTCAATGACGTGTTTAAAAGTTTCATACAGCAAATCATTGGAGAAATTACGTGAAACGAAGAAACCTTTGCTATCACCATGATGTAATCACGTGTAGATCAGTACAAAAATGAATGCACAAAAACGTTTAGAATAAGATGATCAACCTTTACGTTCCAAATTGTTTCGTGACACAACCGATATTTTAAAATATCGGTTTTTCAAATATCTTTAATTTGGTTTCAGGTATCGCAAGCACGGTCAGTCGTGTGGTATTTGGTTGGATTGGGGACCGTATTTGTTTCAGTAGGTTAATCCTATTAGGCGTTATGATGTTACTTATAGGATTGCTTACAGGGATATCGCCTTTAATGTCCACGTTTGAAACTAAACTGGTATATACTAGTTTATTTGGAACTCTAACAGGTAAGATATCAAGAGGCCCATGAGGGCCTAATGCGCCTAACTGTCTGCATTGTACGAATGGACCTTTGATACACATTTTTCGAAGTTATTCCTTGTATAACTCTTTAGAACAGAGAGAATAAGTTAAATGAGAGAGAATAAGTTGCTACAGGGAACGCCACATACATAAGACAATGCCTTTCCACATAGACCTCCAGGAAAACAGCAGTCTATAAAACATCAGGCATTTGAGGAGGCGCAAGGGTAAGTATGTAAGGGAACAGGGGCGCAAGGAATAGCCTGGCCGACCATAAGTGATAACTAAGGAGAATTAAAGAGGACAAACAGGGGGGGGGGGGGGCGTTAATAGATGGAATACATCAAAATACCAGTAAAGACAGAAGGCAACAATAGTCCGAAAGTGGGGAGGAAATAACATGAGCACTATATAAAGTGAAAGAATTGCACACGGGGAAGGGAAATTTAACTTACATCTAAAACACGAATAGAAATAATAACCATACAGCGATTTACAGCATTGGAACTGTCAGTAAAAATACAGGGGTTTAAATCGCATTAACAGCTAGATAACCTGACATTAAGATGTGACCCCTGTGCGGGACGTGTTTTGACTCCAGATGCAAAAATTTGAACAATCTTGGCAGGAGACCACTTACCAATGTAACATACCAAATATCAGAAGCCCTGGGTCGTGCGGTTTCGGAAATGATTTTTTAAGATTTTCCCAAATCTGTTACCTTGGAGCAAAGCCAGTTTTACCCAAGAATTTTATTTGAACACTCTTGGTAGAGGACCACATTACAATGTCTTTGGCCAAAAGAGCTAAAAAGGAATAAAGTAGTCGAGCAGAGAATGCTACATCCAAATGCCAAAGAGACATGGAAATATATACAAACGAGTAAACAAATACACAAATGACGCAAACCAAAAACATTAATAACAGGTGAAAATTGGAGCACCAACTTGGAAAGAGAGAATAAGTTGCTACAGGGAACGCCATATACATTAGACAATGCCTCCCCACGCAGACCATTTCATGTATTTTATAAACGAGTATGTATAAGAATTGCCTTGCTATTGAGTCCAACTCCCTCATCGTGTGGATTAACCGGAAAATCCTTAAGTTACATGTTTTTGTGTTTCAGGTGGATATATTGCCTTATATACAGTCGTCCTCGTGGAGATGGTTAAACCTGACTTAATTCCAAACGCTGTTGGATTAGTGTATTTATCAGATGGAGCTGGTCTTACTGCAGCTGCACCAGTTGCAGGTTTTTATTTATTGTCAATTCTTGCTTATGTTTCTGGATTATTTGTGTCATTTTTGGCAATGAATTTACCCGAATAGTCGCGTATTAGTTTCTAAAACGGTGATATGGAAACCGTGCAGTCTTGCCTTGGAAGCGCCTCCCAGGACCTTCAGTCCTTTGATTACATCTAAGGGCCATAGGATATATCCCCTTATCAGAAATGTTACTTGTAGCAATATCCTATTTTCACGGAAGATGCTTATGTGGGTAATCGCGGTCATAGTCAATTAATTCAATATCCCAATTCAGATCTAAACTCTAGATGTTGTACAACTTATTAACTGACGTGTTCCGAAAGTATGCTGTTATCAGTATGTAAAGTTTAAATTCCATGTCTGTGTTTCAGGTTTCTTGTTCGACCTCACAGGGAACTACAATACCACCTTCATCGTTTGTGGTGCGGAGTTTATCGTTGGAGCAATTCTCCTTTTCATGTGCAAACTGTTTCCAGCGAAAAACTAATTATGTCATTATAGAACAACTAGCATGAATTTAATTTGATTTGTTCATTGTCTACATGAATTCCACATTGCCCCAAAAGCACCAGGAGACATGATTCAAGTATATAAACTATATATATTCGAATATTCGTTTTATTTTCGAAAATTCGAAAAAATATACTTAATAAAACATTTATGAAAATAAAAATTATTGTTTGTTTATTTATTTGCCTACCCGATTTGTGTAAGAAAGTATGGGAGTAATAAAGGATGTTGTTGTTGTTGAAATATACGCGCTTGTAAAAGTGTCATTGTGTATATTGAGGGTAGCAAATATAATTGTATATCGTCGGGTGATGACATTTTGTCTCTTTCGATAATCCGTTAATTACTGTGCGTTTGTAATAGTTTGATAGTCCATAGTCTCAAATAGATGAAATAGGTGTCTAATTGTCGGTAATTTTGTTGTTGACGAAAGGTGTAAAAAGTAGGCAGTTAAAACCACCGACAGGGACTTGAGTTTATGACTCGCTTTTTAATTAAGGAAGATCAAAGATGGAATTGAGAAAAGAAACATGCCGAAAATAGGGTGACGGGAAACAACATAATTTGCTAATTTTTCACGTAGGTCATATCATCCAATCAAAATGACTGTTTAAAAACATTTTACTCAAAATACAATGTGTTGCCAAGTTGTCATGTTCTTGATTTCGTATATTTATGAATGCATAAATGATAAACGTTGAATTCTTGTATTAAAACTTGAAAACACAATGGGTTGTTATTACATCTTAAAAATAACCGAACTGATTCTTTTTTCATGCTTTATTTGCAAAATAATGAACAATTGACGAAAACAAAACATTAAACACTTCACAAAGATATTCATTAACACGAATATTGGCATTCAGAAGATGATCTGTTAACTGCAATAACTTCATTCGTCAGAGTCTTAATTTCCGGTGAAAACGAAAGTAGAATAAACACAGCACGTAAGGAACTTTGGTATATGAAATATTATTTTTTTAATAATTTTGTCTAAGTTGTGTCGAACGAATATTCGAATATTCGTTCGAAATGAAAAACGAATATTCGAATACCTGATTTGCTATTCGTTGACATCCCTAATATAAACACATAAGTACGAAGGCAAAAGATGAATAAAAGAGAGAGAATAAGTTGCAACAGGGAAGGTCACATACATAAGACAGTGCCTCCCCACACAGGCATCCGGGAAACAACAATCCATAAAACATAAGGCATTTGAGGAGGCTCAAGGGTACATAGATAAGGGACCAGGGGTGCAAGAAATGGCCTGGACGACCATAAGAGATAACTAGGAGAATCAAAGAGGACAAGCAGGGGGGGGGTTGATGTATGGAATACATCACAGGACAAGTCAATAAATAAGACAAACTTGTACAAGGAAGAAAATAGGAGTAACGCCTTGGAACGACATGTGGCAAAAACGGAGGTTTAAACCTTGAACAAAATCAAGCTCACCCTTGGCCCCTATTACCCAAACCAGTTGGGCCTTAACACTTTAAGGCAATAGGTGGATTGTCACTGAAACTGAACTTTACCTGTATTTATTATTCTACGCTTAAAAATGTGCCAAATATGAATCCATCCACCCTTTGATGAGTTATTGGTTGGAAACCAATGTTTCGCCTGGACGGACAGGGGTAACACTTTATGTGTAGATCTACTTTCACCCATCATTCTTCTTCGAATGTCAAGGTCATTTAATAAAACGAACAGTGTAAATAAGAGCATTACCACTTGGACAACTCGCCAACATAAGAAATAGCGATCACAAGATAATGCATGGAGAACATACTAGGTAAATAAACAGTAGACCCGTGAAAATATAAAAAGAATGTCAATAAATATGGAACTGGTTTATAACAATACAGTTAAAGTTTGAGGAATGAAAGAAAATGATGCAGTGATTAATTAATCAACAATTGCTAGTTATATAAACTGCATGTGAGAGAAAAGCCTCTAATTTTTGCTAGATTAAATCAAAACATTTTCTTCAGATTTATTGGAATTTTTACATTTAAATTGGGGAAATATATACCTTTTGGCAATTGGGAATTAGCCCAATAACAGCTATAAAATCGGCTGAAAATTGTTTTAGAAAACATTGACTGTTGAAAATATGTTGAATATGTTATTGCTAGAGGCGCATATTGCAGTAAATATGCACCCAAGGTACTCCAGTCCCGAGAGTGCCATTTACATATTTCATTTTAAACGGATATCGGGAGGTGGACCCCACTTCCGCCCAAATTCGCGGGTCAGTTATCAAAATGCTTCACATACCCCAGTAACTTCAATATCTATTAAACACGAAAACAATTAATTTGCCCGTGCGCTTACATTGACATAACGTCACGCGTCAATATTCTACGTAATAGGTTAGTCTGGTACCCAGCGTACTCTGCACACAAGAATGGTAAGGGCAGATAATCCAGGCTACGACATTGGTGTGTAGCGAATGATGTATCAGGGTGTAGACGGACTTCTTACTGTATTTGACTCAATTTGCGCACGGTTGTCTGACAATACACGTACTAAAAGCTTATCAAACTGGCGTGTAAACTATATATATGACTAAAAATAAACACATGCGGCAGTAATAAAGAGTTTCCTGATAACCGACGTCAGTCTGTTGTTGTTAATGGTTCTTCATCCGAACCAATACCTGTTTCATCAGGAGTTGCTCAGGTATCTGTGCTTGGGCCACTAATCTTTCTAGTCTACATTAATGATCTTCCGCAGAATGTCCAATCCAACGTGAGACTCTTTGCAGATGACACTGCCATTTATCTAACACTCTCAACTCTCAGTCATTTCCCTCCAGTCAATTCCTCTAAAGACGTTTCACACCAAGTCATTTCATCCCAATATGTTTCCTCCAAAATCATTTCCTCCCAAGACGTTTCCCCCAAGTCATTTCATTCCAAGTCATTTCCTCCCAAGACGTTTCCTTCCAAATCATTTCCTTCCAAGACGTTTCCTTCCAAGTCATTTCCTCCCAAAACGTTTCCACCCAAGACGTTTCTTCCCAAGACGTTTCTTCCCAAGACGTTTCATCCGCAGTCATTTCCTCCCAAGACGTTTCCTCCCAAGTCATTTCCTCCCTAGACTTTTCCTCCCTAGACTTTTCTTCCCTAGACTTTTCTTCCCAAGACTTTTCATCCCAAGTTATTTCCTCCCAAGTCATTTCCTCCCAAGTCTTTTCATCCCAAGTTATTTCCTCCCTAGTCTTTTCATCCCAAGTCATTTCCTCCCAAGTCATTTCCTCCCAAGACGTTTCCACCCAAGACTTTTCTTCCCAAGACTTTTCACCTCAAGTCATTTCCTCCCAAGTCATTTCCTCCCAAGACGTTTCCTCCCAAGTCATTTCCTCCAAAGACGTTTCCTCCAAAGACGTTTCCTCCCAAGTCATTTCCTCCAAAGACGTTTCCACCCAAGTCATTTCCTCCAAAGTCATTTCCACCCAAGACGTTTCCTCCCAAGTCATTTCCTCCAAAGACGTTTCCTCCCAAGACGTTTCATCTCAAGACGTTTCCTCCAAAGTCATTTCCTCCAAAGACGTTTAATCCCTGATTGTATTAGACCCTAGAGTTTTCACCCCCACTTCTTTTTATCTATAATCATATTTGTATGATTAACATTTTAATTTCATGTTCATTTTAAAATTAAATTGTTAAGTTATAATTTAAAAACCCTTTATCTTCATATTTAATAACATTTAACAGTGTGATTTAATCAACACCTTTTGACTTTGTAGTAATGATGTGATATTATCAAGACCCTTTTGACTGACTTTTTTGTTGATGTTTTTTTTAATAGTATGACTACAAATGCAAATGTAATGTTGTAACCTTTTTATTTTAAGAGAACAAATATTTTTTTAATATTTTTTCGTTTTTATTTTCGTAACATTCTGTTAAAGATTGAAATTTGTTCACTGAGAACATTTCACTTATGATATTTTTTTCTGTCCAATAAACAATACTGCATTACCAATGAATACATGTATATCAATCATCTCTAGTCTCACAGTGTCTGGTCCAGTGGTATTTTTATGCATTTTAAACCTAATTTAAATAATTAAATGTTTTTTAGAAGTATTTGAAAAGTATGCACGTATTTAATAATCATTAGATCAACTCATCCTTATAATGTTTTAGTCTCGATAGTAATATTTATGTTGGGGGTGAAACGTCTCCATATGTAACGTCTTGCGAGGAATCGTCTTAGAAGGAGACGTCTTGGGAGGATATGATTTGAGGTGAAATGTTTTGAATTCGTTGTTTTCCCGGAGGTCTAGGTGGGGAGGCGCTGTATTATGTATGTGGCGTTCCCGGTAGCATCTTATTTTCTCTCTCTTTTAAAGCTTAATACTCCCTTAGTGTATAGCTGTAAAGTTTTTTCTTTTTTCTCAATATTAATAATTTTAGACTTATTTCGATTTGTCATTTTTTTTAGTCACTTTCCATATCACCAGTATTTAAGATTGTATCTAATTAATAACCAACACTTTATTAATTAGTATGTACATGACAGTGCAAAGTTAATAAACCCTAACATCATCAGCACACGGTTTTACTAACGTAACGACCGATAAAGTATCTCATTCCAATATGAAATTGAAGTATACATCGGTACTAGAGGATTGTTTAAACGGATACGACAGCTTAAAACCCAACATTATACACGTCTACTGTCAAACAATATTCGATTGTCTCGATCGTCCAGTGATAACGGATATGGCTTCAGCATCAGGAGTTACGGTTTCGATCCCAACGTAAGTATACTTTTTACTAAATTAGTTTTAAATAATTTAACCATAACTTCTTCGTGGATTATGTTCACTGAATTTTTACGAGTCGTAATGGAAAATCAAACCCAAATATCTAGTGTTCATGTTATTACCCCACCCCCCTGTTTCGGCCTAGCTGCCAGCTGTCTTGAATTGTCCTTCGATCTTTTCCATCCATTAAGTAATCATTAAATGTATGACTTTATTATGCGTTTAATATGTGTAGTACGGCGAACACTGTTGTTTGATAATTGTAACTATTACAGAAACTCAAGACCGAATGAATGGAAAAAAGGATGGGTGATTGTCTTTTCAGCGTTTTTCATTGCATTCATCACAGATGGTTTGGTATATTCGTTTGGTATAATGCTGGTTGAGATTGGCGACTACTTTAACAAAGGGCGAGCTACCACCGGTGCGATTTTGTCTGCGACAACGGCCGCAGAGTTTTTTCTGGGTAACCGGAAATCAAAATGTTCTGTTCATATTAACCGCTTGCAATATTATGGTCCTATACTTCTACTACCTGCGAACTACATAATTAACTAGAACATCACGTGGCCATCACATTAAAGAAACTAGGTAACTACATGTACATAGTAATCATGTGGTAATCTAGCGACCTTTCGTGATTAATTTTCATCCCAGATAAATATCTTAACATGAATAATTGTCTGATATTGCCCAAAACTCCCTCCACTTACCCGCTTAAACCCCTAGATATTAGGGACGGACAATCGATTTTTAAATAACTGTTTAAAGCGGTCAACGCGATAAATATCAGTTTCTCAACACTTTTTCTCAAAATATGTACAACTATGTCTGGCTCAATGGTCTATGGATTGAGTACTGGGCTCCTGATCTGGTTGTGAGTTCAAACCCCACAGAGAGTGAGATTCATCCGCGGGCTGTATAATTGCTCATTTATGTGCAGACACCTGTTAGTAACCCAGGAAACTGACATGGAAACGGACTGTTTAATGTAATTTATATTAATAAGAATTTGTTTCATAATCCATATAGAAAAATATGTTTAAACTGTACTATACAACACTATATTTACACTCAGTCCATTTTTGCAGCCCCAGTAGTCGGTGCTCTTGTTAGGAAATACGGACATCGTATTATTGTTGTTATTGGCGCACTCGTGAGTTGCACAGGCTTCGTATTGAGTTCGTTTGTTACCAGCATTTATCATCTATGGATTACGTATGGACTATTAGGAGGTAAGATGATTAATAAATGTTTCTCTAAACATCCGTTTGTAATTATAACTATAGCAAGAAATATCATTAAAAAAGATGGTAGGCGCAATCTGAAGCAACAAAGTAGTTGCTGGTCACTCGATTATGCTACACTTTAGTAACTCCGATTCTATATTGATTTATATGCGGCTGTCTGTACCGCCTAATGAACTTCGGTCGTGCGATTGTGTCTCAGTAAACCTAACCGTCTAAATTTTTCTTATGTGAAATGTTTTCCTTATATTTTTGTCTGTACTTTAAATCAACATATCAATTAATATAATAGCAAGAAATTAGCAATTTATAGTGCAGATGTTGTATTAAAAGTGGATTTCAGTACTGGAAAATTATTACAGGCACGTTATGTCACCTTACCAATATTTTGGCTTTGTAAGGAATCGTATCGCACCTGTAATAACTATATTATGTATCACGTAATACAGTACGTAATTAGCATACTTATCTCAGCACATATAAAAATGCCCAGATTCAGACCAGCGAAATATTTGTAAAACGTCAATTATTGCGTTTTGAAACTTATTTTATATGCAAATACCCAATTTTTTGCAATGTAATATATAGTATATGATGCATAAACATGAAATAATAGTTCTTTGCCTGTATCCCTACTTAAGTTCACAAAACTTGCGAAAATCTGTTCAATTCGTTTTGAAATGTACACAGTCAGGTACATATGAACATTATGATATAAGAACATATCATATTTCATGAATAGTAACAACACATATATCAGTTTCACTTTCAGACAAAACACAAATCATGGGTAATGATATATAATCAGGGTCATAATACAAAATATAAATGATACAAAACAGATATATTTTATAACATCTAAACATGATATGTCTTAAGCAACAGTCAATATTCATCTCTCCATATTAGAGCATGTTAAGGCCAAATAAAAAGCATGTGTGGTTCAGGTAATATGACGAAAAATGTTAGTGTTGTATGTTGGCTAATAATATTATTATATTTTAAATCTTTATTTGGAAATTAAGAAAAGCATATATTTTCATAACATTAATGTTGACAGTTGAACATATTTTTAAAGAGTAAAATGGATAAAAGATATCTTATTTCCTTCCTTCAAGTAAATTTTAATCAATCAGTTGCATAAAATATTTTCAGAATCATTACAAACATTTAGGGTCGGTGAGGAAAATCTAGGGTAGGTCGGGTTACCTGAACCACATCTATTTTTCTAGTTTAACCTAACAAAAGTCACAAGCTTGTATAATTACACGCTTAGTTGAGGTTACTTGTGGTTTACCAAGTACTTTTTCAGTATTTTAGCAAGGCCATTATGGCCACACGATGTTAAAGGAAGTTTCAGATGAGACACCTGAAAACCATTTTTCACAATTTTTGGTGTCAAATGTTTAGCAACATATTTGTTTTCATATAATTCAACTTAAGTGCCTAAGTTATAAAAATTAAGCATTTTCACAATTGAAGAGAATGTCACGCTTTGAAAAGTAAAAACTGAAACTGTTGGTTGATACGAATTAACATGTTTGTGTTTTGAAAACGGGAACCATTGATGTATGCTCTTAAATTGCCACACTGCTGTAGAAGATACTTGAGCGGTACCGTCCAAAAATTACTCCGTAGTGAGAATAGTCATAGACAGTATAGACTGTTTCAATATAGTTCATCAGTACGTAAATCACAGATTCATGTCAATAAACTTGTTACATGCTGATTTATCTGATTAAAACAATACAAATATTCGTGACTGGTACATAAAACCTAGAATATTCTTAATTCCAGCACTACTCACTAGATAAATCTTGAAATATACTATAGATCTACTTTCAGAAAATTGATTTCGGTGATTTTACAGTAACTCGGTGTATTTCAGTAATGTAACGTACCCCTTATCGAAAGATTAACCAATCCGAGTCAAGGTTAGTAACGTATAAAGAGAAGATGTGATTGGTTTACACAACATAGATATGCAAATAGCAAAGCCATATTAGAATGGCTGTGCCGAAAAAAGATAGCTGATTTTTTTTAATAGTATAGGTTACCTCAGTAAATACAACTGTCCGTTTCAATATACATTTCTCTCACTGATAGAAGAATAGGGCGCATGTGGCAAGGCAGGGTTTATTTTGGCTATTTTGGGAAGAAATTACAGCAAAATATAAGGAATAAAAGTAAAGGATGTAGTGATTAATTAATGAACAAGTGCTATATATATAAACTGCCTGTAAGAGAAAAACCTCTAACCTTGTCAACATTTGGCTAAATTGAACACAAAAAAACACCTGGGCAAATCCCTAAAAAGTACTGTTTAACCTTAATTTTATTTCTGAGACGTCGTATGTTCTTATACAGCACACAAGACGACGAAATGCCAAGCGTGTTGCCCATTTAAATAACAGGTAGTCGAGCAGGAAATTCCACATACAAAGCGAACATCCAACCCAAGTGCGCAACGAGTGACAGCGCTTTTTGGAGACTTTTATTGAATTATCGTTAATGGCCTTCGAGTGGTTATAATACAAAATAGAGTTTGCGTAACTAGTGAACAATAAAAAACATAGGTAATGTAATCAAATATATACAGTAAAGTAATAGATAAAAACACTTAAACAAATTTCAGTTGTAAACCCATAATTTTTGTTTTTATCTTTGAAACGAATAAACATAAATACCGGGACATTCTTCATGGCCGCCCAGACATTTATTCCATATGCTTTCAGGACTAGGATTTGGTATGATGTATGTGACAGCCAACATGTTCGTGTTAGAAAATTTCGATAAACACCGTTCACTAGCTAGTGGAATAACAGCAAGCGGTTCAGGTAATAGTAAAGCATATTATGTCAAATTGAGTGATAAAAAAGTCGCGTATCACCCGTTCTGCTAGTTTGAAGGACAAAAATCCAATAAATATTGAAAGAGAAAAGTGTGCAATATGTACGCAAGTATGCGTGTACGTATATTGAAAAAAATCACTCAGTTATTTAGAACAGTTATAAATATACTGAAACATGTGGCAGAATTCTCATCATCCGATAATCGATACCGCGCCAAAATGCCTATATAGAACTTTGAAGGATTTTAGCTTTAATTTGGTATACATGTAACTTTTTATCCGTTAAATATATCAAATAAATGCAAACGGTTTTGTAATGTTTCAATATTCCCCATTTATTCAAATAGTTTACCTTCTATTTAAAATAAAAGTAAAATGGTATTTTTTTAACTTTAAAACAGTTACCAGTGCTATAAAGAATATATAGGCGAAGAACATTTACTCTGAAATTAACTTTATGTCATTTAAAAACGGTTAATGATAATAACAAAATGCACATTGTCTCATAAACCATAATTATTTCTCTGTCAGTCGGTATTTATTTTGTGAAAATATTTAAAAAGGAAAATGGTATTTTTACGCTTTATAACTATATACACTGAACAAAATTTCTAAACGTCCATGTTATAGAACAAAAATTTAAGAAAACGGTTTTATATGCCGACTTAAAATTTGGCATTCTAGTATTATACATAGTACTCTTTCGACTTTCACAAAGAAAATACCTATTTATCGTCATGGATGACCACGCGTGACGGTGAGTACGATTGTCAACTTTTAGCACGAGGATCACGTGTACTGTGTAGTAAGCGGTGAAATTTATTTCAATCCAATACACGTTGTATGTCCAACACGAAAAACAGAAAAGTTGCCGACAAAGACCATTCGAGAAAGTGCCTTTATGTGTGGTTTGTCGGGTTTGATTTATCCGAATAATCGCATACTAGTTGAACAAAATGGTGGACTGATTTTATGCCGGGTGACAGTACCACTCATATGTGGGGCCATGTTAGCGCTGATGGCCTGGGGCTGCAGATAGCTGAATTGTGGATTTGCTTGCCGTGTGCAGATCTAGTGACATTATCATATCAAATACTGTATTTCTATATCATGTTACCAGTATTTTTCCATTAGTTATTTTGTGCAGACTATACAAGTCGGTATATCTTGTGCATTAGTGATAACCCTAATCCTAGTTTATATGTTCGTGATGATATTAACATTATAAGAACATTCACAATATGTCTGTTAGTGCATTTAGCAATAACTACTGACCAGAAAGTTGGCAATTTGAAGAAACAAAACTTATGACAAGCAGTCACATAGATTATGTATCCGGTATGGCTAATATAGTTTAAACGTTTAAGCTGGGACTGATATATACATGTATATATTGGTCCCAGGTTTAAGTTTCCGTTTGATATATCCATTTATCAAGATTTAATAGGGAGAATTGCATTCATGCTAATCGGACATGTTTATTTCTAACGCGACCAAGACATACTCCGGATAAGTATAAATATGGGTATTTCCCTTTAACCATGCGGTACAAACAAACATATAACGTTAGTTAACATCGTGCTCGAATCGCAATGAAAACATAGACCCATACCCAACGTTCGCGTCACTGTGGTCCGACCAACTTCCTATAGAATTGTAGAATGTAAATATCTTCAATCGCGATAAATAAAAATCTCTTAAACGGGTATATTATATCGTCTGAACAGATGGTCGGTATTATTTGAAAATTAAGCAATGAGATTGCAAATCTTTGATCGTTGCGTGCACATATGATGCATGTTTTTTGTCAATAATTGGTATAAGGCATATCATGTTCCTGAATGAGATATTTGAATTTGAAACAGAACTACTTATTTGTTATTCAGATAGCTAATACAAATACCTTTACTTTAATAAAAACGACATCATTTAGTTGCATGTGCGTTAAATTATTCATATACTGCAGATTGACATTTTTCCTTTTGTGATGTAACACCACCTGAAACATAAACATGCATGTATATATATTTTGCGCATTAAACTACAACGAATGGTATAGAGAGTAGTAAATGTATGTTTATTGTAAATCACCAACCTACGGTCGAACCTACAGGTAAAATGTTTGTCTGCTTAAACCCCTGTCACACTAGGGCCGCGTTCCCACGGCGTCCAAGAAAAATCCAGAAAGCCGATCTGCGCGCAGTGGAATCGCAAGCATCGCCGCGGCAACACAGTGGCATCGCCAGTGAACGCGGTGGGATCGCATAGAACGCCGAGTGACGGCGCGCATTTTGAGCATGCCCAAAACAAACGCCGTCGCTCGGCGTTCTGATATTCAATTCAATTCAAATTTATTGCGCAAAGAGGCCTCCGGCCCATACACAAATACAATCACAATACATTGACATCAATATACAGTGTAGATGTTATATCTGACCCGACATTTTGCAATCGTTAAAAAACAACAATTAATAATGAACAAGTACATCATTCTTTGGCTTAACATGTTAACTATACATTATTAATTATTTTTCCCTATGTTGCAATGCATGACAAATAAACATTGAAAGATTACGAACAGCATTTACATTTTTTGACGACATGATATCAGTAAAAGTATATATAGACATATTATACTCATGTACATGAGGTAAATATCTAGAACGCAAATCTGCATACAGAGGACAGACTAAAAGAAAGTGTATCTCATCCTCCACACAAACTTCACGATAAGAGCGCAGTGGGATCGCCTTGAGGTCGCCGTAGCAGCGCAGTTAGGTCTCCTACAACGCCACAGGATCGCCGCGGGCGCGCACAGAGGTCGCAGTGCGAACGCAATGGTTATCGGTGGCGCTTGCACGGCGATCGTACGGCGTTCTCTGAGATGACACTGCGTCTCTACCGCGCTTATACGGCGCTTACAAGGAGTTTTATTTTTCTTACTGCGCTCTTACAACGATTGTACGGGAACCACCACGGCGATCATTGCGCACCCAATGCGCTTCTATCGCGTCAATCGGCGTTTGCATGACAATGAACCAACCCAACAAAATAGTATAAATGAATGATATATGCAAATAAACATGATGGAGATATCGTTTTTATAGGTTATTTTCAGAGAACGCCGTACGATCGCCGTGCAAGCGCCACCGATAACCATTGCGTTCGCACTGCGACCTCTGTGCGCGCCCGCGGCGATCCTGTGGCGTTGTAGGAGACCTAACTGCGCTGCTACGGCGACCTCACGGCGATCCCACTGCGCTCTTATCAGAACACCGAGCGACGGCGTTTGTTTTGGGCATGCTCAAAGTGCGCGCCGTCGCTCGGCGTTCTATGCGATCCCACCGCGTTCACTGGCGATGCCACTGTGTTGCCGCGGCGATGCTTGCGATTCCACTGCGCGCAGATCGGCGTTCTGGATTTTTCTTGGACGCCGTGGGAACGCGGCCCTAGTGTGACAGGGGTTTAAACATAGTTCTCTACTATGACTTTCTTATCGATCACCAATCTGTCTGCAATCACAATACGGCTAGCGGTTAAGACTGTAGTAAATGGAATTAGATTTTGATGCGACTGTGTCAACTAAATCGTTATGGTCTTCTGACATTGTAAGTTCTTGTACAATCAACATAATGTGGGTCATTTTTATTCGACTAAACCATCTGTTTGTTTGCAAACCAATCCTTATCATAACTGGTTTAAGTTTTTCAACCAAACTACAACATAACTGAAACATCAAACCTTAACTAGGTCTTGCAAAACAAATTCGCCCAAAGTACAAGGCAAAACTTTATGATGCATAAAGGAATTAAATCCAACGTAACGAAAGATATTGTTTATGTTGTAATTTAAATGATTTAGAAGATGAATTGCACTTCACGTGCATATGTCCTTGTTTCGAACTTTTACGTAGGAAATATTATTATTACAAAAAACCTTCTATGTTCAATTTGTTAAAATTACTTTAATCAAATGAGAAAAAAACTTTATATAAATTGGCCTTATTCACTAAACACGCAATTAACCAGAGAAATATCATACTTAATGTTAGAATTAATTGAGTTTATTCCCATTTCTTTTGTTTTGTTATTATCTGTTTATACAATCACTTGTAATATTCATCTTTGCGCATGAAATAAGTAATTTAAGAACAATATGCTATTGATGTAATTCATTAATATATGTATTTATTTTTTTCACATCACATGATGATGTTTTTGTGTACATATTTGCTAACAATGATGAGCTGAAATCGCTCAAGTCGATAATAAACTGTATGTTCTCTTTATAATTCAATATATCTTTTTTCGAAAGAGGCTACAATAAGTATCATATATGTATAATACAATCTGATAAATTAGTACTGCCCGGGGCAATTTCATTATGACTTCTGCTCAAACTGCGACCCCGGCAAATCTTATGGATTGAGAACATTCAGCAACATGATGGCAAGAATTTCAAAATCAATGTAAATAGCGGACAACGATGTGTATACCTCAAGAGTATCAAGTGGTAACAAGATGTTTGACGATCTTCTGCACGAGTTTGTTTGGCTTTTTATCACGTTCTCTATGTGACACGGTGCATTACACGGTTGAGTAACTTTAGGCACCGGTTTGAGTGCACAGTGACCAAGATAGTCCTCTGACCTCATTTCATAATTTTAGGCTAAGCATTTAAATAATTGTTATAATAATTGCAAATATTGTTACCCTGCGTGTCTTGACTTTATTTATCCTTTCAGTATATAAAGCAAATATCGTACACAGTTTCTGTATAGCGTCATTATAAGTATATAAGTACCTTAATGATGAGGCGGATAACACATATCTCATTGGACTGCTTCCAGTTAACATTGAAAACACGGTAGAATTTCATGAAGTGGCTCTAGAGATATATTCGTTTGAATGAAAATATCCCATAATTACATAAATGCCCTGGCTCCCAGGTAGGTCAGATCATCCATTGTACGATATTGAATTCCTAACTAAAGGATGTTTCCAACAATGTATGTTTGAAGGCCTTCTAATTGCTCAGAAGGAGTCCTTCAAGAACATAACGGCAAATTAAGGGTCCCGAACCCTGGCCAAAGCCAATATATGCACAGTCAAGAATCCTTCCTACCACTAGAAGATGTTTTGAGTCAAACTCGCGGGAATCTTATCTAGTTTCCTTGAATGGAATGGCTATTGTGTCTTTAGAAGCTCTGACCCAGGGAGTCCGTGAGCAGTATTTATACAACTTTGAATATCCATAACGAAACAATGTTTCGACCCAGTTAGTAGAAATGTATCTCCTTTTACCACTTTTATAAAGTCATTCCATAGAAGAAGTTCTTTGAAGAAAACGACTATTTTCACTTAAGCAACGTTAACCCATAGGTCCGTGAGCTTCATGTCCGTTATTTATACAAGGTTGAATCCCTTCTACTTAGAGATACATCAAGTCACATTAAGTACTAACACCAACTTTATTTTTTCTTAAAAGGCATCGGGATATTTGTTTTCAATTACACATTACGGCTGTTTATTGATCACTTCGGCTGGAGAGGGACATGTTTATTGTTAGCCGGATTTCTGCTGCAGGGCGTCATATTTGGACTACTTATGTCAAGTACGTTGAAGAAGTATTTGGAGCCAGAAGGAAACAATACCTCTTGTTTGTCAAGAGTGAAGTCATTGTTATCCTCCGTATTTAAACGCGCCTTGCTTACAGACATGAGATGCATTATGTTTCTACTGTCTACATCAATGATGGGACTTGCTTATATCGTACCATTTACATTTATACCGGATCAAGTTGAACAAATGGGTATGACCAAGGCTGAAGCAGCCATGCTGACTTCATCAATTGGTAAGTCTTTTTTCTTTTCTTAATTCAGTTTTTTAAGGTGTTCAAGTGTTGCCTACAATGATTCCTTGATACTTATATGTTTAAACATGCCTGGTATTCTAAAGGTTTTATCAAATTCTTCAAAGTAAATAAACAGTAGTAACGTACCAAAGTACATTCAATGACGTGTTTAAATGTTTCATACAGCAAAGCATTGGAGAAATTACGTGAAACAAAGAAACTTTTGCTATCATCATTATGTAATCACGTGTAGATCAGTATAGCAATGAATGCACAAACACATTTAGAATAAGATGATCAACCTATAAGTTCCAAATTGTTTTATTTTAAAATTATCGGTTGTTCAAAAATCTTTAATTTGGTTTCAGGTATCGCAAGTACGGTCAGTCGTGTGGTATTTGGTTGGATTGGGGACCGTATTTGTTTCAGTAGGTTAATCCTATTAGACGTTACGATGTTACTTATAGGATTGCTTACAGGGATATCGCCTTTAATGTCCACGTTTGAAACTAAACTGGTATATACTAGTTTATTTGGAACTCTAACAGGTAAGATATCAAGAGGCACATGAGGGCCTAATGCGCCTAACTGTCTGCATTGTACGAATGGATCTTTGATACACATTTTTCGTAGCTATTCCTTGTATAACTCTTTAGAACAGAGAGAATAAGTAAAGAGAAAGAGAGAATAAGTTGCTACAGGGAACGACACATACATAAGACAATGCCTTTCCACACAGACCTCCGGGAAAACAACAGTCAATAAAACATCAGGCATTTGAGGAGGCGCAAGGGTAAGTATGTAAGGGAACAGGGGCGCAAGGAATAGCCTAGCCGACCATAAGTGATAACTAAGGAGAATTAAAGAGGACAAACATGGGGGGGGCGTTATTAGATGGAATACATCAAAATACCAGTAAAGACAGCACGCAACAATAGTCCGAAAGTGGGGAGAACATAACATGAGCACTATATAAAGTGAAAGAATTGCACACGGGTAAGGGAAATTTAACTTGCATCTAAAACACGAATAGAAATAATAACCATACAGCGATTTACAGCATTGGAACTGTCAGTAACAATACAGGGGTTTAAATCGATATAACAACTAGCTAACCTGACATTAAGATGTGACCCCTGTGCGGGATGTGTTTTGACTCTAGATGCTAAATTTGAACAATCTTGGCAGGAGACCACTAACCAATGTAACATACCAAATTTTCAAAGATTTTCCCATGTAAAAGTCTGTGACCTTGGAGCGAAACCAGTTTTACCCTAGAGTTTATTTGAACACGCTTGGTAGAGGACCACTATACACTGTCTTTGGCCACAAGAGCTAAAAAGGAATGAAGTAGTCGAGCAGAGAATGCTACATCCAAATGCCAAAGAGACATGGAAATATATACAACCAAAAACATTAATAACAGGTGAAAATTGGAGCACCAACTTGGAAAGAGAGAGAGAATAAGTCGCTACAGGGAACGCCAAATACATAAGACAATGCCTCCCCACACAAACCATTTCATGTATTTTATAAACGAGTATGTATAAGAATTGCCTTGCTATTGAGTCCAACTCCCTCATCGTGTGGATTAACCGGAAAATCCTCAAGTTACATGGTTTTGTGTTTCAGGTGGATATTTTACCTTATATACAGTCGTCCTCGTGGAGATGGTTAAACCTGACTTAATTCCAAACGCTGTTGGATTGATGTATTTATCAGTTGGAGCTGGTCTTACTGCAGCTGCACCAGTTGCAGGTTTTTATTTATTGTCAATTCTTGCTTATGTTTGGCGGTTTACACCGTTGTTCTTTACAAAGCAAATATTACTAATGTTTTTCAACAAACGGCCCCATAAGAACCAGATGAGGACAAATTACTTTGGATGTATTATCTCAGTCAAATTGAGTCACGGAGAACATACATGTCTACACCTCACCCGGAGTTCGAACCTGCGACATCGTGATGAGCAATTGATTGCTCTGCCAACTGAACTATCCAAGTAGGCTCAATAATTCATCCATTTTTGGGGCGCTTAAGCGTCTCATTGCTATCATCGTCAACCAGATGGTCTACTCGAAGTACCGCCATATTCATCGTCTCAAGAGAATAGTACATGTAAAGTCCTCTAATTTTATTACAGATTTGATGAGTTTAAGGGCTGATTTGTCAGGGATATACCATTGTGGAATGGCGGCTTTTCTGGATTATTTGTGTCATTTTTGGCAATGAATTTACCCGAATAGTCGCGTATTAGTTTCTAATACGATGATATGGAAACCGTGCAGTCTTGTCTTGGAAGCGCCTCCCAGGACCTTCAGTCCTTTGATTACATCTAAGGGCCATTTTGTTTCTGTTATATAGTGAATAAAGGTTAATTTATCTACAAAACGTGCCAATTAATTTTCCAAAGGATATATCCCCTTATCAGAAATTTTACTTGTAGCAATATCCTATTATCACGGAAGATGCTTATGTGGGTAATCAAGGTCATAGTCAATTCATTCAATATCCCAATTCAGATTTAAACACCAGATACTGTGCATTCAAATTGCCAGCATTTGATACAACTTATTAACTGACGTGTTCCGAAAGTGTGCTGTTACCAGTATGTAAAGTTTAAATTCCATGTCTGTGTTTCAGGTTTCTTGTTCGATCTCACAGGGAACTACAATACCACCTTCATCGTTTGTGGTGCGGAGTTTATCGTTGGAGCAATTCTCCTTTTCATGTGCAAACTGTTTCCAGCGAAAAACTAATTATGTCATTATAGAACAAACTTGCATGAACTCTACGCCACTAAATGCACAAATAAAACTGTCAGTTGTGTGTACACGTATCGTGCCCAAATATCAAGCAAACATGAATTAGGAAGTCAAACATGAAATTCCACATATTGATAGATATGAACGTTTTGCACACCTTTTTAGACATTAAAATTAGGTTCCATGTTCATTTAGAAAATGTTTATGATTGATAAGTTCAGACTGATTCCTTAAACTTTATCCTGATTTGATCTGTATCCAATTCAGTGATAAGTGTAATTTATTATGTTCTCAACAAAAATAAGAGTTTTGAGGGTTTTAACAATGTTAATTAGAAGATTTTAGGTATTTTTGTGTTAGTTTATGAAAAGTACTGCATAAAGTTTTCAATTGCTTTCCAAGTCTTTGTGCTTTCAAATGGCAAATATATCTCGGGATCAAATTGATCCAGAGCAGTTGATCCTCTGTTAACACAGTGGTGCCAAAAGCACCAACAGACATGAAAATATATAAACATACAAGTACGAAGGCAAGATATACATAAAAGAGAGAGAATAAGTAGCTACAGGGAACGCCACATACATAAGACAGTGTCTCCCCACACAGACTTCCGGGGAGGTTAAAGCGTATATACGTTAAGGAACAGAGGCACAATGAATGGCCTGGTAGGCCATAAGGAATAATAAGGAGAATCAAAGTGGACAGTGAAGGAGGGGGGAATTAATGGATGGAAAAGATCACAGGACAAGTCAAGACAGATGGCAACAATAGGCCGAAACTGGTCAGGAAATAATCTGAACACTGTATAAAGTGACATAATTGCACAGGGGAAAGGGAAATATAAAAAAAAACATTCAAAACACAAACAGAAATAATAACCATACAGCGAACTACAGCCTTTGTAAGACATAAACTTTTACAATGAAAATAGGAGTAACGCATTTGAACGGCCAGTGGCAGGTTTTAACCTGGTACAAACCCAAGCTCACCCTTAGCCCCTATTACCCAAACCAGATAGGCCATAACAACTCAAAACAATAGGTGGGTTGTAACTGAAATCAAACTTTACCTGTATTTTATTATCCTACGCTAATGAATGTGCCCAATATGAATCCATCCACCCTTTCAAGAGTTATCACACCGGACGGACAGGAGTAACAATTTATGTTAAGATCTACTTTCTACTCTATCATTCTTCTTCGAATGTCAAGGGAATTTAATAAAACGAACAGCGTAAATAAGAGCATTACCAATGGACAACTCGCCAACATAAGAAATAGCGATCACAAAATAATGCATGAAGAACATACTAGGTAAATAAACAGCAGACCCGTGAAAAAAGAATGTCAATAAATATGGAACTGATTTATAGCTATACGCGCGTTGTGTCCTTTTCGTTGTCAATGTCAGTACTGGTTGTACACATATTTATATATATTGCCTGTGAGAGAAAAGCCTCTAACTTTGTCTATTTTCGCTAGATTGAATCAAAACGTTTCTTCAGATTTATTGGGAATGTTTACATTCAAATTGGGAAAAATATATACTTTTTGGCATTGGGAATATAGCCCAATAACGGCTATAAAATCGGCTGAAAAAAAACCTTAGGAAACATTGACTGTTGATGTTGTAACTGTAATTGCTAGAGGCGCATATTGCAGTAGATATGCCCTTAAGGTACTCCAGTCCCGAGAGTGCCATTTACATATTTCATTTTATTCAGATATCGGGAGGGGGACCCCACTTCCGACCCCTTCGCGGGTCAATTGCCAAATGCTTCCTATACTACAGCAAATTCAATATAGATCTATTAACACGAAAATAATTAGTTTTCCCATGCGCTTACAGTGTATATAACGCGACGCGTCAATATTCTACGACATTGGATAGTCTGGTGCCTACCGTTCTCTGCGCACAAGAATGGTAAGGGCATGTAATCCGGGAAGCATTAGAGTAGATCCGTCTTACGTACGAAGCAGTAGATCCGTTTAACGTACAGTATTCCTACGCTAAAACCTCTACCATACAGTTTGACCCATACTTTAGGTACAGGAATCTAACGCTTCCAGCGTCAAATGTAAAATGTAAGAGTAGATCCGGCTTACGTACACCCGTACTAGAGTAGATCCGTCTTACGTACAACCCTCTTAAACAGAGTATAAATAGCTGGAAAGGTTGTAATATACAAGATTTGATCAGGCTTACGTTGTTTACTTGTTAGAAGGGTGCATATTGTATCAAAAACACAAAATGTAAGAGTAGATCCGGCTTACGTACACCCGTACTAGAGTAGATCCGTCTTACGTACAACCCACTTAAACAGAGTATAAATAGCTGGAAAGGTTGTAATACACATGAGTTTATCAGGCTAACGTTGTTTAGTGGTTAGAGGGGTGCATATTGTATCAAAAAACATAAAATGTAAGAGTAGATCCGGCTTACGTACACCCGTTCTAGAGTAGATCCGTCTTACGTACAGCCGTACTAGAGTAGATCCGTCTTACGTGTTTTAGAGGTAAAGCGAGCACTTACAGTTAGAAAGATTGTTTATGACAAGAGTGGATCCGGCTTACGTTATGTCCAACATCCTTGTTACGTTTTGTAATTATTGATACAGCCTCTCTTGAAATTCCGAATGCGAGAGGTCTAGTGTTCGATTCCTGGCAGCGTCATATCAAAGTCGTTAATACGGTACTGGTAAGGAGTCCGTCTTTGGTGCTCAGCATAGTAAGTTCCAGATAACACTTACTTAGTTCGGAGTTAGGATATTGTGAATGAGTAATTTCTTTGACTGAAATATTGCTCACCAGTTGGACAATAAAATCAAACACATCAAACAGTTATAGAATATGTGATGGGAGACCTGTTTGTAGTTAAAGGTCACGGTGACCTTGACCTTTGAAATAGTGACATTAAAAAAATAACGTACACACATCCAAGTACAGTTTGAGGATCTTACGTCCAATCGTTCTCGACTTATTGAAAAAGTTTCACAGAGAAGATCGTTACTGTTCAACAGTATGGTGTAGGGTTTTTGCTGCTTGTTTTCAGAGAAAACGAAAGTAGACTGAATTACCAACAAACAATCAAATTGATAGTAAACAATATTTATTTATGTTTGTTTAACTCATCTGTACAGAACACAAATCATATAAAATTGTATCGTATCATGGATAACCAAAAACGAAGTACTACTTTTGACCAAATAACGATGTACGTTAAACGGATCTACTGCTTCGTACGTTAAACGGATCTACTATAATGCTTCCCATGTAATCCAGGCTACGACCTTGGTGTGTAGCGAACGATATATCGGCGTGTAAACGGACTTCTTACAGTATTTGGTACGATTTGCGCACGGTTTACTGACAAGACACCACGGACATATAAATCATTTGTAACACGTACTAAAATCACATCAAACTGGCGTGTAAACTATATATATGACTAAAAATAAATCTATGTGGCAATAATAAGCATACACAAACCTCTCTTGTTGAAACCTTCAATCTGCACAATTTAAATCCACTGTGATCTATCAAACTCCATGTTTCATTTAGGAATGTCCATCTTAATGTAGAAATTGAGAAAAAAAACACTGACTGAACAATTCAAATAATTTGCACAATGTAAATCCACGGTAGAGATCTATCAAAATCTTTATTTCATTTCAATGTAGAAATTGAAAATACACAGAAGAATTCATTTTTTTTCAACCTGTAGATGACGCTGATCTGACGGAACGAAAACAAAAAGCAATGTTTGACGCGCTAGGCCAAGCAAATGAACAAAATGGATGACAATGAATCCTGAAAGTGACACCGAGCATTCTGAAAATACGTTGTCACCTTCCGATGAACAAAACACGGGCAATAGTGAACACTATACACAATCACTATTCTCTGAAGCATATACACACACTTACTCAAAATAATTGTTGTACTCATTTATTAGGTTGAATTTTTACGCGCTCTGGCATATACGCATGCATACATATGCACAAATTATATTTTTATATTTTTTTAAAGATTGCTTTAAATGACTAGTTACTGCCTACCTAGTAAATGTATGTGTATGTGTTGGAAATCAATGACCATATAGCGATCGAGTGTGAGGTTAGCTAGCTGTTAAATCGATTTAAATCCTCCAGTATGTTTACTGACAGTTCCAAGACTGTAAAACGCTGTATGGTTATTATTTTTATTTGTGTTTTAAATAGAGTCCGATGTATGTTAAATTTCCCTTCCCCATGTGCAATTCTTTCACTTGATATAGTGTTCATGGTATTCCTTACTCCCTCCTTTCGGCCTATTGTTGCCATCTGTCTTGACTTGTCTTGTGATGTATTCCATCCATTAAATACTCACCCGTGTTTCCTCATCAATTCTCCTTAGTTGTCCTTCATGAACGCTCAGGCCATTCCTTGTGCCCCTGTTCCCTTGCTTATTTACCCTTGCACCTCCTCAAACGCCCGATGTTTTATGGCCTGTTGTTACCGGGAGGTTGGTGTATCGAGGCATTGTCCGATGTATGTGGAGTTCCCTCTTATTCTCTCTTTTACTGTAAATGCTGCTTCCTGGTATCCAAATGTTTAGTCTGTTATGCGGCTCAAAACGTAGTCCGTAAATAAATGAAGAAATGAACCCTATGTCTGTTTATAATAAAGGTAACCATTGCCACCGTTCTGGAAGGTTTCCATGACAACATAGTTATAAGCAAGAACTAAACAGTTGTCATTCGCATTTCAGGTATTGGCTATTGACTAGATAAATAATCATGGACGTAGCTTAGCTGAAATTAATGTGTATGATTAGATTTAGGGGGATGCGGGGTCATGGTGCCACAGAAATATTTTTGTAGCTAGATCGTCAGACATGCGTTTTATTTTTTACGATTTTTTTCGAAAAGTGTAGGCTGCGCCCTAGGAATCTACGCCCCTGATATTATGGCTGCATATTGCAATAACCGGGTCAGTATATCGCGACTCCCCTGGTTGAGAAACTGTCAAATGGAAAAGTTCTGTCACTACAGAAACAATAAAATCACAAACTCAATCTCATTTTGTATACATTTTAATAACATTTTGTAATATAAACAGCTTAATGTTTACAAGCCGTTTCCCTATTTCCTAAAATATGAAGCATATGTTTCCATGGAAACCATTTACATAATCAACAATACAGAATAAAAATAATTAAATCTGACAAATAAATTCATGCATAGGTGTAATGACATAATGAACTACGATATATCCAGCAAATGAAACAATGTATATAAGATTCCTAGCAGGTTTATCCAGCCTTAAAAAAATAATATCTCGGCACAAAAAATGAAAATATCTCGACAGGAAAATTATAATATCTCAGCGTAGCAATAAGTTAGAAATAAAACAAAATTGTCATAAATCTGCAAGCTAGATTACTAAGACGTATTACATTTAAGGCGAACAATTCTACATTCAATAAAATATTTAATGAGCCAATGATTCGTTTCCAAGGCAACTGTTTGATTTTACGCAACTGAGCAACACATTAATATACAATTTAATGCATTTCTGAACTTCTAAACGTAGATATTTTGATCATAAGGCAACTATTACATTTAAACATATAACGCTGTTTTACAACATCTGCCATCAATTTATCAAAAAATACTAGAGATACAAAAGCAAATTGAAAACCAGTCTAACTGTTATCAATTTATAGTTATTTGTGTACCAGTCAAATTGTAATGAATCTGTATATATTTGTATACTGGCCAGATAGATGATAAACAATAACAATGTTAGAATGCTTGTTAAAAATGTTCTCAAATTACCCCCCTTGAATAATGTGGTTTTAATTGTGTAGTTGCTGAATGAAAAGTAATATTGTTTTAACATAATGATGATGAGAAAGCAAAGCAAAGAAACATACTTATAATTGTAGTAAATAAAGGGAGGTAATTTTCATATGAAGAACAAAAACTAGTATTGTAACTATTCCAAGGGAGGTAATTCGAAATATACAGTTAAGTGGTGTCTGCATTCAAGACTTCTTTGATAACATTATAGTAATCAGTATGACGTAAGAATCAGGATTAATTTCATATCACACTGATATATCAGTATACATTGAACTGGTATGATAGATATCAACATTTCACATCAAATTATAATTTTACGAATGATTTCATCACAACCAAAAGTTACAACCTTTCTTAACTGTGCCATATTACAAATAAATATCATATTTTTCACTTTATGAGTAAATGACCGGAGATGCAAGTATCCAGAGGTAAAAAATCGGAACTTTTTACACCATCTAGAATATCTCTAAACGTAATCTAAATTTTCGGCCCTAGAAACTATTGTTTCTTGCACATTAAAACTGGAATTCGTGGAATACCGGGAAGACATACATCTCTTAATGACAGAAATAGGCAGCTGTATTTAACAATCTATCATATTCAATCTGTATCCAGAATTATTAAAAATACTTGTATAAATTATTAAGTAATCAAGAATTGACTGTTACACTTATCGCCATGAATAAACATACTGTACCATTTGAAATAAAACGGCAACTTTACATCACGGGGACAACCACAGTCATTTTAATCATAAGAATATATATTTTATGTACATTTTTCTTTGAAATCTAGGTTTTTTTCCAACTAAACAAATATTACAAATATATACAAAACATGGCAAATTTCTAATGTTTGACACAAAGATGGTCATTCACGGACACCATCAACAGTCATTCCAGGTCAACTATAGTTTAAAATTGAAATTCCTAAACCACTGTATAAACGGTTGAGAATAAGTTTTATATTTACGATTCATAGCCGATTTTTATTTTCAACATTTATATAGTATGTTTCAATAAAAGTAATATTCAGTTGGGTGGAAACAGTGTCTGATACAGTAAGAGTTCAGAGGTATTTCACTCTGACCAATAAACCTGATTCTGCTGACCGCTACATGTATCAGCAAAATATCACAGCTGACTTATATTATAATTTCTGTTATCATTGTATGAATTCATGAAAAATACCAATAATGTACGACTCTCGATTCCCTTACAAAAATTAATTTATTCAGCGTCATCGTTGAATAACATCTTCATGCATAAAGGCCAGGATAAGGTCAATTTGTTCAGAATACAAGGCGGAATGTTTCCATAGCAACATTCACAGTTATTTCACTTTGTTTGTAACAAAATATGATATGTTTTTCTAAATATACAAAAATCAAACATACGACCCCTAAATATAATATTACCGGTCCATCGTATAACGAGGGTCTATGAACATAAATAGATATCTTATCACTAATGAAATGATATGTGCATGTATAAAGGTTACAACACTATAAATCTGAGACAAACAGAAACTTGGTATAAAAATTCTTCCGATATATACATCTGTACCCCTTTAAATTAATGCAGACAATAAAACCTCATGAAAAGACCACCTTAAAATAAGGACCACCTCTATAATACCGTAGTTACATGGACAAGTTTTTTTTCTCCATATTTTAACTAAAAAATCAGACCACGCTCAACTTAGACCAGCCTTCCTCAGATACAATGGTGGTCTTATACTTGAGGTATCAATGTATAATATTATCACCTTATACAGTAAAACCTCAATAATAAGACCACCAGTGGGACCACTGAAAACTGGTCCTCTTATTGAGGTGGTCTTAATATTGAGGTTCAATAAACAGCAAAACAGTCAAAATGAACTTGAAAATTGTGTTCTAAATTTCAAGGTGGTCTTGATATTGAGGTGGTCTTTAAGTGAGGTTATACTTTATATTGTTATAAATATCACATCCACGCAGAACATCTTGATATCATTTTTTTGTATAAAAAAATAAACCAAAAAATAAAAATAAATTACTAATAGATGAAATTTCATCACTTGTAAGATCACAATACTTGAATATGGAATGACAAAAAGAACTTGGAATGTACACAAACATCTTACAAAAACAATTTTTTTCTTCTAAGACTGCAGGTAACTGCTTCGCAAATGTTGACAATGAAAAATTCAAATTGAGCGAAGAATAAATTGTGTACTGAATCACATAGTAAATGTTAGAAATTATAAGGAAATGAAGGACAATATGGGTATATTACTTCACAGTATTACCCCACCCACTCAATTCCATATAGAGAAACGAAAACACTTTTTAAATTTTTTACAACTCCCGAGATTTTGCCATGCTCCAGTCTGAGATGTCACACCGTTAATATCCAATGCACACATGGAATTCACAGCGAGAGAAATTGTCTCTTAGTGGACTGCGGCACTGAGATAGTTCAAATTATATACCTAGCTCAAATGCTGTACTTCTCTTTACTGCTAAGTTCGAATTTCCTTAACTTCCATTCTAGATGAGTAGAGAAAAGTTTTGGTCAGTTTAACCTAGTCTCAGTCAACTGAATTTTATAAACAAGCATGATTCCATCTAAGAATGCACATCCAACAAATGTGTAACTTCGAATGGGCCAGAACTGTCACCTGTACAAGGGAGATAATTTACTCTAAACGAGAGCCATTTAGAGAAGTCAATGTTTATCTATCTAGCCGTCAATAACTAAGGCTTTGACTACAATTACTGGCACTTGCTTTGAACAAAATGTGGTGTAAAATTGTTCTTTCAATGTCTGTACAAGTTTGCTATGATCTAGTGCTATACTTTAGGTTTTGGTGTCGTGGGTAAACGACGCGGCCCGTTTGACATTGTCGGTGTTGTACGACCAGATTGTGTCGGAGTTGCTCTTCCGGTGTTGGGTGTCTGACGACCAGATCTTGGTGTAGATTTTGGTGTAGAAGCGGATCTAGGACCTGATAACGATGACCTCGGTGGAGTTGGTGTCGTAGATCGACCAAATGCTGTAGATGGTGTTGGCGTCGTCGATCGACCAAACGGCTGCCGAGGACTCATATATCTCGGAGTACCCGTACTTGAACTTGTTGAAGGCGTGCGTGGCTTTGTTGGTGTGATGTTTGAAGATGAACTACTTAAACGCTTTGATCGAGACAAGCTTCCTGATGACCCTGATTGAAAAAAGGAAAAAACAAACATTTATTAACAAGGAGGAAAAAAGCTACGCCTCGCAACTATTAAATACAGATTAAATAGGAGAATATAAATTTAATCAAAACATTGTATTTTCTATTATTAAACATGAAATGTGATACAAGTTATAATAATGTGAAATATAGGTAGTTCCCACATTAACAATATTTACCTCCCTTCTTAATCATTGGCCATTTTGATAGGCAAAACTGATTAGCCATTATAGGAGTAATTCCCAAATATGCATTAATTAAGAAAATACCAAGAGAATTCGCATGTCACAACCACTTCTTCTTCAATTTTCTGAACAATATGCCCACATGAGCATAATGAATGAGTTATTTATATATATCTGATTAGTTTATACATTATATTCCCATTAAACTTTAAGGAATTTGCCTATCAATATGGCTGACTATTCAGAACAAGGGAGGTAAATATTGTAAATGTGGGAACTATTTATTCAGATATTGTGATGTATACCTTTATGTGAGATAACATACATGCCTGGTAACGATATACAGTCTGATATGTTTCTAAGGCTACGCAAAAACTTACATCAAACTGACTATACTAGTAAGCAAAAATGCATACACACTTCACAGCAAACATATAACACAATAAAATCTGGCTAAAAACTCACTATCACACTCAGTGGATATATAATAAAAGAAATATTTGAATTCCAATACAGGAAATATATTTGTATGATAATGACGATGATTTAACAATTAGACTACAAGGGTTTTGTAAAATATAACTTCAAATTAACAAGAGAGTAGATCTATTAATTATAAGCAAACAGTGTTTTGACGGTTGATTGTGAAACAATTCTTTCTGCACATATAAATAAAGAAGTACATAGACTTGTTTTGCTTTCAGCGCTTAGTTTGTAGTTTGGAAATTTTAAAAGATTATTTTTCAGGCCCTTATCTCACAAAGCATCTCAAATTGAAATCTCAGCTCCATTTTGAGATTAGACTCAACTTTGAGTCAGAATTTGAGACAAAATCTCAATTTGCATATCTGGAAAAAATGTTTGCATCACAATTGTTTTCTTATTGTGACACCGATTTCAAGTCCAGTCTCAGCTTAGATAAATCTCAAACGATTTGAGACAATATTTTAGCTGAGATTTTTGCTCAAATTGAGATGCTATGGAAGATTGGGGCCAGGTATTGGATAAGGTAAAAGTTCTACAAGTTATAGTCAAAGAGATCAATTAAAAGTCCATGAAATGTCAATAAACATTGAACAAAACCTGAACGTTTCTTGTTAGTATATCATAGTGACATTCTGAACTAAACAGTGAACTTTAAACATGAATTTGCAGAGAAGATTGAGAAACATTTTGCGGAGAAGATTGAGAAACATAAGTACATTGGTTAAACAAATGGTGAAATAACAAGACTTGATAGATTAAATACGATTAACATTTAATCAGATTTTGATGTTAATAAACTGTCCATTGACTGAAAATTATACACAGTGGACCGAATGTTGTGTATCCATTTATGTTGAGATTCATTTATAGAAAACATATGACAAAGACAGGAGTGTCGGAAAAAGGGTCACTAATTGGTGAACTGAATATGGTATGGTGTAATGTTGGTGCCATTTATAAATTTCAGATTTTTATTGAACACAAAACACACAATCTAATAAGCATAGAATATTATGTATGGTGTGCAGTTTGTGCCAACTATGAGATGTCAAATACTGTTCGAATATTTAGGTATTTATAGGAAACACGGTGGTATCAAAATGATACAGTCGTGTGATGTGAAGAAATGTATGGTGATATGTTTGTGCAATTTAAATTATAACAATTTCAGTCACATTTATCAAACGTTCCATACAAACTGAATAATAAATGTATGGAGTACCAGTAGAGACATATAGGTACGTAAATCAGATCTTCGATTGGTGTAAAACACTTCCATATGAGCGCTGCTATGGAATTTACAACCTCTTCTGTAAGTGACGTCATTTCAAGAAATGCAACGTGTGATGTCACTATTTGCAAGCAGGACACAATATTTACTCCATAATTATGATCACTTCGTTTTCATATTGCCATATAGGGCAAATAATCTGTCAGTATATCATGACATCACATGCAGACATGACGTCACTTAATGTAGACATTGGAAATCTAACTGCGGCGCTCATATTAAATCTTACTGAACAAATGATCCTAGAAACTGAAACAAAATATAACGGGGAAAATAAAGGAATGACTTTACGATATTTAAAGATTTCGTTGTTTTTTCCATAACATACCAAAGTCAGGGTGTTTTCGTAATGAGTTCACAAAATTACTGTTTGAATTTCCGGACAGGTTAACCATGGATGATGTCATCTGTTTGCTACGCCGTAACGAGGTGTCGCCGGAACTTCCCGCTAGAAATAAACATGGTGATCTCGTGCAATGAACACAGTATAACGTGAAAAAACAAGTGTGATAAAACATCAAAACAACCCTAGCGACTCATCGTAGCATTTCTGATTACATTATGTCGTGTATATACAGACACTATAGTGAATCAGAAGTGCCCGTTATGTCATTAGCATAAAATCGTCACGGAAAATAAGATCCTCAATTTTGATTGGCTAATAAGTTTTTTTTCTAAAAATATATGACATATTGGTGATTTGGTGATAGATACGATGTGATAATATATACCATTAATACCCTAAGATTAAATATCTCTTGGATAGTAAATAAATTTATATAAATGTCAGCTTCGTTATTCTCTATAACTAATATACCCAATTTTCAAACGGGAATTACGATAGAATCAAAATTGCAATTACTTTCATGAACATTATATTTTTGCTAGACATGTAATTGGATCTATATAAATAATGTATATATACATATTCTAGAAGGAAACATTTGGTTTCATCAAATAGATTAATATTTTGAATGTAAATTTCAATATCTATCTCACTAAAGAACTGGGGATAATAGTTTCAGCTTGTAAACTTATTTATTTTACATCAACTGAGGAACAAGTTGACAAATCACATTTATGACTGCTTCCTGGATTACTAACCAGCACTGGAACAATATT
Organism: Mactromeris polynyma; assembly: GCA_032209605.1. NCBI lineage: Eukaryota > Metazoa > Mollusca > Bivalvia > Venerida > Mactridae > Mactromeris > Mactromeris polynyma. The sequence continues at coordinate 3,130,343 of JASFXZ010000041.1, forward strand.
CAGGGATTCCGAAGTTAGCACTTCAAAATTCACCCAAGTCATGCAGGGATTTATCTTCCTATCTCCACTAATTTAAGAGTAAGAATAATAACAATACAATTCAATGGCAAAAATATATAAATTTACAAAGCCATTTTTAATTTCATAGATGCATTCAAAAACAAAATATGGCTGACCATGCAATATTTTTCAAAGGTACAAAGGTCAGAGTACACTAAAAAAATTGCATTCAAACAAAGGAATAGGTCACAATACACTAAAAATGCTATTTTTCATTCGGCAAGAAACATAACTCATTGAGTTGGAATATTAAGCATGCCCGTGTAAAAGTTGAAAAAATAAAACTTAAAAAGACATTCTTGAAAGAGGTTTTGAACAAAATTGCTGATGAAGATAAACATACTCATGCTGTTGAATAAAGATCAATATGAAAATATTGATACATCGAAAACATAGAATTAATGTGACGACGTGTTACATGTGAAACTTATCATTGATTGTAACAACAATAAAATTTACCACTCGTCCAATATTCTACGTTCGAGTAGTTTTCATTGATCCAGGATTGGAGTAAGTATCGGACTGATAAAATGTATAAAAATGTACGGAATTATATACAACCATATATCTGCATCAGATCGGAGAAAAAAATGGTCGGAAATGAACAAAAAAAATCCTTGATGAAAATGACCAAAATTTTGACGGAATGATTTTTCCTATAACAAAATGCATCTTGATACAAAAAATAACTTCAACTGAGTTAAAGATTAAGTATTTTGGAAAGCTGTTAATATTACATTTTTTATAATTTGATGTGAATTTGAACAAATCAAATGTTTGGTGCCTAATTATTGTAACTCATCCATAATAAAGAACAGTTAACATAGAGTCACATGGAAGATTTTGAATACTTTTTAAATACCATTTTATAAGCTACTCAAAATTTCTTGCTTTTGATTAAAATCTTGCATATATCTTTGAAATATGTCTAAATTGACAATGTAACTAAATTACACCTAACCGACATTTGATCTATACCATCATATTATGTCATATAGGCATTTCAAACATTTTTATCGAAGGACCTGAATTTCTTACTATTATTACTTATTAGCCAATTAAGAAAAAGAAAATTTGATTCTGAGGGAATTTTAACATTATAATGAAATATGAGATGTTGGTATTAATTTTAATAGGAACATAAATGTGTACAAAAATATGCATTGTTACCATAACCAAGTGTCTCATGTCCAATATAGTCATGCAAAGGTCAAGGTCATTATTAACCACCAGAAGGTCAAAGTTCACTAAATTATTAAAATTACAACATACAATAAAATACCATTTTTCTTGTTATTTTCAAACATAAAGCAGAATATTCATTGTGTCAATCTGATTTCAAAATTCTTCAAATTTTAAATTTTTTGGATGACACATAAAAAATATGTTGCTGAATGTCCTGATGACCGACACCTTGATATTGTACAACTGTATTGGACATAAAGACTTTATCCATTCACCAAATTATGTAGTACAAACAAAACTTCAAAGGAAGGGTTAGTAAATGCCCAAAATACAAAAATTCTAGCCAAGATCTGCGCACATACTCAAGTCAATACTCGCACATACTCAAGTCAATACTAAAATTTTTAATAATTTCTATAAACATGGAAAAAGTATGAAGTACAGAATTGTTTAGGCTTCTATAGGGTTTGCATGGTTACTATATATATGTGCAGATCTCTGAAACTTTTAGGGTAAACAAGCAACAAAACTGAGGTAACTTTTCATCTTAGTAGCAAGGTCAAAATTATACTATCTAGCAATTTCTATTCTTTTTAAAAGCTTTAGAAAATATGGAAAAATACTCCTTATTCAGAATTGAATCACTAATCTAACTCATAACCATTCATCTCCTTAACACGCCAGCGAGTGACAGGGGTTAAATTTTTTGTCGATTACGATTTTTTGCCACAAACCTGATGATATTGATGACGCGTAACCCAAATCGTTCGGCCGAGTTTTGTAGCCATAAGTACCGCTACCGCTACGTGAGCGGAACGTGGAGTTTCCGTTTGTTGAAGGCGGCGTTTCTGAACCACCTAGAGATTTCCTGAGATCAGTATTTGTTCTTCCTCGTGCTGTGTAAGTTAAGAGACAAAAATATTGTGCTGGTTAGTGTAAACTCCCACCATGAACTGTATTCCCAACGGTAAGAATGTTTTCCGTCACAAAATGCAAAATGGAGCCTCGAAATAAAATCACTTCTGAATATTTTTTTTCTCTTTAGTTGTAAGCCATTTTCAACCAGTGCAGCTAAGCACATCTGGTTCATGTACTGGGTATTGTTTCCAAACATAGCTAACATAGCTGTCTGGCGAACAAAAAGAATTAGTAAGACAATTTCCATGATGAAAAACCCGATATAGAAATAACATATTTTTCTTTGTTTTGATACAACAGTGTTGAAGTTATGTACAACAGCCAGTTGACCTAACCAGTAATATCCAAATAAAAAACAATGGTGCTAGAAATATTATCATCAGTAAAATTGTCAAGGTGAACATACGCCCAACCCCGGGGCTCCAACCTGCAAGCTACAGAATGGCAGATTAGTGCTCTACCAAAAGAGCAAACCAGGTTGCTTCTTTTTTATTTAAGTGATTGAAAGAATGAGCCATGTCATACATCAAAATAGACTCAATGAAATTTCAGGAAACAAAATCCATTATTTTCATAATCACAAGTTCCTGCGTTCAACCTGATCCAAGCAAATTACTTAATATGATTAGCAGCACTTAAACATCATTCCATATTTTGTATAAAATACTTAAACAATTATTTAAGAAGTGATTTGATTGGCTCCATTCTGCATCATGTGACCCTGCGAAAACAATAGAACATAACAAAACATGTTTACAAAGAGCATCTTGCTATCATTTCAAATCTTGCAGGTTTGCTCCAAAACCCCTGACCCTTAAAACCCTTGATTTTGTAGTACTAAATAGTCACACTGACCAATTTTCTAAGCAAAAATTCATAAAATTGACTTGGAATACAATAAAAATATGTGGAGTTTCAAGATAGAAATAGACAGCAAGATACTAAATGTGTGCAAAGATGCATTAACAAAACAAATAACAGTCTTGCTCTGTAATACCATTTAGATTAAACGTTGAGTTGAACACATTTTCTTTCTCAAACCCTGATGAATCATTCAACCGTTTACTTATCCCACCTTCAGTACGAAATAAAATAAACATCATTTACAGAATGAAAACAAAGAAGTTTTTTTTGGGCCGATGCTATTTATCAAAAACATCATATCATCACTCATATGTGTAACACTGGAATTGTCCAGACCATGTCTACTGGTGGAAGGTTTTGCCGAGCAAATGCTTTGGGTAATGGTAACCAAGGTCTCTCATTGATAAAAAAAAATGCCGTCATATTTTCTTTAACCAATGAATCAAAATCCTTAAGGGACCCACTTGGCGTCATCAAAATAATACTTGTTTAAACACAACAAAAACCTGCATCTATACTGGTTTCAACAAGTAATGTTTATTGATGATAATTAAAGGATGTATATATCACAGGAGTTATTATTTGAAACAAAGGGAGTTTGATATAAATAAACCAGCACAGTAAATCCTAGCCACATTAATGTTAGTCAGCAATATCACCAAACTATTTGAAAAAATATATTGGTTATTATTTCCACATAGTAGCACCTATTTACTAGCTATTTATTAATCAAAATAACACACCCAATCTACTGTTTTCCCCTTTTGAAGCCAATAAAAGCATCATGCTTCCTCCGCATGGGAGCCTCTCCCATGTTTATAAACCTAGCATCAACACATTTCATAAAAAAAGTCACTTACATCCATAGTAATGAGTGTCATTACTATACGTTCTTATATTCTGAATTCTTTTGTCTATCACTATAATACAAGGTTATTCCAATTATTTCTAGGTATAAATTGGTCCCACCCCAAAACATTCCAGCCTTTACATCCATATCTGGAAATATTGTTACCATAGCAACCACAGATGTGTCCAGTCCCAATACCAAACATGATTACATATGTCTAGATTAAGAATTAATAGTCCCAACTATGTAAACACTGTTCACATACAGACAGATGAACATACAGACAGAGAGACGGACAGACAGACAATTACAATAAATCCAATTACTCAACCCCAAAAAATAGATATTGTTTCCATCAAATAAATTCAAATAAAAATGTAAACTTTTGACATTCAGAAATACAAGCAGAAGTCGAAACAAAAATTCATGAAAGACTCTTCAGTGTTTGAAGATAGGAAAGCTTCTCATGCATATAGCAACAGATGGGGTGCAGACAGGCTCCTCAATAGGGGACAAAATAAATCCAAATTCATGTTTGTGTCTTGACTTCATGCAGAGTAGAAAGATAACTGAATATAACATAGCAAGGAGAAACTATCCTTGAATATAAAATAAGGGAGATAATCCTTCAAGCTTGCAGAAGATTTCTTAAAAAACATTCTCGAAATATAGAAGAAGCATTGCAAAAACATTTCACAAGCTCTGAGTTGTCAAGGGTTTGAAACATATACAAAATGGGAAAATATGCAATACATGTACCATAAACATATTTCTGCGGCAATTTGGTTGCTAAGCCGACACAGTAGAGAACTTGAATAATAATCGACGCCACAAGTCTAAGCACCAAAAAACCTACCTCTACAAGGGTCGTTAGTTTCTAAAAATTCTTCCAGCCTGATCCAGCCACCGCCGACTCGTACCATTACGGTGCTATTTAAAAACCGGACAAGTCTTATAGTACTCTTTTCGCCAAATCTGTATTTACACTCGTCGACCATTTCTACACGTAGCGGACTTCTACACGTACACAAGGCAACTTCTCTGTCTATTTCATCGTGAATTAGTTCAGTGTCAGACATCATCTTATTTCCACCTTTTAACCTTTCCTTTTGCTGTTTAATTGAGTTAAAAAGAAATTAATGCACAGATAAACACTATCTATTGAAAGGTCATACGTCGCCTTGTAATGTGCATTACAAATGTCAGCAATATAATGTAATACTGTGAAATTAAAAATGTGGATTAATTACTTAAATGGCAACTTGTTATCATACAATACATGTTGAACATTAAATATGTAGGGCATACAAACATAATCATACAGAAAAATAGGAGTAAATAGTATATTAAAACAATTTTAAAAATACACTTGACATATCGTTGATTTCTATCTTTCGATATATCTTTTACTCACATGTCTTTTTGGTTTCATAGCTTCTATAAATTCTTGATATTCGATAAAATCTCGATTTTCTCTATCAAATAAATCAAACACTGCATTCATTTCTGTTTTATTTGTTTTAAATCCTGCAATAAAAGAAGTGTAGATAGATACACAGTGCATAATACAAAGCTATTTTAGAATAAACTTATTTATATCAATTGTGAATGAAACTAAAATGAGCCGACGCAAAACATAATCCAAAAGCCGATCGCAATGGTTTGTTGCAAAACTACTCTAACCTAGTTTTGGTAAAGAAGTAGGTACAATACTTTTGCACCAAATATTTGATTTCACGATACCAACATTTAAAGGTAGATTTTTTTGTCAAAATATAAGTAGTCATAAACTTGAGGAATTCAATGGTGAATGCCTTCCTACAGATGTACTTCACAACACTACATTGTCACTTTTATTGCACGTTTCCCAAAACTACGAATACTTGAGTCCGACGTGGGTATTTTCTTTCCTGACCTACGCACCAAGCATAAGAAAACCTGTACCTGACTCAGGTTTTGCAACTTCAGAAACTTTTCAATGAAGTTTATAATGAAGTGACTTAAAGATCATTAGTATGAAGGTAATTAACATGTCACTTTCTCAAAATCATTACTCATCTATCTTTAACAATATTACCTACCTGATTGTAACATTCCATTCACAAACTCGTCCCGAGATAAAAATCCATCACCATCCTTATCCTGACGTCTGAAGAAATCTGTAATTCTCATTTTCTTTGTCTGCATCCATTTTAAGTACCTAGCTTTCCATAATTCAAAGTCAAAGTTTTTAATGCTCTCCATTTCTAATAAAGTATCAAGTGCGTCTTCAAGATTCTTTTTTCGATCCACACTCATTCTCCACACCATTCTCCATCTATTTTGTAACGCCACAACTCGCGGATTGTGTCCGTCGATTTCATTTAATCTCGAGTGGCTGAAACAAGAAGATCGTAAATTATGTGTGCAATATGAATTGAATCCATTGATTCTTACAGGAGTTATTGACCGGGAACCAATTCAATTTTTAGCATGGACAGACGGACAGGGGCAACACTTTATGCCCTATCGCTATTCTTCGAAACATAGCGGATTCATGTTCCAGTGGTAACGTGCTGGACTAGTAATCCAGTAGTAATTTGAAATACCAAGGTCCTGTGTATGATGCTTTACATCTGGCACAAAAAAGAACCAGGGATGCTTCTGGAACTGGGGCATCTTCTGTATCATGCACTTTTCTCCAAAAATCTAAAATGACCAACATTCTTCGAGAGGCGTTGCCAATATGGGAAGCCAGTGGCAATGATAAACTAGAGCTATCACTGAAGGTGATTAATACCCCCACAATACCGCTTTGTCAGACATATTTTTGATAAATTCAAAGATGGCCGCCAGTCAAGACAATGAAATTATCTATCACTATCTATCACTACAGGACCACAATCAGAATGTGCCGACAATATACACAACTAGGCTTGGTAGAAATAATTCATGGAAAACCATGTTATGTGACATGACGGAACAAGTGGTGATTCCCATATAGCCCCCATTGCATATTTTGAAGTGGGGTTATAATAAGAATTGAGTACATTTTAATATTTCGGAGGTGATATGAATACCACAGTATGGGAGTCAGGTCAAAATCAATAAAATAGAAAAAATGAACAGTAATATATAGCACTTTGTCACAAAGAAATATAATGATACATTCGACTAGAGTATGAACTAGTAACACCAATATATTTGATTTTAACTCCCAAGATCTGAACATTTTGCATTCAAATTCGAACAAATATAGCAACAAAGCGTATTAAATTGATACAATTTATATTCGCAATCAAGACATTTTGTACCATTGTCCTTGACTGCAGTTTCACAGATTTAATCAAATAATCAAACTACCTGGATATAACATTATATTATGCCTTATTTCAATGGATTTTAAAAGAAATCCCATTATTTTCACTGAAAGGCGAGTCTTCAACAACAAAAACAAACCATTTGCTAGTATCTGAATGTAATAAACCAAAAATGCTGCCAACAGAACAGTAAGAACTAATCAACAGTTCCTGTGAAATAAAAAACTGAACTTGTATAGAATTGCTCACAAAAAGCTGGGCAAAATGGAACTAAATCAATGCAAAATATATCAAACAATATGCTAGAAATAACAGTTATTTTCACAGAAAGATAAGTCGTTTAGGCCACTCCTTTTTTATTTTTTGGTTTACAAGAATTTTTGGGGAAAATGTCCACTGGGTGGTCGAAAAAAAAAAAAAAAAAAAAAAGGAAAAAAGTCCCAAAACATACTCTAAAAGGGTGAAAATCAGAGAAATGATTAACAACATTGAAAATTTATATCATTTACTTGACATTTTAATTCTTAAACTGCTATTTAAACATGTATTAATACACACAAAGTTTCATAGTTCTAATTAAACACACTGTTTAAATCTTACATACTGTGCATATAAAACATACTTTGAGAACATCAATGAAATTGACTAGAAAACATGTATATATACTACACTTTTTTCGAAGATACATTTGATATCGCCCAGCCAGACATTTGTTTTGCTTTAAGGCTATGCTGAATATCAAAATACATATTTGAGAAAAAATATGAATTATTTTAACCATGCCAATTACTGTAAACATGTGTCAGAATCAGACTGATAGATTCATCTTTCTTACTGTTCAATAGTTCATTTCGAATCATTTTAAGTGAAAAAATTCCATATGAAGTTTAGCAATGTCAATTTCTTAAAAATTTGCCACTGTCAACCAGAGTTCAATAAGTGAAATACAAATTGAAAAACAGACTTGATTAAAAGCAAATGTCTTTTCTTACCAGCCAAATAAAATTGCCATATTATTCTAGGGGAGTCATGAACTTGAAGCAATAGATAACATATTGTGACACATGATAAATTGATATTCTGTAACTGAAATTTTCTGGGCAAGTCACTGACTGCACTGTTTACATAACAAGAAAATTCTGTATGTCTACTGACAACAGTAAACAAAAATGCAAAAGAAAACCTTTAAGACTCTTATTACAAGCTTACATACTATCAAGTTGACATTAAACTTTAAAAACGAACACTTATCCGAAAATAAGCGTATCCGAAATTCATGCAACTTCGCAGTTACTCGCCATGGTCATTGTCGTATATTTCGAGTATTTTAACTGTTGTTATTCAGTTGTCTGTGGCAAAACACTTCTAAATCATTTGTTTATTAATACAAATCTCAAATTTTAGGAAAAAACAACGAAATTATGTAAAATAGTTAAGATTTACAATGTTTTGATAGGGTCGGGAAAATAATTTTGAAAAAAAAAGTGAAATTCGATTTTTATTTTTTTCTACTTTTCGGAAAATTAGACCCGCCGGTTTTGTAAACCAATTTATATAAAAGTAGTGGCCTTACAACTAAAAACAAACCATTTGCTAGTAAGTGAAAGTAAGAGAAACTATTTTTAGTAACAGTGACCTTGACCTTGGCCCCACCAGCCCCAATATCGAACTTGACCTGTATCTTCTGATGTTACACCTGTGTACCAAAAATTTTTCAAATCTGTCTAGCCTTTCATGAGTTATCGTCCGGAAACCATGAAAACAGTAAGTGAAAGTAAGAGAAACTATTTTTAGTAACAGTGACCTTGACCTTGGCCCCACCAGCCCCAATATCGAACTTGACCTGTATCTTCTGATGTTACACCTGTGTACCAAAAATTTTTCAAATCTGTCTAGCCTTTCATGAGTTATCGTCCGGAAACCATGAAAACCGACAGACCGACAGACCGACCGACAGACCGACCGACAGACCGACCGACCGACCGACCGACAAGCTCACTCCTATATACCCCCTCAAACTTCGTTTGTGGGGGTATAATAAACGCAAATACGCAGGAAACATGGGTGCATAATAATCAACAAGGAGCACTTGTATAGTGGAAAAGGTGTTGGCTCATGTAACATCAAGGTCGTGGGTCCAAACTTACACGCGGACTAGCGAGAGCTATCTGTGACCCATATTCTCCCAACTTAAGTGATAATCTGAGATTTGAGTGGAAATACTGAGTGTTACATAACTCATAATGTATAATTAATATGTCATCTCATACCTTCCAAAGTTTCTTGGACCACCGGGAGATTTAGGTTCATGTTGTAAAATCTTTGTTAGACGCTCAACGTCAGCGTTTTTACTGTTAATGTCCTCATGAAATTCCTGAAATATTTCATGTACGCATTTTAAAACATCCAAACATATACAGTAAAACTTCAATAATACAACCACCCTTGGGACCTTTGAAAACTGGTATTCTTATTGAGGTGGTCTTAATACTGAGGTTGAATAAAAAATAAAACAGTGAAAATGGACTTGATAATTGAGTTGTTCTTAATTTTGAGGTGGTCTTTAAGCGAGGTTTTACTGTATTTATTTTCACAAACTACACCCATAGGTAAACTTTAAAACTAGAGCCATTACTGACATGGCTTAATAATTCAACAAAACTGCCTTTTTAGAGATACCAAGGGCCTTTTACACTTAAATGCTCGGACCTACCTGGACAATGTCACACATATTTACACTTCATACAGAATAGTGAAAACATCGGCTGTTTCGTGTTCGAGGGAATACTCACAGGAACTTTTTTCAGTTGCTTTTACAGCCATTGTTTGGCTATATTCCTAATGCCAAAAAGTATACATATATCCCAATTTGGATGTAAAAACTCCCTGAGTTTCTCCCTTAGGCAGTTAATATAAATTAATCACTACATCCTTAACTTTATTCCTAAAATGTTTAGACTTTTTCCCCAACTTCTAAGTATAACATGCAAAAACTCCTTATTTGAAGGGTACAGGTCATCTTCCCAAAAAAGCCCAAAAAAACTGACTCAATTGAGCAAAAATTAGGGGCCCTAACCCCTAAAAACACACAGCTTGCCCTGAATAATTCAGTTATAAAAGTATCAATACTCACAACATGTTCTTTACACAACGTTTCCACGACACTGAGATCGTCGGGTATGGGATCCTTCTCTTTGGTCGACAGTAGCACCTGAGCATCCGTCAATAATGACAGTAACTCTTCAACCAAAGCAGCGTTACCTTGTATGCCTCGTAAAGCATCCTGTAATCTGTGTTCACGTGACTTCGCTCTTGTTAATAACTGAAGTAATATAGAAAGTTCTATATCTATGACCTCAAATAATATGCTTTACTGTAAAAGTGGATAATATCGCGTGTGGAGATGTTCCAGATTCCAGACATTTCGCATGCGGAAATGTTAGCAAATCGCCGAAATCAGTTTGTTTACATCATAAAATTATCAATTTCTTAATTTTATTTAATTCTCCAAAAGTAAAGGTATGATATCAAGTATTATCGGTCATGCAGTATTTTAGATGTGACTCCATAGATTGACAGACAAATAAACTTTGGTGAAAATGGAAATTTACGCTGTGGAAATTGTTAGCGAATTTTGTTCATTCAGTGCCTCCCGACAATTATGTCGAATTTTCGATAAGACAAACTATTTTTTACAGTCCCGAAAAATTCGTCATAACAAAGTCGACTGTATGTTTCTCTGAAGTAGGACAGTGCGCTGATATAAACACTACTTACTTGGTCCCAGCGTGTCTGTGTGATGGTCAGGTAATATTTGACAAATCGTATGGCATTTGGATGACAGTTGAGAAGAATTTCCTCGGCTAACATTTTGATTTTATCCACACTATCCTGATGATTTCTCAAGTCTGCCTGGAATTTCTGAGAGAAAACAAACAAACTGTTTTTAACATTTGTAGAATATAATAATTGAAGTCAGGGGTTACATTTGATCCTGGCGTTGACCCTTTGACCCCTGCCATTTCCAAAAGGCCACATTTTGATGCTAAGGATTCTGCCTGAATTTTTCTTTAAACATGCATGATGAATAAATTATTTTATTATATCATCGTTTACATTATATTCCCTAAAAACTTTAAGGAAATTTGCCTATCAATATGTCCAACTATTCAGAACAAGGGAGGTAAATATTGTAAATGAGGGAACTACAAGTATCTATTAAACAGAAAGACAAACACAAAATTCAAACCCCCAGCACTTAATGCAATTTAACATTATATGGACAGTTCTCGGTAAATTGCACAACTTAATTAGAACTTTTTTTTATACCTCATGTTTTTCAATTAATTGTATGATTGCGACTTCATCATCTGGAAGAGATTTGAATTTCAATTCTGCTTCAGCTTGAGGTAAAAATTCTCTCATCACCTGGACAACAGTCTGGAACTCTTCAGCCTGAAGGTACAAACAGAGCACATGATAAATATGTATATAAAAAATAATGTGATTTTCCAATCAAAGAATATAACTCTTCAATTGGAAGGTAGAAAAGTTTCAAGAATAAACAATACTCTTCAGTCAGGAATTAAAAAGTACAATACACATGGAAAATGTTTATACAAATAAAGAAACTCTTCAAGTGGGAGGTACAAATCTAAGAATATAACATTACTCTTCAATTTGGTGACAAAAATCCTACAGGGTTACAAATAGCAACACATGTCATACGGAATGTCGAGGGCTTGCTCAATGCTATTGTAACTGCCACCATACCATAACTGACAGACACTAGTTTGGCACAAAAAAACCTTGATATATCGTACAATACTATATCCAAATACTATATCAACTGTCAAGTTATCAGGAAAACGACAGACAGCATTTGTCAAAAACATTCAACCTATGAATTAACATAACCAATCAAAACATCACATTAATTAGGATAAATGACTCATCAACAGGACAAAACGACATTATCAAATATCTAGAGTACAGTATGGATGCATGAAAGGGACACAAGATATGTTTTCTTTCATACGAAAGTAATTGTTATGTGTGCACATATGTATGCATAGTATAATGTTATGCGCACATGAAGTAGATATTATGTGTGCACATAATATTCTGTACAAGTGTACATAGTTATGACGACTCTTACAGCATGCGATAGCTACTATGTGTGCACTTAATAACACATGTATGCGGCAGAAACCCTATTTTCAATGTCCCTTTTGTTGCACCATAGACTGCTGCCTGTATACGATAACAACACAAGAAAAAAAATGGGCTCGCAGAAATTCTGTTATCAGACGACAGACTTAACAAGGGAGTTCTATGTTAAAATCGATAATGCAAGCTAATGACATCAGTATTCGTGTCTGGTAATATATTTTAACAGCAGGCCAACGGATATGTCTGGTAATTAATTACTGCAGACAATGAATCGATCAGTACTGTAAAAGACATAAGCATGCAACATTGATAACCAAACATAACACAGGCCATAATGTTTCCATCTTTACATATGTACCTAATTAACGTAGCAGACGATTATTCTAAGCAGTTTAAAGACATCAACAGTTTGGTAAAAAACTGTTGAGGGCTGTTATTTAATTCAAATATTTGCATATCGATATATTGCATGAAATATTGAAAAACAAATATCATTGATATATCGATCATATTTTCAAATTCCTTTAATAGACTATTAACTCCTATTTTTCTGTATGTTTATGTGTGTATGCCCTACATATTTGAACGTTCAACTTAAATCTCTATGATAACAAGATACAATTTAAGTTATTAATCCATACTTTTAACGTTACTGTTTTATATCATAATGCAGACGCCTGTAATGCACTGAAGACATCAGGGTCCTAACGCTGTCTTCAACTGTTTTCCAGAAAAATAAATATTTGGTGAAACAGTGACCAACCAACCAGCCCTCAGTTTCCAACCAGAACCAAACTGTTGTAGCAAAATTTGTGTTGTAAGTCAGTGGTATATAGCAGTATTGATCGGATTTCTTTTTTTTCTTCAATAACAGGCTGTTTGATTAATGAAATTATTTTTTGTGCAAAATTCAAAATCCACAAATATACATCATTTTCATGAAATTCATTTTTTAGTGAAACACACATGTACTTGAAACAAACTATTTCAATGTTCTACACAGCCTATTTACTGTAATAAGAATATTCATTCTTATTATAGGAAATATGCCATTCATTCTTATTATAGTAAATAGGACATATAGAACATTAAAATAGTTGTTTCAAATACCTGTGGTGAATCATTGAAAATCCACAAATATATCCCGACAAATTTGCTGTTTTGGGCACTGAACATTTTGTACCCACAAATATAAACGGAATCATGGAATATCTTACCAGTTGTAGAGATTCCTTCAGTTTGGCTTCTCTCACTTCACTTAGAAGATTTACAGAGTCCCATAAACCGTTGAGTTCCTCGAGCTGTATGGGTGGAAGGTTACCTGATGCCTTCATAGCAGCCACTGTCTGTTCTCTAGCAGCCAACTCTTGTTGCAATGCCTAGAAACAAAGAACAATTAATTTCTAATGAATGAAAATTACATAAAGCATTCGCAGAGAGTTCATAGCTCATCATGTTTATCGTAAATGTTTAAGACCCAACGTTTATCAAATCAAAATTTGGACAGTATCTGTAAGATGTGACCATTTACAGTATTAAAATGACTGAAAATGTATACCAACAAACAAACAAAACAATACTTGATAATTTACTGACAGTCAGTTCATGTGGACTCTTCATTTGAAGTCCTGGCCCCAATTTCAAGTAAATTCCTCGCAGTACGCTTAAGACTGTTATAGTGCTAAGCTGATCATTGCTAAAACAACACAGTTCACAGACATACTAAGTAATCATTTGTGCTTAGTTAAAGGAAATAACATGGTTACCATAGCAACACAACAAAAATATGCTTTAAATCTATTTTCGTTACTGTCTTAGTATATCAACTCTTAAAAGTGAACTGATGAGGAAGACAATGTACTTAAAGAAATGTACTTAAATAACGTACCTTAAGTATGACACTAAGCAAATTTTAACTTAAGTATTTTCGTAAAATCAGGGATTAAACACCTGCTGTTGTTGTGGAACACCGACTGGTAACCATAGTTACAGTTGGACGCCTATTTTTTTCCCCCGAAACATTTCTCAGAACTCATAATTCACAATCTTAAAGAGAACCCTGATTGGTTCGGTTTTGCAAAATAAATCAACTGCAAACATTGCATTAGTTTCAATGGAAAACACTCGGAAAGCTAACACAAGTCATAGCGCAGATAAATATTAAAGATATATTAGCACTCAAATTACTGTTAAAATCACTAAAAGCTGACAGTAGTATTGATAGTATTGCGTAAATATTTAAAAAAACATTCCAATAAAACTCATCCCCAAAAATATCTACTCAGAGATAAATGCACATGAATATGGCAGAATATGTAACGAGTACAAAGTCACTGATGTGTCTTTTTTAATTCACATCATTTACCTTTAATGTATATTGTGTATATACAAAAATCACATGCATAGAGAAACGGCTCATTCAATATTTCAAACGTTCTTACGGTTTAAGATAAAGGCAATTCACACCATATAAAGTATGTACTTTATATATCAATATGGGATACTTAAACATGAGAGATTATCTTGTTTTTGATATACGATCGAAACCAAATCTCTCTAGTAAACATTCCTGACTTTCCAAGTGAGTACTTGAATTTTTGTCCCAATTATTAAAGACGGGTCTTACAAGATAAATACCGAATCAGTATCAAGGTTTCGGGGCGAAACTATTTTAACTGCTTCCAATCTAAAGTCGAGTTATACTTTAGTTTTGAATCAAAGCCTTGTAAACCAATAGTACTAAATAGATCATAAAATATCATTCGATGACGGGGGCTTAAAAAGGACAAAAAATCTAAGATTTGAAGCAAAAACACTCAATCGCTGTATAAAACCGCAGATATTTATAAAAATATTATGAGAACTTCTATCAGCCAGGGAATTACTTATACTTCTTAATAGCAGATATGTATAATAACTATATTTGATCATACAATATTATTACCTTCATGCATGGTCCACCAATTAAGCGGTTTTATTTTTAAAATTGCATAAGCAGTAATTGGCAAAAGTTAGTTTTTAGGATTCTATAGTGCTGATAGACTGACCGCGAACAGGTGCATGAACTTTCAGGACCGATCTATGTCAATTTAGGTAAAGGAACGCTCTCGTGTAAAGCTATAACTGCTGTTTGGTTTACTTTTCTATCAAAACTCAACCACGGTTTTTCTCCATCAAGCTTACGGACAATCATGAACGTTTCAATATACCTATTTTGAAATGTAATGGTCCAGTTATGATACTAATGCATTCTGGTTAATAAAACAGCGCTATATACACAATAAGGCCATGTTGATTATAATTCATTAAACAAACTACCAAGTCAAAGACCATTTTTTTGAAAGCTTTACACAGAACTGCAAACCAAAATTCCGCCATGCCCTTACCACCACGTTTTTTCCACTTTCACACAGCCGGGTCTTAATTTCCTTCAAGTGAATGAGTTATAGTTTTTTAAATATAATGGAACTTACATAAGATTGTATAAAAAGATTATAAAAAATGCTTTTCCAGGATGAGGCAAAATATTTATAACCCTCAATGCCATTGGCTGCCGTCAGTCACATGACATCAGACTTTGTGACGATTGGCTCTTTAGATCTGACATCCAAACATATTTTCCAAATACAATCAGATCTTGTTCATTCGATCTCATTAATTGAGTCCGAATTTTTATTTCGACAAAACAGTGTTTTGAATTCGATGTGCCTAAGAAGATAGATAAGGACCCGATATTTATTTCTCATGAAACCAAGTATTCAGCTGTCAAATAAACAAGGTCTGACTGTATTGTCGTATTTTCCTTCCACCATCAAGGTTTAGTCTTCACTACAGGCAAAATCTTTTAACTTAAAAATCTATTTAAATTTAAACAGACTTGGATAACATCGAGAAAAACAACAGAAAATGACATTGTTGTTGTTATGTTACTATGGTGATTCTCACCTTGTGTTGTTCTATCAGCATACTGACAGTGTCAAGGTCGCCAAGTATTGGCTGGTCTTCTCCAAGACTGCTTTGTACCTTGCCGAGCCATTCTAGCATAGAACTGAGGGCGTCGGCTACACGCCCTGACGTTAGTAATGCTTCGTCCAGTTTGTTTTGACTGAAAATAAAGAAAGAAACAATTGTCATAGAGAAAGGTCAAAGGTCAATACGACAAGCGAATACAAACAACTATGTCAGGAAGACAACTACACGTCCAGAATGTCATGCATACAAATTCTAACAGCTACCTGACCAAAAATGAGTAACAATAGTTTTGAGCATACACTCATGGGGAAGACTCGACAGAAATCCGGCCTGACAACCTTTGAAAAACTTGTCAGAGCGAAAACATGCTGTAAAAAATAATTTTTTGCAGATATGTTTATAAACAAAAGCATGATTTTAGGAAAAATTTCAGGGCTTGAAGGGTCGGTTGAAGGGTCAATTCAAGGGTCAATACAAGGGTCAAATGGAACCCCTGATATTCCATGATTTATTTTCCCCATACAGTAAACTGTATATGAAACCAACTTACTGAAGCAAAAAGAAACAATCAACTTTACTTCAGTTTTTATTATTACATTGAAATAAAAACCACAATATCATTTTATTATTTTACAATGAATATTTCACTTTTTATTGCATAAACTTAAACATGTGTGTGTTATTTTATAAATACATGTAGTATGAGATTTGACGAACATGTTTAATAGTTAGGCAGATGACAAGCCTGGTATGTTTACATTGTATGCTGTAAATAAGGAATAGGGTAAACCATATACAGTTGTATATCTAACATATATCACTTAGGGGGTATTGCAAAACTGTTTTACCTACTTCTTTACCAAATTGGATGTTACATTAGTACTGCTCCAAGCCTTTGAAGTTTTTGAGACAACCCCCAGCGAGATGAATATTTAAATATCCCAGCTTATTCACAGTCAATAAATTTATGACACTCTGCCAAGTCAACGGGTTATCCATCAAAAAGTAAACATATAATACAAATTAAACTTAAACAAATTGCCGAGTTATCTAAATTCACTTTCGCCATCCAGCTTTCTTCTCGAACCGAATGTCCACTGAGTTATCAGAATATATTTGGACAGCATGCGAAACCAAATGTCACACTGAAGTATAAATAAATGTGTAAACATTCAAATTACCCACTGTTCAAATAATCGCCCAAATGAAATAGGTTACCGGCATACTTTAAAGGCCTTAAGTGACCTCGTTAACATTTAAAGCCCCCATCCCACTCTACGCATACTTAGTTCACACTACTACTGTCCACTATGGTTACCGTCGGTTACCAATAATATTTGCGTGGGAAAATTAAGACAATACAGACAATCACTGCTTTATTTTGGTATTTTTGCCCCTCAATTAAATACTAAGAAAGAACAATATGACATTTTGCATTAATATCAAATCGAGAACTTAAATGTCTACACAATTTTACCACTCAATGTATTGATAAGGACGTGAGAAACGTACACGTACAAGTTATTTGTAAAGTCACGAACGTTAGAAAAATGTAAACACACCTAGGCACAAGTTGAACTGATATAAAAGTCAAAGAAGGTGTAAGAATGGTGTATAGCAGTAATAATGTCATTATATGAATGATATGCTCGTAAAGAAATCACTCTCACCACCACAAGTCATAACAGAAGAGTACTATTTTCATCTTATGTAACCACCCACGACATGTATTGATCTAATGCACAGACATTTTCTAGTTTGCAGTTTCAACATGGTATTTAAATGTGAGGTTAGCTAGCTGTTAATTTGATTTAAACCTCCAGTATCTTTACTGACAGTTACAAGCTGTAATTCACTGTATGGTTATTATTTTTATTAGTGTTTTAGATATATGGTACACCTCCCCAGCCCCTTACACCTCCCAAGCCCCTAACATTTTGTGACTTGATGTTTCGCTGGGATCTGTGAGGCAGTCTGGTAAAAAGAGATTATGTGCAGTCTTAGTAAGGACTGAATATTCTAGGCAAATGCTATTCCAATTCTCATGTGTGTACACGAAGATACATACACACGGACATAACAATATTTTAACAAGGATGAAAGCAAAACTAATCTATCTGCATATAAGTAAAGTATCAGATACAAGGCTTGTTTAGTTTCCACATCACAATATATTAAACCAGTCAGGGAATATTTCAAGCATGATAGCAACTCTACATCAGATTTAAATATCCAACATTCAAAATCTAATTTTCCCTTTTCTATATTTCAATAATAACATTTAGATCACGTTGATAACTTGATTCCGGCTTACCGATGTAAGCTTGAACCTGGCTTACTAATTCAAAACCAATATCTTTACAAAATGGGAAATAATGACATAGCAAATTCTGGGTCAAATATTTCCATTTTTTCATGCATATCTGATGTCAAAATAACAATGTTTTGTATCGAAATATTCGTCCAAGTTTTTCATATCATACAACAAGATTTTTTCATGTAGACCTTGGTATACATGTATATTGCATGTCAAAATAAAAAGGTTGTGATAAAAAAATTACATATAATATCAAATAACAAGTTTGGCCAACAGATTGTTAATAAGGATATTAACCCTTCTTTAGTTTACCAGTCGATATAGGAATTTACATCATAATTTAATACATATACACTGGATATAACGGTAATCAAATAGCCCAATCATTGCCTATATAACGATATTAAAATCTACTTCTTTTAGTCGGTCGCCTATGTTTACTTAACGATTTGAAAAACTCGGTTAATACGTAAAGCAAGTCTCCAGAAATAAAATCAAAATCTTTCTATCTCTTTCTCTAAAGCGGAGATAAATAAAGCACTCTGTATCAAATGTTCCACAAAGCGAATATCTGAAGATGTGTTTGCTGAAAAGATTGTATTAAAGAAATATTTGACAGAGTAAATACTTAGCAAAGACTTCTGAACTTTGTAAAAAGGTGAATTCATTAAATGGACTAAATTTCTATCCCATCGGTTCAATGACCAAAAAATTAAATATTCTACCGTTTCATGCATTCACAATCTGGACCTTACAATTTCCGCAAATTACGGCACTGTCGATATAAATTTTTGAAGTAAGTACACTTACTACTGCGCTGCAATGTTTTTTAAACACAATGTACAAAACATCTATGCCATATAAGTGAAACAATATTTACAAAACAGGGC
This sequence comes from Mactromeris polynyma, assembly GCA_032209605.1. Classification (NCBI taxonomy): domain Eukaryota; kingdom Metazoa; phylum Mollusca; class Bivalvia; order Venerida; family Mactridae; genus Mactromeris; species Mactromeris polynyma. The sequence goes on from JASFXZ010000041.1 coordinate 3,149,870, forward strand.
GTCGTCAACTAAATGCCAATAACAGTGACTATTCTAGTACAAATACAGCCTAATAATCTTGTTTGCAAACCATCTTCAAAAATATTCCAACAAACCAGCAGCTGTTTGTATACTAAGGTCACGCATTAAGCAACTTTAAACAATCAAAAGTTCCATTTAAGGACAAAAGTGACAGAAATACATGATAACAGGACCAAGGATCGTCGACAATGACAGTTCAAGACGGGGACACGGGGTTTGGGAATTGTGAAGCTTCCGTAACAGCAATTTGACCGCCAACATGAAAAGTAGTTTTTGTAACGGCCTTTCTACTCGTGTAGACTTATCATCCCTGCCTTATTAAATAGTAGAACAATGTTAACCTTGAGACTTGAGGGGGGTGGGGGGGAGTTTAAGAGTTTTCCAGCCCCGAATTAAATGTGGGAAATCCATGCTGCAAGTAGACACTGTCACCATCTAACTGAAAAATTCTTCGTGGAACATAAAACCAACCACACTCATTAAATAGTACTCACTCCTTCACATTTATATTAGTAACCCCAATTCAAAATATAATCTTATGGGAGTATTTTGTTAAAAGAAAATAGTATTTTACTCAGTTCAAAGGAAGTTTGCAATCATATAAAATTTACTCTTCAAACACTAAAACCATAAAACAGCCATAATTTTAAATGAATCATCAATATTACTATTATTGTTATTTTCCCATCAACTGTAAGTAAGGTCGACCCCGAGTCATATCAATGCCGATAAAATCTAATCATTAGAAACAATCAGAACATGACCAACAAAATGTTGGGAGAATAATGACTTGATTTTAATGTCGGTACAATTCAATAAATCTTTTTATCGAAACGAGATTAGAGCAGCAAAAAATAAACAATTTGTAATTGAATCATTTGAAACTCTATTAGTAGTGGGGTTATAAGGACAGGAATTCACAGAACAATACCGTGTACTGATACTATCGTGACGGCCATCTCGATTCATATATGGTTACTTATGTACTGTTGCAGAGTACCAGTTTATTTATTTTAATCGGGTTTAAAATCGTTAACTGTACTGTGACAGCTAGGACCGTTGCCAAAGTCTGTTGAATGTGTGCAATTCCATTTTCTAGAATCTGGTGGCATTTTCACCCGCAATTTTGAAGAGTTGTATGTTCCTAAAACTTTATATCATAAAGTATATCACAGATAATTTACAGTTGACTTTTGCGTTCTTTTTCTATTTTCTGCGTTTTTTGCATACTGGTACCTATGCACCTGACAGCGCATGATTTCACATCGTCGATCATTGATTTTTTTATCAGGTTTTAAGCTATTTTCAACATTTTTCAGTCAGCTGATCTCACAAGTTTTCATTGACTTAATTAACAACCAGTACAGAGTAACCCTTCCGCAAACAGCTGAAAACTATTCCACTGTCCACATGAATTGTAGGTGGAGGAGAAATGACAGTACCGAAATGTCGCAGAAGGACATGACCTGCCCCACCCGGTAATCAAACCAGGACCTCCTAGGTGATAGCCATGCTCTCTAACCACGGAGCTAACAGGGCTAGTACCAGGACAGAGATAAATCAAAACTTTTGAATAAACATTGACATTGCTGAGAATAACATTTACGGACCAATCTACAATTTTGCTTAAAAAATTCAATAGGATTTTTTAACTTACCATTAATTACAATCATAGATACTAGAAAAGTAGCCGGGTGATGATGCTTAAGTTACGGGGTAATTTCACCAGCTCCTCTGGCTCTTATTGACACCTGCATACAAAGTATCTTGTATAAGTTATATTCTTACCCAGTATTCCTTGCGTACAAATGCAGTACATGCCTTATAAATTGATATTTACACTAGTTGATTGTTTCACATGTAAAATACGTAATCAGCATACATGTATTATGACAACGAAAGCTTCAATGGAGGTATTTAAATAAATACCAAAGTAATTAACACACAATGAACCATAGATACTGATACAATCTGTTATGACAGCTAAACAAAAGATATAACTAATTATTATTTAATGAGACATTTCTCAACCAACGAGAAAATATCTGACAGAATTTGTAATGAAATAGACAAATTGTACGCAAAATCTGTCACCATATTGTTGTAGCAACAGTGTAGCAAACAATTTGATGCAAAAATTCAAATCATATAACTATGGTAACAGGAAAGAACAGAAGAATAAACGCAGTTGTGGGAGTCAAACACTAGTGCCCAGTATGACCAGGAGCCAGACGTACAATTTCACCCTAGAGTTGACCCACTTTCCAAAAAAATCCCTTATTATGCAAGGTAAAAACATGGAGCCTACTTGGAATTCAATGGCAAGTCTGATGATAGTGTAAAATGCTGGGGAAAGGAAAATATAGGGAGGTATTTGTCTAACAAAGTAAGAAAAGCTCTTTACATTATACAGGAACAAATGCCTTCATCAATGTGCAAGGAAAATGAACAAAGTATGAAAACTGAAGCCATGACAAGTGAAATACGAAGGATATCTTCAAACTTTGACAAACAATAGGGTCCAATGAATGGAACTACATATATTAAGGGTCAAATTAGGGGCCTATAGCCCCAAATTCATAACTTACTATTCTAACACAAACCAATAGTGTATGGCACCTTGAGCCTGTTGTTCCTCAGCACTGTAAACATGTTAATCATCATAAGGCCACACCTTTTTTATTTCTTGGTTTACAAGAATTTTTTGAAAAAAGTTAGACTGGTAGGTCGAAAAAAAAAAAAAAAAAAAAAAAAAAAAAGATTAGGTAGGTATAAATTTGGAAAAAACTAACAGTGAACTACTAACCCTTTACTCAATAGACCTCAGCCCATTTACCTACTGTATGCTGATAAGACACTGGTCACATAGCCTATTCTATCTCCATACAGGTTATTGGAAAATAATTGGTGATTGACACCTGTATACTTAAACATAAAATAACAGTGTAAAGTATTGGTTTAATCGCTTTTACATGAATGTATAAATTTTAGGGAATTAAATTTTCTGTATAATGATGTCAATTTTATTATTGTGGGTCACTATACTATACTATAGTCACCATTTTAGTCAATACACTGTATTTATATTTTGTTATAAAATGAATTTATACAAGCAAAATCTATGTTCAAACACAAATGCAGATTTACTAATAGTTACAGTTACATTGGCGTATGTTGGCACATGTAAATAAAACAAAAAGTCCTAAATGTTAAATTTGACTTCAGTATTCTCACAGCTAATGATAATATTAACATGAATTAATATATATTTCATGGTTCATTTAATCTGATTGGTTGATGCTAATTGTTTTGCAATTCATAAGCCACGCCCTAGACAGAAGATTAGTCCTACTGGTCACTAAATTGCCCGATGTGTCAGCTGTATAAAAACATAAGAGTCATAAAACCCCAGGAGGTCTTTATTATGTGTTAATTCATATTGCTATTTCCTGTTAGATATAATTAATCCCATTGATAATTGCAATGATTAGGTCATATCAATCTTTGATCTCAATTTGTATTTCACAACGTGGCTGCAACTGTCATCCAAAAATATTTACTTCAAAGACTTAGCCAGCGACTTCAAACATCTTTGATGTTTATTCTTGTTGAAAATTAAATTGTTGTCACAAGAATAGCAACACAGACAATAAGTACCTGGATTTGACCTACTTTAATATTTATTTTATTTTATGCTGGTGAATTTTCAGAAAATAGCAGACTTGTGTACACATAAAATGTCATGATGACGTATTTTTTCTGTGAAAATTTCTTTACATGGGATTATTTGATGGCCGTTTTTGGAATAACTTTTATTATTAACCATATTTTTTGGGTGGAATTAATATCTTACAAGATTGCTTTTTACATTAGGGTAAGTTAAAGTTATGGTACTTATTGTAAAAATCAGAGAATTTATTGTAAACTTGCCACGAGTATGTGAAGAAATGACGCTTCCGCGAGTGCAGCGTAAAATTGCTACCTGTCATGTTTTAAATGCAGTTTATGCACAAACTTTATATAGTAACCCAATTTTTGTTTAAATGCTTTAGCTTAAGGAAAGAGCGATCTTTTCATAAGAATAAATTAGAATGTCCGAATTTTACGAAAAAATGGATTTATAGTGGTTTAAAACAAGTGAGTGAAAACGCGTGATCATGGAGATGGTATTAGGGCGTGAAATCGAGTGATCATGGAGATGGTATTAGGGCGTGAAAACGAGTGATCATGTCATTTTAATATATATATATAACACTTGTTTAATATTCAAGTCGAAATGTCACTTCTTCTGTTTTTTTCACGGCATCGGGAGAAAAAAAATCCGAAATCGTATTTTTATTTTTTTTCCACTTTTGCAAAAATTACGTTCGCCGGTTTTGTAAACCAAGAAATAAAAAAGGTGTGGCCTAATAAACAGTGAATTTCTACATTCATGTATGTTTCAGTTTCCCATTTGATCAAGTAAAACCTCAATAACAAGACCCGACCCTTGGTCCCTACAATGAAAACTGGTCTTAATGAGGTGGTCTTAATACTGAGGTTGAATAAAGAGTAAAACAGTGAAAACGGACTTGAAAATTGTGATCTTACTATTGAGGGGGTCTTAATATTGAGGTGGGTGTCATAAAGTGAGGTTTTCCTGTAATAGTTTTACTGTAATGTTGTTTCTATTTTGCTACCCAAGTAATAATGAACACTGTAAACATTTATTATTACTTATTATCAGTCTAAACTCTTAAGTACCTTACTTTAGTACTTAAGAGATTAAAAAACAATTTTGGAATGACTGAAAATAAACTATAAAGTCAACGAGTACAATTATGTATGTAACAATAAATACAAAATCCAAATATAGAACAGTAGACATAATTATAATCGTTTGATCTAAATTGTTTTTTAATCCGGCTTGACAACGTTAATTCTCAAGTCAGTATTTACAAACAGGTCAATGCTTAATTTTTGCCTTATCCAATTAACTTCCAAAATAGGACTGTAAAATGGCTTCATAAATTAAATACAGGTACATATAGCCAAATATAGCCAATATATGTTTTAATGCTATGCAAGACAAAAATGAAACTTTTAAGCAACATTAACAGCCAGGGTCATACAGTGTCTAAATTTCCAGCAATTTGGGTGGAAGAAGACCCCAGACAGACACCTGAGTATATAAGACCCCCTGACCTTCCATAAACCAGTTGGTATTTGAACCCCTTTACAATGAGTGGCCAAGTGATTTGAAGCCTGCGACCAATACAACTCAACAACTGAGGCAACTATCAGGAATACATGTATAGATTTATGTGACAAGTAAATTTGAGTGAAAACTCAGGAAATCTGAGTTTGAGGGAATACTACAAATGGAGTTTTGTGAATATGTTGTCTGGCCATCAAGGTCCTAAGGAAACCGGGGTACGAAATAGTTTTATGCTAAATCCTTTATACCCAAATCTGTCTCTGTAATACACAATATAATATACAGCAAAGGCTATGTATAAAATACCAATAGAGCTGTCATTAAGCTAATCAAGTCCTATATTTAATGAAGCGAAAGGGTACCTGTCACCAATATAATACACTCTAGACACAGACCTGTCATGTTATATTAGTCTATGTATCATATGACTTAACATCCATACAATAAATGACATAACTAGTCTGGGACATTGTAGGGGGTATATGATAAAACACTTTACCTAAAATATTGCTGAAAGTATGAATATCGGATATGTTTGTGTATATTCTTTCAGTGCTTTGAGGAAAATAAGTCAGTCCCAGAGTGAAAATATGATTTTCTATCCAGATAAAAAAATCTTAGTTTTCAATGCATAGAATATTTCCCGATACCAACATAGTTTAAGCATGGTGTTTTATCTCTCAGAATTCAACGCCTCATCCGTTTTAAAGAAATACAAAGCCTTTGTTTTCTGATTTTCCTTTTTTTTAATCAAAAAGGGTTCTCACTAGAAGGACAAAATAAGAGTCCAGTGAAATGTACCTACACAACAAATTAGGGGTCCTTCTATGTCAAAAAAATCAGTTAAAGTAGAAGACCCTAGAACAGAAAGAGTCCAAATTGGTGTCCCCACTTACCCCTAATAGTGCTGAACTAAACACGAGAAAACATTGAAATTCAACACCTTTATGTAATACAGCACGCAATATAAAGGAACAAAAGCCATCATACTTAATTCTAATAAAAATGTAATTTCGAACAGAAAAAAGGGAGGTTTTTACAATTTTACAGACATACCAACTTAAACAAGAAAAGACAACTAGGCACACACCACTGTTTACAGACTTGTGAAATGTCATATGTTAGGTATAGAGTCAATATTTACATTGAACAAGTTATCTGCCCTTGTTATAGTAATAATTGAGTAGTTAATTGCTGTTACATAACACAAATTACCTCCCTTGTTTGAGAATAGTTGACATAACGTTGACATAAAGTTGAACAACTATTCACAGAGTCATTAAGTTATGCAAGCCACTTTAGATATAACTCAACAAGTTGATCATAAATCCATTGTCTGCAACATATAAACCAGTTATATACCCAGCAATAAAGTTCTGGTTTGACAGTGGGCAAAGCTTGAGATACTCAACATTGAAACAACAAAACCAAGTTGCAAAGATACCATGAATGATTTCTTACTGTCAATACTTTGATTTTCTTACCCCACTTACGATGAACTCAGTCAAATAACAGAAAACAAGCTAAAGTCAGTAACATTGAATAGATAATGTCCTACCAATGGTAAATTCTTGAAGTAAACAACTTCTTTAAAGTATTTTGTCACTTTTGTAACAAATTATATTCCTGGAATAACTTAACAACCAGTACTAACTTGCTCAACCGCAAGCAACTGATAACTTCTCCACATGTGGAGGACATGACCATAGCCAATGTCACAGAAGAACATAACCAGTGCCTAACCTAGGAATCGAACTGAGCTAACCAGGTGGGCTACTGGCCATAGAGACTTCTGTAATGGAAGACTTTACATATATACATGTCAGTAACCGACTACAAGTCAATACCGTACATTTTCTTAAATGCAAATACATTTGTTTTATTTTCACTACCCCAAAACATCTGCCAATACTCAAAACATTAAAATTCCAAATCTACGCTACACATACATTACACATGCATCTGAGTTGCATACTTTTCATTGACAAGATAAATTCTTCATTCATAATCAATCATCCCAGTTATATAATCAGTCATGTAAGACTAGAATGCAGCTTGATGTATGTATGATGATAATCTCAAGGATAGAATGCAGAAAAAAACGTCGGCATTTCAATGCATTCCTCAAAAATGAAAATCAAGCAGAGCGTGCATAATTACCCCCAAACTCACAGGTATGGCCAATTAAAACAAGATTTATACGAAAGTTTGTACACAAGGTCCTATATTTCTTTCATTCTTGAATTTAAATTATTCTAAAATCAAACCCACACTTACCCATCCCTGTAATTTGTGTCAATAAATTGTAATTATGTTATTCTTAATGTGGGTTGAACTTTTATATGTATTAAATGTACAAGGTATACTCAACTAGTCATCAATTCCTGATCAATAATTTACTGTATAATAATTTGCAGAATATCAACCCATTCTGTTACAGTGTGTGTCATATATCCATCTATCTGTGGTAACTGCTTTACCAAGTGTTCAAATCATGCCTTGGGAGTCAAAGTTGACTCCATTCTAGGGGTCAATTGTCTTAGTTCTTACATAGATTTCTGTTGGAAAAACTTTAAAATCTTCTTCTCTAAAATTGCAAGATCCATGCAGAGCTTAACTATTTAATGTGAATTATTGTCTAGTGGTCCTCTACCAAGTTTTTTCAAACTCAAATGTCTTACTGTCTACAAAGTTAGCGAACGAAGATAAGGGGTATTATTATCATTAAAATGTCAGATATTGAGTTATCTACGCCATGGATATTTGTTCCTGTATTTATTCAAACAAGGCAATTCTGGGTGCCCACCACTAGGATTTAAATTATATAGGACACATGAAAAATGTTTCTAAAAATAAAGTAAGAGTCCTTCAATGTTATCTTTAACAAAAATTGGTTAAAAGGATGAGTCATCAGATTCAGAAGTGAAGTGTGAGTCAAGGATGACAAATAAGGGAATTTTCCAGAACCCTTAAATTTTCATAAAGAATTTCTCGAGGTATGTTAATCCAGGCCAGGATTATCACACACTAAGTGTGTCACAGTATGTGGACATGACAATAGAGCATTCTCACCTGATCACTCAACAATAGATACAAAATATTTGACAATCAAAGATTCAATAGCCACAAGGCATTCCTTAATTACCCATGATTACTCAACATTATGACCCCTTACAATAACATACTTAACTGGGTGATCAATCCATTATCAGGTATGATCACCGCTAAACAGAAGTATCTTCCACAGTTTTCATAATTGGATAGTTAATTAAACAGACCTGTGGTGTATATGTATGTAAATGACACTGATTTAATTACAATTACATCTGATAATATGATTATTATGATGATGATGAAAAGATGTGTTACTAGTCTTAGAAAAGTATTTGATTAATGATGACAAATGGCAAACCTATATGAGTATACTGTGATTCTGAATAAAGCATTATTGTATTGTACATATAATTACTTTTCAAATAAAACGGTCAATATGAAAGCACTCATGCATGAAGAATAAGAAACATAAAATAAAAATCCAAAAAATTCTGAAAATGATGCATGTTGAGCAATAAACTGATACATTTTCATGATGGACATGTACATTAAATCCTACCCCTAGTCTCTTAGTCTTATTCTACATGAATAAGGACTGATGACCCTTTAAACTAGATTGCTAAAATACTAGAACACACTCTGATTTAGTTAAGGTTGACAATTTAGCTAATTTTACTAATGAACTCATTTGTAAACAGACCATAACACATTATTTGTATGAGTCATACTTGGGTAATTGATAGATAAAAGTTGATACTGTGTAGAATAGAACTGATAAATGTATGTTGACATAATGTAAACATTGTTATTTGGCGACATATTGAGAGCCAAATACAAAAGACAAAAGCCAGATGCCAAGAATCGATAGCAACCAGATATGGTAGGGCAGACGAGATATATTTTATAAATAATTAAACACAAATTCTGACAACTGACAAGGAATTTAGCCAACGTATACCACATTTATATGCAATGATAAAATCAGCATGTATTCAATTTTGTATCAAAATTATGCATATATACACGTAAACATGAATTTAAAATTCATCACCTGAATTTAATTAAATTTACCTGGGGGAAAACATCATGAGCCGAGGTATAGCCATTTGTCCCCATTTCTCCTCCTCGGAGCCCATATCGGTCCCTGAATCGGACGCCAGCTTGAATCGGTATGATATTTATCCAAAACAATTAAACTATTAATCCTAGAATGATATTTTTGCAACAAAATCGCGATTTTTTGTCACTAACTTCCCTTACACACTGTCACTGTAATTGACATTGATGTTTTGGATCGCTTTTGTGTTCATCATGTGATTTTAAAGACAGACGATAATATCAGAAGTAAACCAAATGACGAATGAGTCACACATCATTGGCTTTTGTACAGGTAAATGCTAGGGACCGTCTCAAAACGTCTACTTTATATGGAAAATAGCTGTATAAGGGTATATTTACATACGGAGAGAAGAAATTGTTATTGTGTTTGGAGTAGATACATCACCTAACCAACAGGCAGGTGTTTTTATAACTGTTTATAGCAGTATCTATTGAATTGTCGAACATCTGACACGTGCTTCATTCATGAAAGACTTTGCACGCGCTGCACGTACACTCGATGACATAACTGATATTTAATCCATACTTTCAAGGATAAGGCATTTAAATATTGATTCTCAGACAAATGAAATTCTTAGTTGCAGCTGTCAGCAGGATTATGAGACTTGTGTCAGAATCAAATACACGATGTATGGGGGGGGATATTTTGGAGAGTTTATACTACCAAATAAGGCAACATGCACCAACATTTAATGTCTTTGTTAAAATGTGTATCTTCACAGCAACCTAGTGGCCTGAAAACTGGGACTAGTAACTTTAAATTTTGGGCCAGCACAAATGCCTGGGTGCTAGCCCGAATGGGCACATGGTTAATTCTAGTGAATGTACTTCTTTTCATAAATAGAGAAAAAATTGGACAATATTTATCTAGCATGGGGCTTTTTTCACAAACAATTTAAGACAGAAACTCAGACTTTGACTTTAAATTTGAAAAATATAAACCTACCAGCCTTCTGTTTCCATTATATCTATACAGATGCATTTTTTGTCAGACTAATTCTTGTTACACATTCAATACTTTCGCCATGTTTTATCAAAATCAAATCTGTTATAACAATGTTGGAGCGTAATGAAATTTTCACATTTTAAAGACTTAAGTCCTGAGTTTCAGTCTTAAAATGTTTGCGAATAAGGCCCCTGGTCTCTAAAAGTGAACCTACCTTTTGGAGACAACAGATCGAACAGAATTCCATTTATTCTTCAGATCATCCAACATCTGTTGAAGCTCATCTCGCTCAGGGTCAGTTTTAGTACATCGATCTTTCAGATTTCTACCAAGACGAGAGGCAGAATAAAAAGCTGGGTGTTTGGAGGCAAGTTGGTGTTGAAATCGCTGGAAAATAAAACATGAATAATTACAAGGATGCTTTTCAATTATGTTTACCTGCAAACACCACCATTTGCCATGTACATGATAATATTATCATTGCTAGCACAAACCTTTTACTCATCTGAGCTTAATTTTCTTTGTTAGCCAGAAGTTAATCTTAAAAGTACTCTTCTGAGCTACACTATCATCAATAACAATACCCTTGTAATAAACTTGTCACAAGTTCTCTCCCTTAACACCTCCTAGAGTTATCTCCCTTCTATAGTATTTGTATTATACAGTATGCCTCCTCTGAGCTATGCTCTGAGAAGCTCTATATAGAGGAGAGTTAGAATTAAGGACACATAAAATACTACACTGTTTAATAGGAAGAGGGTGATGGGACGCTGTATCATTTGGGCTACTCTTGAGTTTCATTCCATTAATATATAAAATATTGCGGAGCTGCTCTAGAGTGATCAAATTGATAGTAAATTGTCACTACAGCAAAACTGATAATGCATGTGATTGAAGAATTGTTGTTGCTCAAGATGGCCGCCCAAGAGAAAGTGCACAGTATAAAACAATGCTTGGTGTGCATTAAAGATTTAATCAAAACCTATTCACCATCCTGAAATAATGTAAACAGTCGTATTTCATTGAATGTTTTCTTAATGCACATATTAACTACAAATTACAACCATACTATGACAAATGAAGGGAAGGGACCCATACACAAGTCATCATCAGTGAATTGTCACAAACCCTGTTGACCTTTATCAGTATATCATGCATTGGAAACCAAGTTACAGTGTTATTTGAAACTAGTAATATGATACCTTAAATAGATACTTAGTATGAAATGCAATATCACTAGTGTGTGTATTTATCTGCATAAATTATACTGTAGAAGCCTTAAGATAGCAAACACAAGAACTTGTATCATCCATGGGGGGATAATTTAAAGTCTGATAAGTTATTACAATCGCTATCATGTTTTAAGTTTTGATATCAATTCAATGGTGCAACTTAAGTATATGGCTGATAGGTATAAGGCTGCATACACAATAATTCACTACTGTTTGCAGGGCATAGAGTCCTATTTGATGTTATTGTAAGCATATTTATCGGAACAAAATATCCACCAAAATGCATCTCTGACGATCTAGCTACAATTTATTTTTGGGGTCCATGCCCCTGGATCCCCCTGCACCCCTGGTTAGATAAAGAACAGGCTCAAAAAGTTATCCCACTCATTGGTCGTACCAAATGTCAACTGGTTCTGATTAAGCCAACTTCAATTCTTCTTCATATTTATTTTCCCTTCCTAAATCGATGACGTAGAGGGTAAAGTTAGTTTAACCTAACTTACAACATATATTAATCACTCTCGATGAATGATTCCTGGGTTACTAACCGGTACTTGTGCCAAATTCAGGGATTGTGAAGTTGGTGACCAAACCTCTCGCAACACAAGGCTTCAAACCCAACTTAGGTGTTCTGACGTCAGCCTGGGACTATAATTATGCCTGTCTGTTATAAGGTAAAATAGGGTTACTTGGTCAGTGGGTATAATGTCCAAGCATATCTTAACACGCCAACATGGGATACCAAATAATCTGTTGTATGTAAAAAGAAAACTAGACCATTGTTTTGACGTAGATATACCCAACTGGGATAGTTCCTGTCACCTCATTGAATGTTTACACCAAACAAGATGGCAAAACTCCACAGCAGTACTCTAAACATCAGAATACACAAATAGTTTGAAGTCTTGCATTTCTGTTCTCCATTCCCATTCTTGACTTGTAACCCCCCCTCCTTCCAAAATCTTTCTAGCTCTAATGATATGTCGGGCGGAACACCTTGTCTTGTCAATGTCACCTTCCATGTACTACTTTTTCTGATTTGTATGCCCATATAATTTGCAAGAATTAAGAACACAAGCTGTGAATCCGCAAAACAAAGCAAGACAATGACTGCAGCTTTTAGAATTAAACACACAAAAGTATATCATTACCCCAGATGGAAACATCCATAAAGGAAATATTAAGGGAACACCACATACACAAGACAATGCCTCTACACACAGATCTCAGGAATACATCAACCAATGAAAACAGTAGGAGTTGAGGAGGTGTAAGGGAAAACATCTATGGGAATAGGGAAGTAAGGAATTGTTTGGCTGACTATCAAAAACAACCATGGAAAATTAAAGGGAACAATATATAGCCATGGTAAGCCTTACTACAACATGCTGTTGACCAGGTGACCACAACCAAACTGAGCAAAGTCACCTTGCAGTGGATCAAAACCAGAGAAATACTGTTACAGAAAACGCCGGCCCCCCAAAACTTGTGGGAGCACAACAAAGGAGGTGGACACACTACACCCGATCGTAAACCATGACCAACAAACCAAGGAGATGAATACATAGATATATGATTATTATCTAGAAATCTTGAAAGATAATGAAGGTATCATATAACATGCCTGAAGTCCCCTTTCAAAGCCATGTCATAACAATGTACAATGTATCATTCAAAGTAATTGCCAATTATTGTCAATAAGGAAAAGTAGCAAGTATAAACTGGTATCCATATGTTGTAGGCCAACTATAGAACATCATTAACAAATTTGAACATCTTGCATGAAAATAGTAGCAATACAGTTGGACTTCGTACATTTGAATTCATCGGGTCCAAAATTTTATTACATGTACGTATAATACATGGTTTTTAATAGCCCATTTCAATGGAGTGCAGTTATAGGACACATCAGGACCTGATATCTATTTCGGATGATACGAAATACTCAGAAGGCTGTTGAATAAACAAGTAAATTGCACAAAGTAACCTTGCTCTCATAAAAATTACCTCATTTTAATAACCGTACAAACACATTAATATTGTACAATGTGTTGTACATTTATTAATGCATTTTAATGGAATATAAATACAAGTTTGGCCTAATTTTCATTCCAATTTCGTTCAGAAAAAGTATCATATCACTTATTGACAATGAAATGACATATTCTACAGTCTGAAGTGCCATATCTGATTTTTAATTCATAAAAATGCCAAAATTGTTGTAATTAGAAAATTTAAAATAATTATCGCTGATTCATAAAGGCGTCGTATTTCTTCAATAAACTCATCAATGGGGCAATATTTTCCCACAGACAAGAAATTGTAGAATTTTTTTGTCCTATCAATTTATGACATTACCATGCATTCAGACGACCTTGTACCATGGAACGACCTCGTTCTATAGTATACTAAAGAAGGAATAAAGGGAGAGAACTCTATAGTATACTATAGAAGGAATAAAGGGAGAGAACTCTACAGTATACTATACAGGGAATAAAGGGAGAGAATCTAGAAGGGAGAGAACTGACACTACAATCTCCTATGCAAAGACCAATTTGCCTCACTTAGGTTTTTTAAACCCCTGAACTCCAGATTGACAGTTGACACATCAGCTGCGCGTGTATGCTGCATTTTTGCTGACAATGCAAATTATGAGAATGTGATTTACGTCGAATAAATGAATGAAGTGACATAGTAAATATGGATCATTTATTTTTATTATAATACACTTCTACTTGAAACTTAAATCTGGCAATCATTCAACTTGCCCCGAAAAGTTAATGGCTTTCAGTTTAGTACATAAATATCAGCTTTCACAATGTTTGTAGCGATATAAATGTAACACTTTGTTGGTTTGCGATTTTCAATGACCTTATTCAGTTGTAATATTTGTAAATTTCATGGAAGAATTTATCAACTTGTCAAATAATGAAATGTACGTTGATATACGCCATAAAATGTATATAAAATGAGCTACGGAGAAAATAAATTTATTGTGTGTTACGCTTACATAAGTATCAACAACAGACCTTCATTGCTTATAAATGATGTTTATCGCTTGAATTGTGGAAATAATGAACTCAAATACATTTTTAAGACCTGAATTCAGACTCGTAAAAGTCGTAAAAATATTTTTGTTATTAATTCACAGCTCGTCCAAAAAAATCTCCAAACAGATGGCTGAAAATTGTTGAGTTTTTTAACAGCAACTCATGGGGGAGCTGTAGTGTAATGGATAAGGTGATGGCCACTCCACCCAGAGGGGTCGGGTTTGAACCCAGCAAGTCCCATCACACCTTTGAATAGTACATCATAATTACAATTTTCTCCTATGAAGTGGACTAGAAAGGGATTCAAATAAGCTGTCATAACCATTGAGCTTGGATCATTCCCATGTCATGCATCAGAGGTGGAGCCAAACTCGGTCAAATTAAAAAACTAGATTGTCATATTAGCCTTGCAAACATTACTTGTATATTGTAAAACGGGACAAATAGACGGTCATTAAACAACTGTAATACAATGATATCACTGCTCACAATATTTGGCCTGTGGATAACTGTTTACCGACTTTGTTTAGTTCGGTTTCATTAACCAACACAAAAAATTCGAAAGAGCTGAGAAAATTTGAGTTGGAAATTTTTTAATGCATCTATAAGGGTACCGCTAACTAACGATTCTTTTAGACTGGCCCAAACAAATGATTTTAAGGTAAAATAAGCTATTGATGTTTGATGCGTGATGTTGCAACGTAGTGTGAACGGGCAATTTATGAGCTTTGACGAAATTTGTCGGCTCTTCAATTCAAAGCTATCGCCACATCAAAGAATTTGAAAATTTAAAATGCACATAAAATGCATGGCATAGATTACCACTGGCCTACATACGACACTAGCTTGCTCAAGGTATGTGTACAAGTCGGACAAATTATAAGAGATCATAATCAAGAGTTGGTTGCAAATGAATATACCGTCAAATAATTTATAAATGCTCTTGTCCACTGAATGCATGTTTCTTATCCTATCTTCACACACCAAGCAATAATGTGACATTTCCACGCAGACTTCAAGGTTCATTTGAGCCCAGCTGACACATTCAAATCACAAGCACGTCATTGCTGTGGATTTGAATATTCCACTTTAGAAGCAGAATATACAAGTAAGGAAGCTATGATCCAATGGGCTTACTACCCAGGTGCCCGGCTGTCTCCACAAATTTAGGACAAAGATGAGAAAATGGCAAGTAATACTATGTTCATACCACAGGAAATTCATTGTATCCAGTAAGATCTGGTGCGGAAGTTACGCCATGACTATGGGTACTATATATTTAAGGGAATATTAAAGGGCAGTACATGTACTGGTCTTTGTGTGTTGGAAGTTACAGCATTTTTTATGGATACCATTACTATATAATTAAGGGAGTATTTATGGGCAGTATGCATTACTTGCACACAATAATCAAGCCAGAAAGTGTAACAATACGATGAACATATACACTCAAACCCAGGCTAGCCTTAAAAATGGACGAGTTTGATTTATCCCTGAAGCGACTCCCCAAAATTGTCCCCTTATAAGTTTTGACTCTTCCACGCAAGATTTCTTACATTGCAAATTATCAATAAACTAGATGAGTCCATAGGATTGCAACCATAATCGAACTTGACCTGTGATTTATTATACTATACTTATATGTGCCTAATATGAATTGAATCCATCCATGCTTTCAAGAGTTGCTGATCGGAAACCAATTTTTCACGTGAATAGACAGGACAGGGGTAACGCTTTTCGCCATAATCTTCGAATGGCATGGGCATAAAGACATCTGACCAACCTACCTGCTAACAATCTGCGGATAGAGGTATCATTAACAAACATTTGTTAAGGCTCGCCTTACAGAAAGGATACACCAGTATATTTGTTCATAGAAGCGGACGTAAGTAAAGATACTTTACAACTACATGACAATACGGAGGTCATTCAATCTAAGGACAATAGGCGTAGGAAGTTATTGAAGATTCACACAATGCTAAAGGATTATCTAGATTAGGACATCAACATTTAAAGATAACGATCCTTAACAGATGTAGAAGACAAAACTATGATAACATTCTTCCGTATTGTGCTAAATTGTTGACTATAGGTATGCGTTTGTATTTGTAAAGTAGTTGTAGTGTAAAAATCAGACAAATCATTGTCATTGCATCAGACAAAAGCAAGTACTTGATATACGACAGAATAGCATGCTTGATATGTGTGCCTTAAGACATTTTTGCGATGGTTTCACTATGTGAGGGATACTGCCTGTTTATCAACAGAAACCCCCAACTTACCCCTTTGATAACAGACAAGTGAAAAATCAGGGAAGCAAGAAGAGCTGATCTTTTCTAGCACACGGACAAAACAATTATTTTTTTCAAAATTGCCATTTTGGGTCCAAATAGGGATCACATACACTCAATGTCAATAAGGACTGTATTAATATCGCAATTTACAATTAGGTAGTAAAATTATTCTACTAAATTCCTGAATAATTTATCATAATACATTCAGTAGGTATGCCCATATTCAGGTGATTAAGATTAATGGTAGCTTCTCTCAATGAAATACAAGCATAATTATATACAATGTATGTATCAACTATTTACTTCGTTATAATGTCACAATGCAAATAACATATTTGAACAAAATCTACGTTAACTTCCCCAAACAAATATCAGATGAAAGTGGACGTTTTTTTTGCTCTAGTCACTTTTGGTATTTAAAAAGCAAGCTAGATGGTAAAAACATCTATTAATCACATCACACAAGACTTCAAGTAAAACCCACACTATTTTTTAATTGTATCGAATTGCCAAAGACATTATTCATTACTATTTACCGAGGATGAAAAGAAAGATAATAACTTATTCCCCAGATTGAAGAGCTAAAAATTTCACGAAATATGTGTCATATATATAACACCTGTTACATTACTCGGTCCAAACGGGAACGCTAAAAGACATAAACTTACAAGGTGATGTGCACGTCTTACAAAATCCGTTAATCCAGTCCAACACTGAGAAATACCAAAGTTTCAGTCACACGTAAACACAGAATTAGCTTAAATTTGTAAAATTATTTTTTGTACGTTTTGTACAAAGTAATTTATGTAAAATTCAACCATACATAAAACACATTAACCAATACAGTACACGATCTACGAAGCGTAGAAGATCGCTTCATTGTAAAACTTACCAAGCCACACATGAGAGAAGATGCATATAGTATACCAGTTAAGAAAACACCGCAGGCGAGAAATAAAACATAACAGTCTGAACAAATTTAGTCGAAACAAATTAAGCCAGCTATAATAGATAAATCACTAACTCAACCTTGCTTCAATTAGAGTAAGGACAAACTTGATTGTTTAAATTAAACAAAGGCGAAGATTTTATATATGTAGTGGATCCAGGGTCTAGTAGTAATGCACTGGGCTAGTAATCCTGAGGTCACAGGTTAGATCCTCAGCTCCACCACTAAGAGCACTAACAGTCTTTCGGATGAGACAAACCGAGGTCCTGTGTACGATGCTTTACATCAGGCACATACATGAACCAGGGGTACAAAACATTCTTCCTGAGGCATCACTCATATGGGAAACAGGTGGCGACAATTAATAAACACAAATGCACAGATTTTTTACAAAAAGTACTAACATTTCTGTTTTAACATCATTATTGTTTTGGCAAGGGAACTAACACATGGTATCTACGTTTGTGCCAAATTGTATTCAATCTTCTATCAAATATGCGAGACGCTCTATAAATTTGACATTTTTCCATCAGTTTTTCATTGCCAAGCATAACCAATGAAATGCAACAACAGGTACCCACATCATTTTATGCCATTTGTCAAGTATAAATGGAATGCGAATTTCATAATTCAAACTTCATCTATTTGTAACTTCAATTGAAGAGTATGTGACCACCAATTGAAGAGTATATCACCTCCCAATTGAAGAATAAGTAGAGCAATAGGGATGATCTTTTTTCATATGACATTACCAAATTAAATGAAAGGATTACAACCTGTTGATTTATATAAAAGTTTTACTTTGATGACAATGTTCCACTTCAGTAGAGGATAAAGACTCAAGTTGGTACACTTAAAGATCAAATACAAACTATGTATATGAAGGATCAGTACCAGCAAGACACTTTACGCTATTGAAAAATAGATCCACGCAAGACGAATAATTATTATCCAAAATAACTGACGAGTTTCTAATTATGGAAATGACAGAAGTAGGAGATCACAAATATAAAACATCAATTTTAACAATTATGCAAACTATGTGGTTATTTCGTTATAGAAACATGAATGGGAATAGAGCGCAGGAGATTGTCACAAGATCTCCCCTTTAACTTTTCTACAGTAAATGTGACTATACATGTATATACATATACTATAGAAGGAATAAAGAGAGAGAACTCCAGAAGGGATAAAGGGAGAGAATTCGAGACAATCTCCTGTGGAATAGAGACCATGACATTTTACACACAAATGAGTTCACATTGAACATAAGCGGGCTTTGCAAAACTAAAAGCATAAAAAGAAGGTTTCAGATAATCTAGTTGGGTAATCATTAAAAGCAACATTATGTTTAAAAGGTATCACCGAAAATCAAAGTATTTAATTATAGAAAAGGTACAGGAACATATTATCATGGATTCCAAGGCTAATCTCACAGTAAGGCTTTGGTAGAAAATAGTGAGGTTGCAGTGAACTGCATTTACCACAAAAGAATATGCAACAGTGTACATCATTTGGACATATGTGCAATAACACTAATTTCTGTCCCACCTTAAGATATCGTAAGATTACTGTCTTTATTACATTACATAAATTCAACATTAAGATACTACGTATATAATTGGTATATAATTGGTACAGTGTAATAAGTAATGTAGAACATCTGTGCTATCAAACATACTATTCCGTTTGTCCTAGTGATTAAATTTCAATATTACTTAGTAATATATAGTAAAACATCAATAATAAGACCACCATAATTCTTTACTTGAACAAATCAATTATATACAATGTAATGACCCCATTACTTTCTCTCCTATTTATACTGTTTACATCACATTTTTTACAAGAATGATATGATTAATGCTTACTATCAAATCACTTATCACTAATTATTCTATATAAATATAATGACAAATTCCATTCTAGAATGACCCCATTAATTTATAAATATTGGGGAAAACATCAACTTCAAAAGCATAGTTCACTAATATTAATATTTTTTGCAGGTGAAAAGTCGAGTTGAAAAGTTGAAAAGTTTGGTCAGAAAGAAGTTTGTTTGGAAAACATAGGAAAGCATAGAGGAATGTCATAACTTGTTGAGGTGTTGACACATGTGCGAACAAAACAGCAAATTAATGAAGCTAAAAAAAGCAAATTAAAAATAAATCCATTTGTCCGACATGTACCTGTGCCAAAACATAGTCCTTGATTGAAATGTAAAAATAGAAATGATAGCCTGATATGAACCGAGAATTGGTGGTGCGGGTAACGAGACAAGTCTATGTAACCGATGCGAACAATATTCTAAAGTAAATAGGTCAACTACAGCTTGCAATAATACTGAATTACCCCATGATCATGCAGTAAAAACAACAATAAACTATTTAATTTTTTTTGCTCGAATGGCGATGAAAACTTTCTGCACTTGATTGGATTTTTTGCTCGAATAGCGATGAAAATTTTCCAGACATAACTGCACTTTCTTTTCCTCGAATAGCGATGAAAATTTTCCAGACTAGACAGAAATCACAGTGTGTCTGAATGTCAGAATACATCGTTGGATACCCATGACAGATTCATTCTGTTACTCTCATTTTATCCCCCTTGGGTTATTTTTTTTGAAATTTGTCTTTTCAGTTTTAGCAAATACTACTACCATTTCATGGGTTGCTTCATGATTTCATGAAAATGTTTGAACCAATCACAACTCTTATTCTTTAAACTCCTTGGCAAGTCTTTCTTTAAAGTCAAAAAAATATTTTCCATTTGTATTTCACATTTTCAAACTAAAGAGTATATGGTTTGTAAGCATCAATTATGGATATTGTAAGAAAGCTAGCCAATCATCTCACCGATGACAAATTTAGTAAAACAGAACAGCGAATCATGGATATCCAACGATGACCAGAACACGGCAATGAACAAGTTATGACAGAGAAATACATCACACAATTCAGACGGTTGTGGTAAGGTTATATATATATATATACCTCAATCTCTTCAGCTGTTGAATCCTGTACAGAACAAAGTACTGATTACAATATATATATATCAAACATGCAGTTAGAATGCAGCACTATATGTATAGTAAAACCTGTGAAAACGAACATGAGGGGCCGGGTTTCTTTAATGACATTATCTTGGGAGTTTTACACCATTTTCAACAGTAGTCAGTTGACATAATCAGTGTTCCTGGGTTGCCAATCAGTACTATCACGTTCTACCACAAGCAACTTCCCCCATCCTCACATGTAGAATGAATCACATGCTGATGACGTCATTATAATGAATTTGTAAAATAATACGTTACTACAAGCAAAAAGCCTTAAAACTTTAATCGTTTTAACCCATCTCGTCCTTTATTTCTTAAATAACAGAGCCTCACTCCCATCGAAACAGTACCCCTCGAGCCGGATATTTCTATCCGTACTGGAAGCATGTGAAAGATTCTTGTAAAGAGCTCGAACGACAAAGGATAACAAATAAATAAGTTCCTATAATGTGAACATTCAGTTCCTTACAGTTTTCAAAGGTTTTACTAGGATATGTTAAAGCAAGCAAATACCTATTCTAAATACACCTTCATATCAGGAAACACAGTAAAACCTCAATAATAAGACCACCTTTGGAACCCTTAAGATCCGGTCTTCTTATTGAGGTGGTTCTTATATTGAGAATGAATAGAGAGCAAAACAGTGAAAATGTTGTTTTTAATTTTGAAGTGGTTTTATTATTGAGGTGGTCTTTAAGTGAGGTTTTACTGTATGAAGATATAGAAATACAACTCAAGCAATGGAGCCATTAAAACTGTTTACTGATATTCGAAGGCATAGTCAACGAAAAATTCGGCAAAGAAAACACCTAGAACAGGAAGAGTGAAAACAAACTACATGTATACTGTTTGCTGCTATTTTCGCGTTACTTCTGGTTTCGCGTTTTTTTGTACTCCAACACCAACATTGAAACAATTTGACATAATAGGAAAAACATGGAAAAGAAATGATACTGTCGTCATTAATTAACTGTAAATTATTTGAAAGAAGAAACTGAACACAAAAGATAATCAAAATCTTTTTTTTTTAATTATGTTTGTGCGTTAGTACCGCGAAAACACAAGCATACAGTATATATGGTATCTAACATGCCATTAAAATACTATTAAACATGTAAGTGAAATGCCATTAAATATGCCAATGAAATACCATTAAAACTCATGATAATTGGGAAACTGGGCAAATGCCCATTATTTGAGATGTATTACTTAACCTCGCCAGAGCAAAATTCTATATAACAGGCAAATTTGGACTGTTGTTGATAGATTGTTACTCTTGAGAAGTCACATTAGTGAAGAATTCTTGCATCAGGAAAAGTTTATCATGCTGTTAAAGAGAGATTGCTGTCTGAGAGAGAAGGGGCCCACTCTGGAGAGGTCACATTGTATTATCAAGTCATCCAGGCAAATGTTTGTTTTCAGTAGAAGCGTCCGATACCATTATTGTCTATCTTGGCCTACACGCAGAATTAGCGCTAGCATAGGAAATACCTGAATTGGACTTGCAGATGTTTGGCAGATCTAGGAAACTTTAAGGAAAGTTACAATGCAATGTTTAAGAGTACGTCTGTATGAAGGCATTACCATACCATTAGCATATGTTGATGGAAAATAAGACTATCTACCTGTTAAGGATGACCTCAGGATGGACGGGGACGGAGGGGCTCAAACTTTAAGACATGCAAAATAACACCATATATTTACAAAAACGATTATAGATTATAAAAAAGTGACTGTGATACAAAACAGTATAAACAATGTCCAACACCAAACAGAATGAATATTCATGTTCTGTGACTCCACCCACCTTGAGTTCTTCAACGTCCTGTTTAGACGTGTATCCTGGGGTCATAAACCTGGCCAGCCTAGGGGTACTCTCATCCAACCAATCACAGAGCGACTTCCAGGCATCATAAAACTGTTGAAAAAAATCATAATGATAGTAAGGTTTATTTCAAAGTTTTAAATACATAAGCTGTAGCAATGACCATTAATAGAATTTTTGAAAGACTTACTGTACAGTCAGAACTCGTTTATTCGACATCCTTCTATCTGAATTCTTGGTATCATCCGATATAAGTATCACATCCCGAAGTATCTTTTTAGGCACGCCAAATTGAAAGTGCTTATCGATTCCATGTATTATTCAAAATGAATTTTAATTGATATAACAAAGTTTGCAGAAATTTGCTATAAGCGTGTTCCACTGTATATTTATTATTCTTGATGACTGGTTCCCTGCATACTACCAGTTGTTGCTCCTATTTCAAGGCTTTTAAAGACCACAGAATAATCTGGTCTATGGTGGGATTTGAACCCATGACTCTGGATCAGAAGTCTGGCTCTCCACCCCAAACACCACTTTGTCACCTCTATGAATCCAAACATACATACCCTCTTATCCTCTTTATAAGCTTGTTTAAACAATCTTCCTCGTTCATCAGTTCTTCTTAGTAATTTCTTCCATCGAAGCCGGATACCAACCAATAGGTTTTTAATGTAGATGGTATCCTGCTTTCTACCAAAGTATTTCAGGTAGGTACCAGTCCTGTCTAGTGATCGCATTCTCTCCACTTGTGCGTCAAGTTCTGCCTTCAGTTTCTGAAGTTTAAAATAAGCCAAATTATGAAAAAGTATCCGTTTTGTAGTTACCTCCCTTGGCCAAAGTTAAAAATAATTCCAATTCTGAGCAAGTATGTGTGAATAGGTACCTCCCTTAGCCTTTCTTGAAAATGACTAAAATGGCATGATTAACTCCCTTGGCCAGACATTTTGGTTGTTTTTCTTGTTAATAGAAGGTCATATTGTAAATAAGGTATACAAATTTATTGTTTAACAGTAATATGTTACATTCTGAAAATATAGAATTTATAATTATTTTTATTACTACATGTACAAGGTAACTTACCACGTGGTCCTCCATTTGTTTGACAACACGATCAACAATCTTGCTGGGGTATTTAAATGCTCGAATGGCAATCTCTGCATTATTTAACCAATCGGTAAAATCTTTCAATGTTCCGTGGAACTCATCTACATTGCTCAGATGCTCATCCATTTTGTCCTACAAAATATTCAAACGGCATAATAAGAAACACATCAAAATTCAACAAAAGGGTCATGATGTATTGCTTGCCTCAATGAAATTTGTCATTCCCCTAGTGGCCATGTTCTTGGCAGATCAAGCAGTAATTCTAATACAGACAGAGGGTATCCTAATAAGTATTTGAGTGAAATCACTCAATTCAGAGTAAAAACCTTAATAATAAGACCACACTTGGGACCTCTAAAACTGGTCATAATACCGAGGATGAAAAAAGAGCAAAATAGTGAAAATGGACTTGAAAATTGTGTTCTTAATTTTGAGTTGTTCTTATTATTGAGGTGGTCTTTAAGTGAGATTTTACTGTACTTTATATCAAATGGTTTCTTATCACTAATAATCAGGACCCCTTGAGCCCAAATAATTTTCCCTTTGAATGTTTGTAAATATCCAGACTGGTTCAGACGAGCTAAACGTTGAAATTCTAGTACCAGTCTGGAAAATGTTTAATCTTCCAGGATTTAAAAGATGTACATTTTTTTTTTTTGTGGTTTTGAGTATTTGGTATCGTTGAAACCGTCTTTCCAAGCTTTTTCTATCTGTACTACCTATATTGTTCTGGAATGCTCATAACTTAAATAAAATGCAATTCCATAACCCCATAATTATGTAACAATAATCACAGGAGGGTAACACTTTAAAGTTGTTTTTCTCAAAAAGACGAAAAAACAAGTTATGGGGCTCTGGAAATAATGTGACGATATTAAGACACAAAAACTGCTCAAAATATTTATACCCCTCTTTTCTGTGCTCTGTCTTTTGTATCATTCCAAAGATCCTTCATTTTTTTCATCTTATCAGATATCTGGGACACGTCCTCCGGTGGACACGCCTCCAAGAACTCTTGACCTTTGTCCAGCAGGGATCTGGTTGGGTCTTCTCTCTTCAACAAGTCTTGATGTCTTTCCTGAAATAAATCAGACCTCATATTGTAACTTCGGTCTCCATACACAATCAATTTTTGACAACAAGAGAGCTAAAATAGACCTCTATTGCTTACCTGAGTACCTGACAAATGTGCACCTTGTGCTCAAGTGAGCTGAAAATCTGAGTAAATGGTTTGCAAGGCTTTTTTAGTTACACTAATAAGACCACCCTTCGGACCCTTGAAAACTGGTCTTAATATTGAGGTTGTCTTATTATTGAGTTGGTCTTTAAGTGAAGTTTTACTGTTGAAGAGAGGATATTGCTGAAAGGAAGGCTCCTCTGGAAAAAATGCACTCTACTCTATAAACAAAATAAGAGCTTATACAACAAATGAATACCTGGAATTTTTCAAATTGTTGTTTTGCTGTATCGGGTAGAGCACCAAATGGTGTGTTTGATTTTAATTCTGTCCTCAAGTCACCAATCCACTGAATCATATCATCTACATCACCAACAAACTTCTTGACCTGAAATAATCAAACAACATTGCTAATCATAATATCGTATTTTCATTACATACAATTTTTAAATTTTCTTCTGTTTCATACAATATTTTAATTTTCTTCTGTTTCATACAATTTTTGAATTTCTAGACAAAAAGGTTAATGGGACCTGTATAGATGTATCCGACAAGCGCATTTCCATGACATAGGCCATGTGACTCTTCATGACATTGGTTTAATCAGCCATTATTGCAACACAATTCTGATAGATGTAATCTTCATTGCTTCACAGGGACAAAAACTCATTTAAACATCTGGCCATAAACTATAAGTTAAAATTGGTACCCATCTCAATATACTCGTATCAATATCAATAAGATATAAGTAAACAGGAACCAACCTACACATCATGGTATTGATATATGTAAACCAGGGACCAAATAAAGCTGGAACCAGCCCATCCATCAAGGTATTGTTAACGTAAAACCAGGATCCAACCTGTCTATCATGAAACTAATGTAAGTAAAACCAGGAACCAACCTGCCTATCATGATACTAATGTAATTAAAACCAGGAACCAACCTGTCTATCATGAAACTAATGTAAGTAAAACCAGGAACCAACCTGTCTATCATGAAACTAATGTAAGTAAAACCAGGAACCAACCTGTCTAAGTTTCTCCTGCATTTTGGCTTCTTTATCTTTAGAGTCAGCTTGAACCCGTCTCAACATTTCATTCATCTCATCCTGTACTCCGTGCTGTGTTGGGCTCCCTTTAGAGCCCCTGGACAGAGCTTCATCTAGAGCCTTGTTGAGCTTTCTTGAAGCTCTCTCTTGACCTTTCACATCAGACTGTAAGAGCTGAAAAACACACGAACAACAAGCAAGTTGAATTGACAATTCCAACAAAGCAACATGATGGACAAAACAGAGCTGATAACTTCCTGGTTGTAGACTTATGCTGTAATAAGTGACTAGATATGAAATTTATAACTGACCCGTACTAGGCTCAAACCCAGGACCCCCTACAGAGATCTAACCTGTAAGGATCACTTCTAAATTTCTAAAATACAAAAAAAACTCAATAATATGACCACCATTAGGACCCTTGAAAACTGGTCTTATTGTTGAGGTCGTCTTAATAGTAAGGTTTAATTAAAAGAGCAAAACAGTGAAATTGGACTCGAAAATTGTGTTCATAATTTTGAGGTGGTCCTATTATTGAGGTGGTCTTTAAGTGAGGTCTTACTGTAAATTTAAATGCCTTTGTCATAGCCTGTAGTATAAGCTATGTGATGCATCTGTCTATGAGACATTCAATACAAATTAACTACAAAATATATATCATGACATGATTACATGTGAAGCATTAAAATTGTCCACGTTTACTTACATTCAATTTCTTCAGGTGTTTTTCTAGACATTTTGGATCACCGGTGGCGATGTCCATAAGGTTGAGGTCAGTCATGGCTCTCTCCAGGGAGTTAGTAACATCTAACATACCTTTCTCTATATCTCCAACCTTGCATTGCATTTCCTGCAAGTTGGCCTGAAAAATATGAACATGTTTGAAATTACTGACCAGCTTATGATTAAATGACTAGTCTCATGTGTCAAGGTCACATCAGGGCCTCATTTTCTCAAAATATCTCAGGCTCATACTCAGAACTCAATTTTGAAGATTCCCTCAATTGAGATTTTCCTCAAATGTTAAGCATAAAAACAATCTGGGAGGGCAAACTTAACACAAATAATGATTTTGCACTCAAATATGAAATATTTGATGCTCATACATTATTGAGCAAATCTAGGGATGAAAGCAAAACTACTCTATGTGCTTCCTCCTTCATAAACAGATACAATAGTTTCGCCTTCACTCCATGCAACAACGTGATAACAAGCATGCACATTGTGAACAGGAAACTCATTTAGAAAGAATATAATCCTGGTTAACTCAAAAATACAAAAATATTCTGCGAAGACCGTTTTTCATACTTTGGCAGCATTTTGTAACATTTTAAAAGTAAATGGAAATTTATCCGAAACCTTCTGAATAAAAAGAAGAATTATGTATCTATAAGTATGAGTTGTATTATCAACAAATCTAAGAGAGAAAATCTGGTAACTACATACTGACACTAAAAGAAACAGATGACCCTTTTTTATATTAGTATGAAATTGAAACCACAGGTAATAATTCTATGTTTCAGTACTACAGTAGTTTTCCAAGAACTTCCAACAAGCATGCATATACACTCAATGGTCAGCGTTATGCTTTCAATAAAATGCATTAAATATTATTTTCAATTAAAATTCCAGATATAGAAAAAAGGGAGGTAACAATATAGTTTCACAAAGGGAGACAATTTAACACTTTGACAGTGACATATCACCAAAGGGAGACAACTGTATCACTATAATGGACATTACCATACTAAACAGTATTATTTTTAGTTATGGAATTTGAAAAACAGTATATTAGCATGTATAAGTGACAAAAATATTACTATACTTTTCAATAAATTTAGTGTTGAATTAATGGTGAAAGTGATAGAATTATACAAATTAATCATAAAATGTGAAGTGAAGTCAATAATACAACGAACACACATTTCGCTTAAGCTGAGCTTCAAAAAGCAACTAGTAAAATTAGTCACAGAAACTACACAACATGATTGGATCCAGGGGTATTTTACAGAGTTCTTTCCCCTTATTCATTCTAGAGTGCCCTCCCTTTATTGCTTCGGTAGTATATGTATATAAAGTATTATTAGAGTTCTCTCCCTTTATCACTTCTATAGTATATGTATAGTATTATATATACATTCTAGAGTTCTCTCCCTTTGTTGCTTCCATTGTATAAATACGTATACTATAGAAGCGATAAAGGGAATAAACTCTAGAACTGATAAAGGGAAAGAACTCTTGATAATCTCCAGTGGGACAGAAATACTTCTTTTAAAAAACGAGGGGCAACAACTCTATCATTATTATTAGTTAAATAGATATCCCTAATACATGTTCTTAGAATTAATCAGGCATTTATTTTAATAAATGTTGTTCCATTATATTATCCACAATGTTAAGTATGAAATGAATAGAATCAAAGGCACTTTACCAGAATTCCCTGATATGATGAATATAATTATGAAGTATGTCACCCAAGTATGTTTCATGCTAAACGGTACAAATACAGAAATCATAATGCCCGCTGTCACTAAAGTAATTAAAAGAACCACCATAACATAACATTACTATGGAGCCCTTAATATAACATCCGACATTTTTTTGGCAAAGTATTTTTTATTTTATTTCATTTTTACAAAATGTATTTCGTTTTTACAAAATAATATTTCTTTTACACAATATTATTTCATAATTACGAAATATTATTTTGTAAAAACGAAATAATGAAAAATTACATTGCATAAAAATTGTTGAATATCACTTTAGGAACTCCGTACATAATAGAATAAAAATATATTACTTGTTTGTGCTAGTAAATAATATAATTACATCTTTCACATTCCAGAAAATACAATTGGATTCTTGATAACGAACAGGTATACACATGGACGAGAGCAATATATCAAGGTTTTGGTTCAAATTAGCTCCTATAGTTCAGTTTTGGAAAAAAGAGCATTTTTGTCCCAAACCCTTGATGTCGTACGTTGTATACCATTATACCATAGTTATCATTATTATATGTATACTGCACCCCAGATCCAACCAATACAAAAATAAACTGCACATATTATGCAAAGAAAAAAATAAACAGATCAGACTACACAAAAAGTACATCGATGTTTCATTATGTCAATGTTTATGTCCAGCTAGAATCATTTTTACTTTCAATTTTACTCCTCCAACAAGAGGGCCATAATTGCCCTAAACGGCTCATCTGAACTATTTGGTATTAAAATAAAAGGAGATATTCCGAGATCAACCTCATATGGCATACACATTTCTCAACTTGTATGGTTCCTTAGATGTATTTATAATATATTATGGTCCTGTGTTACAGGGTGCACACTTTCATTGAAGTAAAGATTCTCACAGTCACAAAGATAGCAAATATTTGGATTTCGAGCATGTAAAGAATATCACAATAATTATAATGTATACCTAACAGAAAACTATTGAATTCAGGACAGATTTGCTTGTATTCTCAGACACAATCTGTCTTCATTAAAAAAAACTGCTAAAACCCTGACTCTTGTTAAAACATTAGTATTCTCCTGAAATATGCATACATAATTTTACAGAGCACAAAAATCTTGACTAGCACACACACAAGTGTTCAAAACATAAAAAGTGCTCACATCTATCAAAGCTCTACATTAAA
This sequence comes from Mactromeris polynyma, assembly GCA_032209605.1. Classification (NCBI taxonomy): domain Eukaryota; kingdom Metazoa; phylum Mollusca; class Bivalvia; order Venerida; family Mactridae; genus Mactromeris; species Mactromeris polynyma. Next base: position 3,179,605 of record JASFXZ010000041.1, read on the forward strand.
TTTGCCATTTTTTCAATTGTGGAATTTTTTTTTGTTAATAAATTTTCAATTTCATGTCCCTTAATTTTTAGCCAATTACTTACCACATGATTGAAAGTTCAACCAATCAAAGACAGGAAATTGACCATTCAAAATAATCCTATATTTCAATTTCAGCCAATCAAAGACAACCTCTGATGGAAATTTAACCAATCAAAAATTATCATAGTTTGTAATTTCAGCCAATCAAAAACAATCTTGTAAGCTAATGCATATTGAGCATCTTGATAAATTATCCAATTTAATTTATCAAACAAATAAAAATTGAAATCCAAATTACTACAATTACTATTACTTTTGTCATAATATATTTTCATAGTATTGACTTTTTTTCTATGAAAAATCACAATCTCATTGAAAAGGTCAAATTAAACAAAATAGCTACAGCTGAACAATTAAAAAAAAAATTGTCCAAGAAATAAAAATGGAAATCCAAATTACTAGAACAATAATTTTTGTCATAATATATTTTCATTATCTATGAAAAAAACTAAGTACATAGAAAAATCACAACCTCATAGAAAAGGTCAAACTAAACAAAAATAGCTAAAGCGGAAAAAACATTTTCTTGTGGCTGGGATTCTTTTGTGCAAATGGCCGCATGCAGTAATCAAATTGAAACCAAACACTAGCTATCCTAAACTCATCAAACATTTATTTAACATCCCACAAACATTGACAAATGAATTTTCTGTACTCACCAGACAAATGTGCCCTTTAACCTAAATAGTGCAAAAACATCTCCATAGCAACCATTCAATAACCTCAAAATTGTTAGTGAATTGTGTTAGACATTGAAAAAAATGTAAGAAAACTGTGATAGAAACAGTATCCATGGTAACATAAACTGGCTTTTCTTTTAAGAGGACACATATGCCCAGCCGTGGGTTTTTAAGCGGAGAAAGGGCAATAACTCCTCCAAAAATCGCTGGAATGTAAACAAAATCAAACTTGACTTGTATTTTATTATCCTATGCTTATGTGCCCAACATAAGTTGATTCAATTAATTGGAAACCAATTTTTGCATTGACAGACGCATGGACAGACAGCAGTAACACTTTATGCCCCTTCTCCGCTAAAATGGCGGGGGCATAAAAATTGGACACCAAAGGAGTACTGCAGTGGCAGCAGAGATTGTAATTTAAGAACCATGCAGGGTGTACAACCAACTCTGTTACCATTTTAAGTTGGCTGATACTTGTAAACTGAGAAATAACAAATTGTTAACAAACATTTTTGTTGCCATAGATACTGTTTCGTAAGGACAGAGCATTATAAATAAATCAAACAATTCTATTAATGACTAATTGTACATTATTACACATAGACAAAAATACAGAAATTTTAGACAATTTGATCTGAGTTTGCGCATTTATCCATGTGACAGTGTCTTACATCATAATTACCCTGTACAGTTTTATGACATCACAGTCACGATGTGTGAGGTTTCCATGGTAACGTGTTAATGGTGGGTGATATATGCGCGATAATGTTTTACCAACATGCAAATTGCAACTATCAGCAATAACATGCATAATTAATGCTAGCTGTCGATTATTTTTACTAAAGCAATGAAACATTTTTAATTGTTGTTCAGTTGTTTGCCTACGATTCTATGTTGAATACAGTCATGTATTTAGTGCCTGACTCTGACAGAAAAAATATTATATTAAAAAACTAGAGGAGATAGGACACATTATGCATTGGATTGAAAACTAAATTTCAGGTAGATACCGTAAAAGTCTTTTTTCGCAAGGTTTTTATTTTCGCGTTAATGGGGAGTTGAAAACATCGAAAATTCAAAATCTTGCTAAAATATGTGTTCATTAATATGTCCGAACATCGCAGCAAGGAACTCGAGAAAATATAAACTCACGAAAAAAAAAAAGAAGGGAAATTTGCGAAATAAATACTTTTACAGTAATAGACAGAACAGATTTTTTTTTAATCTTGCACACAATTTCATGTTTATTGTAAATACTGAGATTTGTCAGTGAAATATAAATTGATATTTCACTGTTTCAAAGCAGTGAAATTATCAGTTTGATAATAACGATGAGAAAAGACGTCACGTCAAATATTGAGGCACAAAACGGGGAAATTAAATGTAATAAGCGTGTAAAATTTATAAAATACCAAAATGAAGCACGAAATAAATAGAATATTTGTATGCTTCAGTGTAAAAATCCAAAATTATTTCACCTCGTGACAATCTGACTTACATTTTTACTCTTGGCTACGCTACTCACAAAAATATTATGTCCATTGCTCACTCGGTAAAATAAGTTGGGATTTTACACCGAAACATAAAAAAATATCCACTATTAATTTTATTATATTGAAATAAAATCACAAGTTAAAGATTTACTACAGTTAGAGTCTATGAAAGCTAACAATTAGTTAAAAATGAAAAAAAATCTAATTTTCTAATATTATGTTTCCTACAAATGTTATTTTGTTCATAGAAGAGTTATCAAGGGGAATAACTCCACGCTTTAAAGATTTATAATTCAGTACAGAAACCATTATGGGATAAAAATTATGTTTCTTCAGTTTGTATGCTAAATGGCTAAAATTACCATCAATGGGCATGAAAATACCCCTTGTGGCCATTCTTGGGCTAATAATAAACTTGTTCAAGGGCTGTAACTCTTGACAGACTATCAGAGACCGAAGGTAAATATATGTAAGAAGCCTACCGCCAAATTTGTGTAGGAAAATACATATTTTTGAAAGCATGAACAAGGAATAGGTTGCATGATTCTTGTAGGAATAAAATTTCATATTATTTTTTTGTAAAAAAATCCAAACTTCTGCAGAATTTCATTTATTTAGAAAATGTGTAACACTTCTAAAATATCAGTATCCCATATAATGGTTTTATACAAGAAGTTGTTCATCTACTTTTGTTTAAAGGCATATACTTACTAATTGCTTCTATAAATGATATAATTTAGAGATAATTAATGGCTTCTTTAAATGATAATAAAGAAAAAAATCATGATAATAAACCATATTCTAAGTATACTTATATGAACTAAAGGAATTAATTGGATTGAAATGAATTAAACTGGTTGTTTTCGAAACAAAAATAGACTGAACCTTTATCATTTAGAATAATGAAGTAAGACTGGTTATTTCTGAAGAAATAATTAACATAGACTGGTTATTTCTGAAGAAATATTAACTAAGACTGGTTATTTCTGAAGAAATAATTAACTAAGACTGGTTATTTCTGAAGAAATAATTAACATAGACTGGTTATTTTTTGAAGAATCATTTACTTAAGACTGGTTATTTTGAAGAATCATTTACTTAGACTGGTTATTTTTGAAGAAATTAGAAAATATACAATGTAGTTGTTTCATACAAAGTAAAATATTAATCTTGTCAGCGAAGGACTGTACAAACAAGTAACTACAAACTTTCATAGTAAATTAACCAGACACCACAAATATACATAAAAAGCTTTTCTTTTACAGAAAACAAATGCAGCAAATGTCTTGATAAAAATCTGTCCTTAAAGATCAACTTATCACTAACAGAAATTTTACATTCAATTTCATAAAATGCATCAAATAAATTGATTTTCAAGTCATATTGGGGCAAATAATCATTAATTTCATAAAAACATTGTGATTTGACAGATTTCATTCATTTTCTATAATATATCATTATGACTATACCCTACACCGGATGGATGGCTCGATGGATGAATGGATGGATGGATGGATTGGACGGTGTCACAAGACATATGACTGCACTGATCGAGCAATGTGAAACATAAACTAATATTATATTAAAAATTCTTACAAAACATTTTTAAGTAGATATAACTATTTAATATTGCTAAGCACAATCATGCTTCAACTGAATATAAGAGTGCCTGCTCTAAAACATGTCAAATCTATAAGCTACATATAATATTCTGAATATTATTCTGACAACATATTCCAATAACAGTGATGATTTGTTTGACCAGTGACGGATTATATAATGTGTGCATCTCAGGAAATTAATGCAATTCCTTGACATGTCAATAACACGGCGGCAAAAAACTAATTAATAATTTTGAAATTGAGGGGTGAAAGCGAAAAAAGTCTATCAACTTGTGTATTTCTATGAAGATAGACTACATGTGCCTACACCCCTCAAAACGAGAACCGTGCACGATTATTTATAACTTCTCGAAATAATTCGACTTCTCCGCGTGACATATATCTAGTTCTATTTATAGCACAATAATGAAACGGTGACAAAGTGAAAACTACAGTAACTACCTCTCGTTCGCTAATTGCTTGTACTAATTCGGCCCATTTAGCGTTGATGGCCTCCACCGGACGTTGAAGGGTTTCCGCGGCAACAGGTGACATGTCTTTCAAGGCAGCTAACTCTTGATTCAACTGTTGTACATCGGTGACATGCGGGTGAACATTCGACTTGAAAAACTAAAACGGGAACAAGCAGAAACACTATGTAAAAAACACCACAAACCCGACGACATACCCACAGACAGACAGACAGACAGACGGACAGAAAAACGGACAGAGAGACAATTATAAATCTTAAGATTTTGTGTTGTGTTTAAGGCTGCAATGATACACGTGTCTCTTACTTATGTTTCGATAACTACCCTTTCAGTTATTCAGTCCGGTTATATAAATGTATGAAATAAATAAAATTCTCATTATCTGCTAGTTTAATGACTTGCAAGGTTGAATTGGCATTGTATGAGACTTTTTTTGGATATCCATTTTTAATCTCTATCTAAACAGGGCTTAGCATATATTGAGTATGTTTGACTGACAAGAGGCTAAATAAACAAATCTACAGGGGTAAGTGAAACAAGTCTATTCTTTATTTATATGCAGATTGACTAGTTTTGCTCGAGAGATTTGTATTACCCGAGTACTGTGAAAAAATATCAAGATTTATAATCTCAGAAACCGCTACAGTGAACAAAATACAACATAAACATACCATGCATGAAAGAAGAAAAAACAACACAATGTGATAAAAATATGACATATATAATAAGAATATAATATATGATAAGAACAATCCACAGGTAATTGTAAGCATAAAATTTTAATTCAAATATTCACTCTACATTGATAATTAGGAATTTCTTCAAAAACAAGACATTTTGACTAATTTATTTTACATTGATTGTGAAACAAGTCTTACAACTTATACTAATCACTCTCGATGACTGCTTCCTGGCTACCAACCAGTACTTGTGCCAAATGTATGGATTGTGAAGCTTGTGATCAAACTCCGCTCATCATGGGGCTCGAACTCACGACCTCCGGATCAGTCAGGTGCTCTACCCCTCGACCACTGCACCTCCCTCAAAAACAAAACAATAAGTCCATCTGTGTGATTATACAATAATTCAGCGATACTGTGATAATAATATTCCGTCTGCTTAAAAATTCTCTTTTGAAGCCAAAATATTATTTTGAAGTCGAATATTTGATTGAAAACATGTTCTATTACATCTGAAATTTGACAAAAGCAAGATGGCCAAACAAAATGGGGCTATCACCTTCAAATGCAAGACTTAGGAGTAAAAAAGGGTCATTACCTTCAGACTGACTGAATAAAAAAGGGTCATTACCTTAAGATCTTGTACTTGACTCTGAAGGTCATCAAGGTCACTGGATATAGGCTTCATACTGGCCAGCTTGTGTTCCTCCATCGGTAACCATGTCTCAATGGACTGAAAATATCACAACAAATATTTGAATAAAAATCAGACGAATAAAAAGGTAATTTATAAATTTTAAATTGGCACATACAATAAAACCTCAATAATAAGACCACCCTTGGGGCACTTGAAAACTGGTCTGAATACAATGTATTGATGTTGAATAAATAGTAAACAGTGAAAATGGAGTTGCAATTTACGTTCTTAATTTTGAGTGGGTCATCTTAATGAGGTGGTCTTGGAGTGAGGTTTTACCGTAATTTAAACACTTACTTATTTGTTTTAACCATTCAACAATTTAGATTCAATTTTCGGACATAGACAGCTACAGTTGGACCTCGTATATTCTTCAACCTTCTATCCGAGTACTTGGTATCATCCGAAATAGATATCAGGTCCCGATGTATCTTCTAAGGCATGTCAAATTGAAATGGACTATTCGAAACCATATATAATTGAAATACAATTTCGGACCAGATGAATTCGAATGACTGTATTATAAAGGTTCTCTGTTCTGTCTTACTGAGTAAATTTAACTGAAATTAGGCATCTACAAACAATATAAATTAAATCCATTAGAAACAGAGCCTGAAAATTAGAAAAGTAATAAAGAATGACAACAACATTCAATAAAGTGACTGAGCTGTTCAATACCTCTTGTAATTGCTGAAAGTTATCAGCATGAGAAAGAGCAGTTCTTAAATCATCATCACGCTCTTTAGCAATATCATGAACATCATCAGCTAGGTGATGAATATCTTCGAGTTGTTTACGTATCTCGATGAGTCCTGGATCTCCCACCAGAGTTCCAAGTTGTTCCCCCTTCTGTCTACATTCATCCAGAGATAGACGTGCTTTACCGAGCTCTTTTCTTAATTCCTGGAATCATAAAATACACGAGAGATTGATATACTGCAGAGTCAAACAAGCTTTACCGAGCTCTTTTCTTAATTCCTGGAATCATAAAATACATGAGAGAGAATAATCTACTGCAGAGTCAGACAAGCTTTTCTGAGCTCTTTTTTTAATTACTGGAATTATTAAGTTTATGGATGCAAAATGAAATCCTCTGTTTTTCAAGATTTATTGAGTGGAAAAGACAAACTGCATTAGGCACTATATTTTATTATAATTACATACTTTTTTGTATTCTGTAAGTTGACAAAGCATTGTTTGTTTACATACAAAGCTGGTATCAATGGGGAAGCTAAAACTGTGGCAAATTATATAAGTGGCAAATTTGCTGAAATTTTGAAGAAAGTCCAAATAATGTTTACGGGAGGCATGTACCATGGTAAGGGAACATAAGTAGATTCAAAGGATACGTTTTAAACAACAAAGATAATACAATCACTATGCTCTCTTGTCCCTACCTTTAATTCCTTTTGCTGCTCTTTCACTGTCTGTGGGTCAACTCCTGGTGGTTCTTGAGAGATCATGTTATCTTTAAGATCTCTTAGATTTGACATTGTTTCTCCACAAAGGTCATGGAACTTCTCTGCAACTTCAAGGGCATCTTGCAAAGCTACATCACGACTTTGAGCACCATCTTTGATCTGATTAGCTAATCCATTCAACTCAGATATCTTCTGTTTAATATCAGCAGCTGTAACAAATATATAATTAAATCAGATATTTCAAAATGTATATGCTCGTATGTTGACTTTCCTAATTTTCAATACTTTAGTTAATCTTGAAAGTGCTTTACTGTCACCTGCCCAAATATGTGTGCTACTTCCTCTGTTACAAACATTTGATTTCATCTTCAACATGCTGATCAATTTACTTGTTCCCTCCATATTAATGCCTTTTATAATTCATCTATCACTTTTAAAATTTCTATCCATATTTGCTACAAACATATGACTCTCACCATTTTCCCCCTCTTCTAATCTGCAATGTCACATCATTTAATTTACTTTCCTCTTTTACCCCTCACATTTTTCTTCCACCAACATTTTCTTAGCTTTTGTCATATATGCCAGAACCACAAGACCATTCCAATTTCCTTCAATCTCCCTTACAACAAATTTAATATCTCCATTATTACTTTCAAATGAGTGTTCATCCTGCACAGTTTCCTTTAACTTACCTTCAATTTCATCTTCATTGCCCTGAGCAACAACTCTCTTTGCCATTTCTATAGCTCTCTGAATATGTGGTTTACTTCTGTCCAGTTCTTCAAGTATTACCTGAAAACACCAAATATAATAAAGTATAATTCCTCATAAACAACAATTCACCATAGCAAACTCTATGGGGAATCATTTGGCAAAGTTATTGCCAAAAAAATCATTAGAAAATAGACTAGGGTCCTAATTCATAAATTTATAAGTCTGAAAGTTAGACTTAGACTTTCAAATGTTAAATGATCTTTTTGCTCAAACATTTTAATAAAACTTGACAGAAGTGTACAGAGGGAAACAACATTAATTCAGACAAAATTTCATTCATTCGGCTTTAATGAAAACACGATGCTGGTAAATAATTTTTTTGCAAATTTGAAGGTTAAAAGTCCGAGTTGAAACCAAACGATAAGTAAGAGAAAGCGAAGACATTTCATAAGAACCGTTGACCAAGTGTTGCCATAGCAACCATAGTGAGAAAACTATGGATAGAGAAGAAATCAAAATAAAATATAACCGCAGCAAGCAATTTATTATAATACAGGAGATTGTCATGAGTTCTCTCCCCTTCTATTTCACTTAAAGTATAGTTATAGGATAGACAATGTCATGAGATTGTCTATCCAACTTAGACCAATTGAACTTCATGAACGTTGTATTTACGATATTGACGTAGCATGGTTTAAGTACCGGTATATATACTACTATATAAGGGATAAAGGGAGAGAACTCGTGACAATCTCCTGTGAGCACTCTACAATACCCTAGTGGAACTGGACAGAATCTTGTGTCGAGCTATGATTTAGATACTTGAACATTCAAGGTGGTTTTTTTATAGCTGTAAATTTACATTTTCTCTGTGACTTTCAATGTGCATTTGTATGTACTTCATTATTCTTTGTAAAATAAGTTATTTGCATTTATATTTCCTTAATTATGCTTCGTAAAGTAGGTTTTTACGTATTTTACCTACAGTGAGTCAAATTAAATGTACACTGTCCAAATTTGGGGTCAAAAGTGTCCCCTTTAATGTACGATATTGATTTTGTATATCAGGCAGCAGATATATACATCACTGCAGTGCAACCAACCATTACACAAATCCTGATGCAGAATATACGCATTTTATAAATCGTTTCCATGGTGATAGTTCTACTTACTTTCACTTCTTGTTGTATTAACTTAAGAAAAATAAAGTTCATGTAATTCCATGCAAAGTAATGAAATTCAAACACCAAAAAATATAAAACAACATATTTTTCAAGCTATATAATTTATATCAAGGATTGGCACAAAACTATTGTAAAGGGTGTAAAGAAAGTTCGTTCCAGTTAGAAAACTCGTAATAATTTTTATCAGATCATGCTAAATCTTTTGAAATTTGAAATGGAGGTATATCACTGAAGTTTGAAAATATTGAGTGAATTTCTCGACGTTTTGTTACCTGCGTAGCGTTGTCACGGAAATAAAAAACGCAAAAGTAAACAAATGTTAGTGCGATGCCGCCTGTTAATTCAGAAAAACAGGAACACATTTTCTTTACACCCTTTATATGCTTCTTTACCGATATGAGTAACAGTAGTTCGGTGCTAGATCCTTGATATTTTGTACAATAGAGGAAAAACTCAGAAAAAGTGTTCGACGAAATATCATCATCTTCAATATAACAAATAATTTGTCCATCAAAATTCCCCCCAGGACTAACATGCTACTTTCATCTATCCAGCAAATTAAATTCCAACAGTAACAGAACATAAAGTTTCAATAATTACCCCATTTTCTTCAAGGTCATCTTTGAGTTTGTCCGGACTGGCTGGTATGGGGTCAGCGTTCACTATGACTCGGTTTAGGCTTGACAAGTCTTCCAACAAATTATCCAAACCATCAGACACCTATAGGAAGCAGACAGATTATAAAAATAAATGAACATAAAAAAACCTAAATGCAATTTTTTTATAGAAATATTGCCAAGAACTTATTTCATATTGTTATGACAATTGGACTAGTAATTTTGGTTTGGTTTCGGGCTAGCAGAAATTCCTTGATGGTTGCCCGATTTGGCCAGTGCTTCTTTCTAACTTTTTTGAACGATGTTCATATAGTGGTAAATATGACCTTTTGCATTTGGACTAGTGAAAAAGCTTTCTTGCTACTGATTTTGCTCAGTAACCAGCACGAATGGGCTAGTGCTCTGAAAGAATTAAGACAAAGACTGGTACAGACAAACAATTTTGACCAGGTCAGTCAAACTTTTACACAATCTAAACAGCTGTCCAATTTTTCAATGATCATTATCTACTATTTTCATACCTCCTGCGTCATGTTCTGTCTCATGTCGGACATTTCACGAAGTTTTCCTCTCGCTTGATGCTTTAACTTCTCAAATCTTTCATTCACATTAACAAGTGTATTCTGAATATCACCCGCATCATTATCACCACATAATTCCATTAATTCCAAACCAGTAGCGTTTAAGTCATCAATGAAAGGCTTCCTGTCTTCAATCATTTGCTGGTTGGTCTGAAGTTAAAGGAAAAACAAGATACACAGTTAAATATCTCTAGAATGGTCCTCTCTATAGTAATAAACTCTCTACAACATTATCAATTTATCTATAGCAAAAATATACTCAGTACAGTAAAACGCACAGTACATAATACAATGTACAGTTCTTTTCTAGTATCCTTATGTAAAACCACAAAAATTGATGGCGCATAATTCGAAGGTTTTGCATAAAAGTATTGTAACTCAAAACCTTCATTGTGCACATACTTAATTTAAATAAATATCAACTACTCACACACAAAAAGGTTTCAAATAAATACTTTTTTTAATTTTTTGAATAGTGGTCATGACATCAAGAAACAATTTCTAAGCATTATAGTGCTTAATGTACATAGCTTTTCACATAGTGTCGAACATGTTTCAAATGACATTATGGTTAATACCAGAACAAATAAGTTTAACTAACCTTCAGACTTTCATACTGTTTCTTAACCTGATCTAAGGTGTCCCCTGGTGATCCCTGGGCCTTTAACTCAGCCTCCATTTCATCTAACCAACCAGCGACTTCAGCGTGGCTCTCACTGAAGGATGTTGCTAATGGTAACGCTGCTTCCAATTGCTGCAGACGATCAGCACTGAGATGGCACACAATATCCGCCTGAAAGGAAATATGAATATTTACAGGTCATTTATATTGCATTCTGGGATTTACTGGACACAGGCTTTCTGCATCACCGCATCCACAACTGACTGTTCAACCAGAGGACCGGTAAAAACACTGCGTAATTTGCGTTTTAGATAAGTTCTAAGCTTTTATTACTTTTCTTTTTGGTAATTTATAAGATTAACCAATATCATTCCAGCACTCGCATTAGTCATATCTTATACATTTAATGTCGGTGGTTGCTGAGAAATAGCACAGATACAAACAGACACAGGCGGACTCACTAACATCTTAACGCACGGACGGACACAGCAACTGCCATATGCTGCTCCTTCAGGTTCAGAGCTTACATCCAACTATAGTCGGACCTCGCTTACTCGACAACCTTTTATCCGGTTACTCAGTATCATCCGAAATAAATATCAGGTCCCAATATACCTTCTTACGCAAGTGGAATTGAAATGGGCTATTCAAAACAATGTATTATTCGAAATAAAATTTCAGACACGATGAATTCGAATGAACAAGAGCCATATAAAATATAAGAGTTTCAGAAAAGCTTAAATAAATACTAAACACTAGGGTACTACTAACCTGAGCCTTTATACTTTCAAGTCGACTTTTGATTTCGTCCGTCTGTGCATTTGTTGTTTCACGTAACATTTTGTTACATTTATTTATGATATCTTTAACAGCATTCCTCTTGTCATTCAGATCAGCATTAAATGACTGGAAGTAGAAAAATAACATATGTATACCGGTAAGTACATACTCAACAAAAAAAGAAACAACACATCTAATTTTCCACCAATAATTTTATTTCTAGATCTTGGGTGGTGTGTTCACGAAACATCTTAAGGTTAAGATTTTCCTTAAAAGAAATATTTTCCTTAATATCCACATGATTTTCCTTAAATATTTAGAAAACTGCTTGAGTGGTATTCACTAAATGTCTTATCTTACGATTTTCATTATATATGGCATTTTTTACTTAAAAGATAAGGTTAGCGTCCATTTTCCTTAGATGAAATTAATATTTTCCTTAAAGTTAAGACTTTGTAAGAAACAAAATGCTACACAGATTTCATCAATATATTAAACAAACAAAATAACCAGCAAATTAAAACTCACACAGAAATAAAATATTTTCCTTTTTAACAAAAAATAATCCGGTATTTTGCAAATAAGCTTTCAACTACTGTGCCTAATACGCAAAGTCAGACTGAAAGTGTTTGCAAATAAAATAAATCTGCGAGCTAAGAAAATTATCCCCGGCAAAAAATGTTGAATAATTAACGATAGAATCAGGGTCAGCTAGCAAACACAGGAATAACGGCAACTAAGAATTACCGTAAAGGTTCAAGTTAATTGGATAGATTGTTAATTATTGACTCACAATCAATATTCGCACCGAATAATTACTTTCTAATTGATCTTCAAGAAGAAGAGCAAAAAGAGTCATATCGTAAAGCAACAATCTAATATTCAAGTCTGTAGCAAACCAAAAATTGAGTTAACCAATTAATCTGTTTTCTGTATTGAGACGGATTAACTTTGACCGTTCCTTTGCTTAAACTTCTTAATCCAAACTGAATAAATCCAACATTCAAAACAATAGAAGTCAAAAGGATTTGGTGACTTTTGAAAATATTCATTCATTGGAATTATTCATTATTTCAAAGGGAGAATAATAGGGCTGCTCCATTGCATTAAATAATAATTTTACATTCTTTTTTACATGTCATCTCCAAATCTAGGAATCTGTCTTAGAATGCCCATTTAGAGGACAATGACCTTGAATAGCTGCTACACTTTGAGATACTTTATGTATAACACATACCACATTTTCCTTTAGTTGTACTCCCAACGTCTCTGGTTCGATACTGATTGGTTCAGCAGTGTTAATCTCATTCTCAGCTTTGTCCAAATATTTCAACATTCCATCAACTTCTGTCAGAGCCTAAAATGATAAGAACATTGTTACTATGGAATTCCTGAAATCATTGAAACACTAGGTGTTGTTGACAGACAAACTACCAAAGTCTAATTTCCACAACAATATTTATTTCAAAATTTATTATTAAGTTCAAGGGAGCGCCAAAATACCTGTTGTGTCTGAAAATGTGTTGCTATAGTTGCAATGCTCAACACTAGTTACTGTGGAATCCCTAAGATCATTGAAAAGTTACAACTGAGACCGAAAGTGTAGTGGAAAGACAAACTAACAAACAGATCTTAATCTACCTTGGGTGGGCATTAAAAAACGCCTAAGTCCTCTACAAAGGCTGACCAAGTTAAAGATACTTTCAGTGGTAAAAATATATAATTTTACCTCCAAGGACACTTGCTGCACAAGAAGCTCAGTTAGCTCGTGCCATTTGGATTCCACCTCTGAGAGACTTTCCTTCATGACAAACTGATCACAAACTCTATCGTCATCCATGAGACGTCTAGATGTGTTTCGTAGATTCTCAACGTCGAACTCTTTCTCTCGTTTCTCACCATACAACATATCAACTTTAGCTTTCAAAGCTTTCTGTGTAGTACCTGCAAGAAATATTATATTATACTAGATCCACTTTATAAAACATTTTTTTAAGAAGAAGAACTTTAACATGTAATAGAGTAAAACCTCAATAAGAAGACTGCCATTGGGACCCTCGAAATGTGGTCTAAATATTGAGGTGGTCTTAATTGAGGCTGAATAAAGAGCAAAACAGTGAAATGGTACTTGAAAATTGTGTACTTAATTTTGAGAAGGTCTTGATGTGGTCTTTAAGTGAGGTTTTACTGTACTGTGAATTATATTTTTCCTCTTGGAAAAGGCTTTCAAACCAAAATATCAATTTTGGGAGAATATTTGATTACAAATTCCTTACACTTTCTATTACCAGGGAAACGACTTGGTCACTGTGTCAACTTGTAAAGTTCAGCTGAAGCAACCCTTAATTAACTGTTCAACAAACTTGAAAAAGTACCAAAATGAAGCCTGAATGTGGATAGTAATTTATTGTGAAATAACCTGACGTGAAAGCAAAGAAATTATTGAATAATGAACCAACCTTTTGTTTTGGTCTTCAATGATTTAATGGCTTCAGTCACCCATCCATCAATGTTGACCATTAAACCATCAATCTCATTTATATTGTTCAGCACCTCTTCCAATTCATACATACGTATCTCAGCTTTATGGTCCAATTCATTTATCAGATCACTTAGGTCACTAAGAGCTTCAGCAGTATCCTGAGCTGTTGGTGTATCAGCAGCTTCATGAGATAAACGTTCAACTAATCCTTTATTGGTTTCTATTTCAGCATTGAGTACTCTCTGATCCTGCATTTGTTGGTTAAGCTTGTCTTTATCAAGACTTATTAATGGTCTTTCATCAAGCATAGTTTCAGCCTCGGATGCCCAAGTTTTTAAACCCTCTAGTCGGTTCACAACACTCTGTTGCTGAGAGACTGCAGTGTCCAATTGCTGTTCTTTTTCATGAATTTCTTCACTAAGAACTTCATGTTTTTCTCTAATATCATCAACTTTAGCTTGTGCCTCATCCGCTTTAAATCCCATATTAATTTCATTGAGGCCAGCAACAAGTTTATCAGCAGCATTAGTGAAGTCTTTTAATCTCCTTTCTTGACCAATTAAGTCACTCTTCAAGTCTTTTAATTGTGCATATTTCTTCTTATCTTCATCAGGATTTTTGCCAAAGGAATCTTCATCAATCTCAACAAGCGCTTGCTCGATTGTCGGGTAAACATTTCCAAGTTTATCATTCAAATCATCAAAAGTTTTCTTGTACTTGACGAGACCAGAAAGTTTCTCCAAGTGTTTGGCACATTTACGAGAAATATCTTTATATTTGGCTTCCAAAGCTTCAAGCTCATCATCGATCACCTGACTGTCTCCTTCTTCTTGTATAGGAGGCATAAACTGAAGACGTTTTCGAAAATTCTCGGCTTCTTTTTCAAAATCCTGGAAAAAGAAACCAAAACACTCTTTAAATCTCAAATCTCATATCATTATTTTGAGCCAATGAAACTAAAGACATTTTCAAAAATTCTCAGCTTATTTTTCAAAACTACGAAAAAGAAAACAAAAACAAACTAAATTTTCTCGACTTCTTGTTCAAATTCCTGAGAATTTTTTTTTTATTTCATACTATTATTTCCAGCCAATGAAACTGAAGACATGTTTGAAAAGTCTCAGCTTTTTGAATTCCTGGGAAAAAGAAAGAAGAAAAAATGAACAGTAAATTTCGAATCTCATGCTATTTTTTCCAGTCAATGAAAGATATAATTTTTCAATTATTGATATGCCCGTACTTCTAACAGTTGCTAGGCAATTTGCCAATGGTTGATTCCTGTGTTGTTTGTTGTTGTTAAGTGATTTTGTGCTCTATTAGTTGTGACTGAATGGTTATGACTTCTTTGTACCTTTTGCTCAAATAATGAATGAAGGGTCTTGTGTTATTGTTGTAACAAACCAAATGAGAAAAAAGGAGTGATAATCATGTAATGTTTTTTTACATTTGGAGTTTTACACTTTTTTCAACAGTATTTCATTCATGTTTACACAGTCAGTAGTACCTAACCAGTATTCCTGGGTTACAAACCTGTATTAACATTCTTCGTTGGCAAGCAATTGTCAATTGCCCCCACAAGAATCAGAGGTGGAAAACAAACAACATTGGATGTTTTATCCTAAACGTAGATGTGTCCATAGGACACGGATTCCCGCTTTGGGCTTTTCAGTAAGTCAACTTGCAATAGTTTTGCGTGTACAAATTTCAGGTTATAGAAAAAAAAATCGTGCAAAACTATAGCAAGTTCACTTACAATAGTTTTGCAGTAAAATATGTTGCCTATTGAGATACAACATTTTTGCACACATTGAATATTTTTATAAATATATGAAATAAACCCCTAATATTTCGTGAGATACTGTATTCCATATTACAGTGCAAGAAAATGCAAAAAAGTGATCTTACGGAAAATATGTAGTTACAATAGTTTTGCACCGAGCCCGCGATATACTTTGTTTGTAAAGGCCAAATAATTTTAAAGCAATATTAATTGGAAAACCAATTTTTTAAGTACAAAAAAGGCCCTAACTGAAATCAAACTTGACCTGTATTTTTTACCCTACATATATGTGCCTGAATTGATTCCACCCATCCTTTCAAGATTATTGATCGGAAACCAAGGTTTGCATGGACGGACCGACTGACGGAAGGACGGACAGACAGGGGTTAACACTTATGCCCCTTCACCATTCTACGAATGGCGGGGGCATAAAAAGAACTTACCACCTCTAGACTTGTAGTTGAGTGTAAAACAGACTGAGCTGACTGAGCGACTCGACAGACAGTGACTGCCTCTTTATCACCAATGCTATCAATATAACCACACCTAAATTCAATGGACACATTAATTGAATCCTGACAAATAATTAAACAGAGCCATTTGATACCTTTGAAATATACATGTACAACATAATAATTTTTTAAAATTCATGTCAGACTACTGTACCTGAGTCTCATCTTTGAAGTTGTCAGCCATCTTGATGACCTTTGACATTTCTTCCTCCTTTGCTTGTAACTCTTCAACAAAATCCTGCGGGTTGGAAAACATACATGTGTGATTTTCAATACTCCATATCGTCCAATGTTTGTAATGTCGGGTCGGTCTAAACATCGTACGTTGGTTCGTAACATGTTATCATCGCTCTACAGCTCCGGTTTATTTAGAAGAGACTCGTCTTAATCAATTTCTTTTTCAATTTCCATTGCAGAATGTTCAAGTGATTCATCCAGTCAGTTTAAAATGTCAATATCACCTTCCTACAGTCTTCTTGTATTGCATCAGGTGTATTTGCACAATTCCAAAGCATAGTAAAATGAAAATTGTCAAAGATAAGTCAATTTGAAAGATTTATTGAAATTCTTCAATGCATCACGGAAGTTCAAACAAGCTCCTTATGTCATCACAAATAGTTCCAGATTAAATGAAATTTCTTCAATTGCATCATAAAATCTCAAACAAGATCCATTTATCGTTAATAACTAAAAGTTCCAATGCCTTTTCAACAGCAAGTCAACTCCTTAATTAAAATATTAAATTTATCTATAAATCAATATTCAGTTTTATATCCATATTGCATAAAGAGCATAATTTTAAGAACAATATTTATTAGTTCGAAGTTCACTTCGATACACATGTAATAATTTCTATCCCATAATTCAGCAGTACTTGAACGCCAGTCAACATGAGCAAGACCACAATTTAAAGAATATTAGGGACCCATCAAAATGGCTTGCTGAACAGAATTAGCACTCTTTTAAATTCATAAACAAACCTCACTTGACATATCATGAAAGCTAAACGTATCAATCTGCCTGAAGACAATGTGTAGAAAAGATTGTTTTACTTTTACCAACTGTTATAATCTCCAAAAACAAAGGGAAGTACAATGAACACTGTGATCATATTCGACAATATTTACAATCTCTTAAATACACTGTTCCTAAAGTTTTATGGTACTATAAATTATTGAGAACGACTACAATATCATAATGATAACCATATAAACAGAACACAATACAATCTAACCAAGAGCATAGCCAGGCATAGGCACATTATACAGAAATTTATAATTATATTGTCAGAGACCATAATGCCACACAAAGTGTTTGAACCAATGGCTGCAACGGTTAACTGAAGTTGTTGTTTTTTTCGGTTGTTTTCTCTCGATTCGGTTTTCGGTTATGTTTTGCTATTATTTGGTTTGGTACATCAATGTATGGTCTTGAGTATTACTTAAAAACCGCTGTGTTTTTGACCAATCACTCATTTATTTTCATTTAAACAGTTATTGTAACAGTTTAAGTTTATGAAGTCGTCAAACTTAATGGGTTATAATAGTTGCACTGATTAATCTTTTAAAAGTAAACAAAGGAGCATACTTTTTAGACAATTTATTACAATGCAGATATCTAAAATAGTTCTCTTGCAAAGGGGTCGTCAAGGTCACAGGAACTATGTCCCACAATGCAATGTAAGCTTTTCATTCCTCATTTTGTAAATACTTTATCGGACAGATCGATCGGCAGACGACATTTTAATTTATTATGTATCTTAAGACAAAACGTAACATTGTGACAACATCAGACGACTGATCAGACAGATAATATTTGTTGCATGTGTATACATATGTAATTATTTAAATCCACGCACACACTATGATGGGGCTACGATAAAGTACTGTTTTAGTAAACTGTTAGATGATTGTCCATATTCATCTTTAAATAATATTATGGTTAAGAATGGTAAAAAATCCTAAACTTGCAAAGCTCCGAAATGCTGCATCAATTACTAGTACACTGCAACTCCATTATAATGCGATCAGTTATAACGCGATCAGTTATAACGCGATCTTCATTATAATGCGATATCGTCATGGCTCCCAGTTTTTTTCATGAAAAATTCTTAAATTTGATAAAAAAGAAAAAAAAATCTTCAAAATTGTCTGTTTTCCACAATCAAGTGTATGTACCATTAAATGTATGTCCATAATGGAAATAAATTCTCTTGCCACATTACCAAATAAAAGTAGACATTCTAAGCAGTAAATTTCAGGTATGTCAAAAAGACAGACTAGACACTAAATTTTGTACCATTTTCGTACACATTTATCTGATGTAGTGGATGCCATTTGTTTTTTCAGGACACCATACTCAGGTCAGTTTTTAACATTATTATAATAACTTCGAAGACTCATATATATCTTTTAGATCTAGGCAAAATGAAGTTTATTTCCCTAGCAATTTGAAAAGTAAGCAGAGCATCTCTGATGCTATACAGTCGCACAAAGACCTTTTTCAGTTTTTTTAGAAAAAATTGAATTATCAAGACAGACCGATATTTGGAGGCAGAAGGTTCAATAACCAAGCAGTCGTATTAACATGGCCTTAAACATAGATTTTTATCTATAATCATTAAAATATTTAGATTTATATCTCTGAATTTCTTCCACATAACAAAGGAAAACTTGTTTTAAGCTGAGGTTTTGTAATCTCTCAATAGGCAATGAAGTTCGAAAAAACCTACTCTGTTTTAAACATATACCAATCTATCTATGCATGATTGTGATAAGGCATAGACCACTTCCTGGAACAGTGGTTAATATACAGTAACCAATATTCAAATCACTCTAAACTCTGTCTTAAGTATACAGTTATATTTACCTGATATTCATGCAGCTTTAATTGTCAAAGACTTACAACTAAGCATTTTTTTTCAAATTTTGAACTAAAGAATAACTTTAAACACCAAAGACATCAAAACAGCCTTTATATATAGATAATTTTAATGTAAATGTCTATTATAGGAGATGTATTATGAACGATTAATTCAATAATACAAATTTTAATTAGTTATACAAACAGTATACAAAACCTGGAAGGTATTTAATTCAATATGTAAGAAAAACGGATCAATGATTATAAGTGTGGAAAACTCGATCACATAGTTCTCAATATTCTCACAATGTCAATAGACCTTAACTATAAATGAACAATATAGAGCCAATATCAAGTGTTTAATGTTATATCAAGGTTCAGAATTTAAAATAAAAAGTTTAAAGTAGCAAGTTTTTTAAGGATGCATTAATGTCAGTCAAACACTTTTAAATACAGTAAAACCTGACTTAAAGAACACCTCAATAATAAGACCACCTCAATAATAAGACCACCTCAATAGTAAGACCACCTCAATAATAAGACCACCTCAATAGTAAGACCACCTCAATAGTAAGACCACCTCAATAGTAAGAAAACCATTTTCAAGTCAATTTTCACTCTTTATTCAACCTTAATATTAAGACCATCTCGGTATTAACACCAGTTTACAAGGATCCTTAGAGTGGTCTTATTATTGAGGTGTTACTGTATATTTCTACATGTGAAACAGAAAATCTCCATTTCCATAATTATAAAAGCAAATAAAAGCAGACATTTGGAATTGAGAATGTCGTGTATTTCAAAACGACGTTGTCGAGCTAGTGGATTTCTAGATCCCTACCCCCTTTCAGAAAATATTCACTACATTGAATCTATACAAAGATTTTAGTTTCTAGTTACAGAAAATCATTAAATTACAACATGCATAATCACTTCCATAACCATTAACATCCTGTACCCAACAACTGTGTTATGTATTGTTTACAAATCAACTCCTAGACACAGAACTACTGTAACTTAGTTACAGGAAAGAAGCACTTGCATTAATCGTGCACTGACACCTTGACACGTCATTCCATATATGGAATCGACACAGGATAACGCTGTGTAATAATCCATTAACGCAGATCAATATCGGAGATTAATTTTATTTCGAACATTTTCTTTGCTATTTTTATCAGACTGAGGTATGTGACAGTACATATAGAGACAAACCAGACATGTGCAAATCTAAATGACATACACTCATCAGTAAAAGTTGCTATTTTAAGTATCAAGAGAAAATGGAAACAATTTATTTGATCAGTAATGCATTAACTATAAAATGCAGACTACAATTCCCATAAAACTTAAACATTATACAAACTAATTGAAACTAATTGACACTCAACAATTACCATATAAACCACAATAAGTGCTCCTAATCCCTCAAACGATAAAATAATTTGCTCTGAATTCCTGAACTCGTAACTTATCTTGATTCCTCAATTCAAAACACATTCCTAAACCTACAACATTATTAAACTGCATAGGATTCCTAAACTCAAAGCTCTGCTCCTGATTTCTAAACTCAAAGCACTGCTCTCGATTCCTAAACTCAAAGCACTGCTCTCCATTCCTAATCACAAACACTGCTCCTGATTCCTTTATTCAAAACAAAACTGCTCCACATTCCTAAACTTACAGCATTATTAAACTACTCCTGATTCCTACACTAAAAGCACTACTCCTGACCCCTACACTGAAAGCACTACTCCTGATTCCTACACTAAAAGCACTGCTCCTGATTCCTACACTAAAAGCACTGCTCCTGATTCCTACACTAAAAGCACTACTCCTGATTCCTACACTAAAGGCACTACTCCTGATTCCTACACTGAAAGCACTACTCCTGATTCCTACACTAAAAGCACTGCTCCTGATTCCTACACTAAAAGCACTGCTCCTGATTCCTACACTAAAAGCACTGCTCCTGATTCCTACACTAAAAGCACTACTCCTGATTCCTACACTAAAGGCACTACTCCTGATTCCTACACTGAAAGCACTACTCCTGATTCCTACACTAAAAGCACTGCTCCTGATTCCTACACTAAAAGCACTACTCCTGATTCCTACACTAAAGGCACTACTCCTGATTCCTACACTAAAAGCACTACTCCTGATTCCTACACTAAAAGCACTGCTCCTGATTCCTACACTAAAAGCACTACTCCTGATTCCTACACTAAAAACACTACTCCTGATTCCTACACTAAAAGCACTACTCCTGATTCCTACACTAAAAGCACTGCTCCTGATTCCTACACTAAAATCACTGCTCCTGATTCGTAACTTAATAGCATTACTCCTGATTCCTACACTAAAAGCACTACTCCTGATTACTACACTAAAAGCACTACTCCTGATTCCTACACTAAAAGCACTACTCCTGATTCCTACACTAAAAGCACTGCTCCTGATTCGTAACTTAAAAGCACTACTCCTGATTCCTACACTAAAAGCACTGCTCCTGATTCCTAAAATCAAAACAAAACTGCTCCAATTTCCTAAACGTACAATTGTTGCTAATTCCTAAACTCTAGAGTATTTCATACTTAACCACATTCTCTGAGACAAAGCACATGCATATATTCACCTACACTTACAATTAAAACTATTCACATGTTTTTCACAATCCAATTCTATTCAAATTCCATGCATAATTCATAACACTCTGCTTTCAAATCATTTCCGAAACAACTTTACAATTTATTTCACTTTTGAACTATTCAGGACCTGGTGTGAAAAACATCATATTTCCATGAACATTTATTAATCCAATATTTACTGTATAATCAATATTTGTAAAAGATTATCAATAAACAATATTATACATAATTTTCAGAATATCTGAACAAAAATTCCAAGTCCTTATTTCCTAAAAATGCTCAATTTAGTTCAACACAACACTTTCAATATAAAAAAATTCACAGACAACTTAACATTCCAAATTCAATTATTTCGTCATCAACTTCAAACATATGTGTATCCACATTTAAGTAACCAAATATACCAGTAATTTTCAACACGGTCATTTCATTATAATTTCCAATACTATGATTTCATTGATATTTTCCTAACACATACAGCAGTATATTAATAACTAAAAAATCCATACAAAAACATAACTCGTAACACACTCAGTTGAGTTAATATCCAATTTATTAGACCTCAAGTAAAGTTTATATTCAACTTATTGTACTCTTGGTTAAGTTTTCATTCAACTTATTACACACTCATTGGAGTTATTACACCGTTAGTTAAGTTTACAATTAAATTGATTCTCAAAAGTTTGTTTTCAATCAGCGCCATTATAAAACTTATTGACCCAATTATTTAAACATCCAGATAATATCACCCTATATCAACCTAATTCAGTTTTAATGAATGCAATATGAAACTATCACAGAATTATAACTACAACTAGATCAAAAACGGTGTACGCTATTTTACAACTTTGTCCATTCAACGCAAGATAAACGAACGAGACAAAACAGGGAAGATAATATCTTGTATTGAAATATTGACATCGACAAGAATGTAAAAAAAATCTAATAACCTTCTGAATAATTTATCAGAAAAATCTACTTAAATTTTATGATATATTAAATATATATTTAAAGAATAATGACAAAAGACAAAGGGAGATTACTCAAAATTGAAGATGTGATAAAGGGAGATCACTCATAATTGAAGAAGTGATAAAGGGAGATCACTCATAATTGAAGATGTGATAAAGGAAGATCACTCATAATTGAAGATGTGATAAAGGGAGATCACTCATAATTGAAGATGTGATAAAGGGAGATCACTCATAATTGAAGATGTGATAAAGGGAGATCACTTAAAATTTAAGAAGTAATATAGGGAGATCTCTCAAAATTGAAGAAATAATAAAGGGCAATTAATTAGAAGAATGACTAAAGGGAAATGAGTCCAAATTACAATAGAAACTAAAGGGAGGTATCTCCTTATTAAAAGAAATAGAGGTTATTCTAAATTAAAGGGAGATCACTCAAATTAAACAAAATAACAAGGGAATAAACTCTTGATGATTTAGAACTGAACAGATGAAGCACTAATTGTTTCAAATAAACGATTCTATATATGCTCCAAATAATTTGTGTCAAGATATTTTTTTGCAAAGGATGACAATAATCAGTTATCTATATTGTTAATCAGTTAATGTTTTCATGAAATCAGTCATCGTTTTCATTAATCAATCATTATTTTCATTAATCAGTTATCGTTTTCATTAATAAGTTCTTTTTAGATATTGCTACTATGATTTAAATGTAACTGAACTATATTTTACCTCTACAGTGAATTCCACTCAAAACAAAATTTCATCAAAATCCAGGTTTATGAAACTACATGTATGTACTCTAATATACATCTAACTTCTCATTTTTACAAGTACATGACTTGTAAGCTTTCAAAATTGACATTTACTTTGTTTATTTTGCACTTGACATTGGGATATATACATTTTACACCGTCCAGGCCCGATGTCTGCCATTTATAGACAGTATAACATAATAGCTAGTCCATTACATCCAACTGAACTTTTGATTCCGCGGATTAACTTTAATTATATAATTAAATATACTTTTGACACAATTCAATTATTTATTTTAATACTATTATAATGCTATTAAATGCTAAGTTAAATGTCAATGTTTGTGTCATACAACAGGTGTG
Source organism: Mactromeris polynyma (assembly GCA_032209605.1). Taxonomy (NCBI): domain Eukaryota; kingdom Metazoa; phylum Mollusca; class Bivalvia; order Venerida; family Mactridae; genus Mactromeris; species Mactromeris polynyma. The sequence goes on from JASFXZ010000041.1 coordinate 3,203,632, forward strand.
TAAATATCTTCAATAAACCAATAAAAGTTAAATCAAGGGAGGTAATTTAAAACAACATTTTATTTAAAGGGAGGTAATCAGAATAAAATGCTAAAATGACATTTATGCTGAAACACATAAGGCTAAAATTAAAAAAGTCTTTGTTTGCCCTTTACCGACCCTAGATTTTAGAGGTGGGTAGGTAGGTAGGAAAAATATTTTATTTTATTGTGGAAATTTAAGTATGTTTTAGTCGAAATGTATTGTTCGTGCGTAGTAATTTCGGCACGTGGTATATTGGGTGGACGGGTACAGTAAAATAATTGTGAATATTAAAAAAGATACGGTTAAATGACATGTGGTTGTCAAAAACATGGTTAACATAAGCTTGGATCAATTCAGAAAAAATTAATGTTGGTAAAATGAAAGCAAAATTGACACCTTTATGTGGACTTATTTTTAATACTTTATATAGCCCGTCTGTTTTAGTGAGTATGAGCACGAGGCTTCAATAATTGTTGATGAAAATATTATAAGGGCAACTATGACCATTTTTGTGTCATACCTTTTTCTAACTTTGGGTTCCAAAGTCTTTCTAGAGAGAGAAAGTTATCATAAGGCAAACATAATGAAACAAAAATAGTCATTGATTTGCCTTTTGATAACTAAGAAGAAAAAACTGCACACATCCTAGTGTGACATATTGGTGTATAGTCGTCTAGACTACCAATAATTAACCATGATTAACCAAGATCATCCAGGCTTGATCATAGACATATAATCTGTGTTAATTAAACGCTCGGGTCGGTCTCGGGTTTATAACCAAAACAAAAACATAACAAAAAATCTGAATTTTGCAATAAAATGTTTTGAGTCGGCGGCCAAATCTCGGGTCGATCGGTAAAGGGCAAACAAACTTAATTTTAATTTAGTCCTAATAAGTAATGCATCCAAAACAGCTACATATATGAAAAGCAACAACTCTATTTATGAAAATTAATGAACTGGTAAAAGTTGAATCAAGGGAGGTAATCTCAGAAATATGTATTTTAGCTCAAGGGGATGTAACCAGACGGGAATATGTGCATTGAAATGACAATCGAATCAAACACTTTCTATGGAAACAAATGACCAATTAAGCATCAAAACAGCAACAGAAGAAATACAGGATGATAACCATACTGCAACTTCTACATCTTTCTAGAATTTTACGAAAACCAGTCAGGTATGTCAAAGGTCAGATGTCATACAGTCACTAACGTTAACGAAATGTCACATATATACAATGTAGTAGAACATAATATTTGTATGATATGTTAATAAAAATATAAAGCTAATGTTATACAGTTACCAGCATAACAACTTGATTGCTTACTTTTGTATGAGATGCAGAAAGACTGGTTGGAACCCTTTGTTCTTCTTGTAATTCTTTCAAATGTTCATTCAATGAGATTCATAATGTCTAGGTAATAATGACCCAACTTGTAATACCGTATTTATCCTTTTTAACACACCTGTCTTAGAGTCATACCCTCTCATTTCTAAGAACTTACCTGACTCTGAATCTTAGTAAAAATACATGGTGTTTCAGACATTGATACTAAATATTGCATTTTAAATCATTAAGAAACACAAGCTATGCTAATATCACATTTTTTCAGACAAATGGCCCGCCTAAAATAGACTCAAATCTGAACAATCAGAAACGGGGCGACAATCTTACCGTACTGTACTACAGGCTGGGTAGGCATTTAACCACATTCCCAGTGCATTAATTAGGATAAATACAATAATACAAATATTTAACAGAGCGAATTCTATCCCTGTGAATTTCTTACCTTGAAGTTACTGAACTGTACGTCGATACCATTCTGCGACGACTGAAGATCTTCGGTTCGTTCGAACGCAAGGTCCAACCATTGATCAAGCTCTTGTAACTTTCCATAAAAATCTTCCAAATCATCGCACATATCATCCAGACGCTTGCATCTTTTGTTTGCTTCGTTCGCAGTCTGAAATATCATGAAACAAGACATGAACAATTGCGTGTGTATATATAACATAAATTGACAGTCCCCTGTCACTTTCAGAGACTCTGATTTAACTTTTCAATGCAGTAAAGAATCAAATGCGCAACAGTTTCGTTACGGTGCTTTAAGTCACATAAACAGTGGGATGACTATTCCAGTTATAAGGGTGTATCAAAAGGCTTAAATACAAATATCTAACCTGAGTGGTATTCAAACCTGAAGCAGTGAGGGGCAAATTATTGGAAGTCAGTGACTGTAACCACTCGCCCACGAAGGCTCCATCAACCACAGCAAAAAACAGATACGTTAAACCAAGCAAATCATACTTGAGCTTACAGCATAATTAAATGAATTTTTATGAAAATGCCCTTGAGATTGACAGACATGACACAAAGATTATAAAATGAAGCCTGGATTGTTCTCAGAAAGCAGCCTTGCCATTTGTCAATTTTCAAACTGCACTCAGACTCTGCAACCAATCAAATGTTCCAGATTTGAGACTGGTCTCCTCCAACCTCAGATTTATATCCTCGCAACAAGGAGGCGAAAGAACCACAAATGATAACAAGTTAGTAACAAGGAACCTAAACTTTAACTATGAAACAAAATAACACAAACACAAAGAACTATAATGACCCCAAAGCGAAATAAAGAACCAACCTGTTTCCAGCAGTTTAAATATTCTTTCTGCTTTGACTTATTTCTCTTAAGCAAATCCCTTCTATATATTAACTTTGGATCAATTTTACAATCTCCCTTAAACGAAACTTTCAGCACCATTTTATTCACTCTTTGCATGAATATTATTACAATCATTTTAATCTAAGTTGTTTACTCAACAAAAAAAAAAAAAAATCCGAACGCTGAAATGTCAAATTCAACAACAAAGATTTGTTGGTGTAAATCCAATTATACACCAATAAAAGTTCAATCCTATAAAAAAAACACAATTTTGTAAATACGTGAGTCAATCAGATATCAGTTCAGTATGACTATAACATTTCTTTGAAGTTGAAAATAATTAAATTATCCCTTAAAGGTTTATTTACCTGTTTTCAAATACTTTAAGAATATCAAAAGTTTTAAAACAAATCAATTATTTTTTTATATTATGTAACTTAACGAAATAGCCGAAATTTCACTCTTATCCCTCAATTAATTAAATGTTTAAATGAAATTAAAGTCAGTTTTTATATCATTAATGAAATAGGCTGAAGTTTTTAATTAAAACAACTTATTATATCCATTATATAGTTATACATGTAACAACTTAATTCATAGACAATAATAATCCAGTTAATTATTTAATTAAAATGTCAATTAAGTATTTTAAGGACAGTAAGCCTATGAAAGTATCACTGCATGTTAAATTCATTAGCTTATATAGCAATAATCACAAAACAATTTCATCCAATAACCATGGCGACCTAACTTAAAATAACAATCTGCTGAGAAAATGACAAAATATTTGCCCGTAGAATCAAATGTCAAATTAATGGCGAACAAAAGATGCATTTTTGTACCTTGAAAAATCAGACAAAGTTGTACCGATCTTGTTTCAGATTTCAGATACTAATTGATTAGTCACTTTACCTTAACACAATCCAATCCTTCTATATGTCCCAACATCTTTAAAATCTCAAAATTGAGATTTTCGCTACACTACGTAGGCACAGAGGGGGGGAAAGGCATATGGTATATACACTATACACATATTAGAATATATATGACATCATTATCAAAGTCTTCATTTCAAAGCGTTACTGATAGAAAATAAAGTGTTTAAGGCTGATGAATATTGCTTAGTAACTAATTTTTATTAAAATTCATGTAGAAAAGAGTTAACAAATAAGATGTCATCGTATTGTTTGATGTTAACGATATACAACTGAGCAAACTGAGTAAACCACAGAAGGAAAATAAAACACATTTAGACTTAGAAACCACGCTGCAGGGGACCAGAGCAGTTTTCTAGGTCCAAAACATTTACTAAAAAAAACCCAAAGAAAACCAGTAGTATTCCAACTTCATATTTATCGATCTTATCATAATGTGAGAAAATGTTTTGACATATCATTTTTGACATTTCATAACTTATACAGAGCAACCTCTCCAGAGTGGCCACCCCTTGAACAACAATCTCTAGAAACCAACAATGCCCATTTTTCGGGTAGTAACTTAACCTCTCCAAAGCAACAATCTCTCAACACCAGCCAACAGTGGTGTCTCCCCAAGTGTGTTGTATGTGGGGAAGAAACGATTACGTTTGTCAACAGCGTTCTCTGAATACCATTACACAGTACAGTAAAACCTCACTTAAAGACCACCTCAATAATAAGACCACCTCAAAAGAACACAATTTTCAAGTCCACTTTCACTGTTTTGGTCTTTATTCAACCTCTATAAGAAGACCACATCAATAAGAAGACCAGTTTAAGGGTGGAAAGGGTGGTCGTATTATTGAGGTTGTACTGTACAATAATCTCCTTAAGCAAAAGCCAAAATTCTTCTTTCAATAGATTTGTTCACCAAGGGCCATGACTCTGCAAGCCTTTGAATTTTATTCAATATGATTCCAGCAGATATTGTTTTTGTTTTATTTGGGGTTAACACCGTTTTCAACTATTTTTAAGTGATATACTGTGGAGTAATTTATTAATTCAGAGCCAAATCTCTCACAACATTATCTTTCCTCATTCAAGGGCCATAACTCTGCATTTTAATATTTTTTCAACATAATGCCAGCAGTAATCCTACTTATAATTGATATACAAGTGGAGGGCAGTAAAATCGAGAAAGTGAGAAAAGCCTTTACCAACAAATTGACTTGACAGCAAAATAAACTATAAATAATCATAAACACAATACCCCTATTGTCAGTGTGATAGCTGACTCAAACTTGAGTAAAAATGTATCTGTAAGTTTAGATCATCATCCAGCATAAATGAGTATCCAGTCAGTCAACGTGACCCCTGTTTCCCCATACGCTAGAACGTAAATCTATTTGATAAGCTTTAAAAAACGAGTCTGATCTATTGTATAAAACTCTTCCATAGAGAGGTACAATAGATAGTTTGTGCGCCAACTATTGTCATATAGCGTGTAAAAAGGTAATTTATTCAACAGACTGGTTTTCTGACACTCGTTGATAAAACAATTAATGTTCACATTCAATTTATTGCGTACCTAGTATGACATTATCTAACGCATATGAATGAAAATTTGACAATACACGATAATTATGATGTTTCGATTTTTGCTCTGTATCATCCCACTGATATGAAAACAACAAAGTTTATAAAACCAGTCACACGCAAACTGCCATTTGCAGCTTATTCTAAACATTCCGGATTTTGTCAATTAGCAATGCGACAATGACCCCTCAATTTTTGTAGTAGGGGCCATTTTCATGGGTAGGTAGCTTTAAGCCAAGCAAACAATTTTTTTAATAATGGCCTAAAAATTAATTCACTGCTGCTTTCCCATACATCAAACTTATTTTTATTGACATACTATCAATGCTCCAGTATCTACATGGTTATACAACAATCAATGCTCCAGTATCTACATGGTTATACAACATTTAATGCGCAATAAACAACAAACGTTTTGCATATGCTGGCAGTTATAATCACACGTTTCAAGTCAACCACTTTATTTCATTAAGTGCAGAGTAAACTTGACATAATGTCGTAAAATAAATTTTATCAACAGTTATAGTAACAAAACATTGTGTTGGGAGTGTTATGACCGTTAGGGCTCCCATGAAAACCCTTTTCTGGTTAGATGAAAACCCGCTTATTGTCTCTATGGTAACTCCTTTTAATTCTAAAATATACAACGTTCCTTTGGCTATATAAAACTTGAAACTTTTTACAAATTAACAACCAATTCTCAGGCTATCTATGAAATCATTTTTGTTTTTTTTGCTCAATGAACCCCTCTCCAGCTCTGCACAACACTCGGGCTCTATGAAGACCCCTCCTGGCTCTATGAATCCCCTTTCTTGCTCTACTGAAACCCCTTATGACTCTATCAACCCTTATTTCAGATTCTATGAAATCTTTCTTGGCTCTAGAAGAATCTTTTCTGTTGCTAAACTCTTCTGACTCAATGAAATCCTTTTTGGCTAACATTTTTCTGGGTCAGTGAAACCCTAATATTGGCTATATTATCAAACATGCAAACTTCTTGCCCCAGAAGAACTTTCTATCATACACATTATACATATTTACCCCACCCCACAACTTACAGTGAATGTATGTCCATTTCTATATTGTCTGACTGACCAAAAACATCCGCCGTATTTCCATTTCCGTATAAATCCATGGTAACGTTTGAACATCATTCTTTGCACATTTCCCGTTAAAAAACAAATGTTCACAAAATATCTACCAATCAACAACTGTCCATTTTTAATCCATTCAAATAATTAACACTTCTTACTTTGAAATCCTCTTACTTCAAACTGTGCAGAATCTCACCATAAATAAAAAAATTATGTGCAAAATATTTGAAAAAAGCTGTATATTTCTTTTTACCGATTTCATACAAACAAAAAGTTTTTCTTGAAACCAGTTACTATGGAAACTGAAATCCATCTGTAGCTCAACACTAGGGAAAAAAAGGTATTATGAAATTTTATCCAAGTTTTGAGTCACTTCTAATCACCTACCCTGTCGCAAACAACTTCCTTTTAACATAAACAATAATAAAATTTGTGTCGAAAATTGCCGGTATATTGCTACACTTAGTATATACTTAAATTTACGGTAAGGTGCAAAATTATCAAAACGTCAGTGTATTTTGAACAATACATATTTGTTTTGCATAAATTTTGTCACAAATGCAAACTGTTCACAGGCAGGAAACAATAACTAGTTTAATACAAAACAGAAACATTTGTAAGTAATACTGGTCCATGTAGTAACCTAGAATTACAGCAAAACCTCAATAATAAGGCCAACCTTGGGACCCTTGAAAAACTGGTCTTCCTATTGAGGTGGTCTTAATATTGAGGTCACGGTCTTTAAGTGAGGTTTTACTGTATATGTTAACTCAAGTTGTCTGCAAAAGAAAACCCTTGTATATTTGCATAGATGGAAAGTTTAGGGGTGGGTGGCAGCATTCACGAAGCCAGGAAACAAAGTTTGTATAAAAAATATCAATTACTGCACTGCGCTACATGGAATTTCAGCAATTCCATTCATCCATACGCAGTAAACTCTCACATATAAGCCACCTTGAAATTAAGACCATCTCATTAATAAGACCATATTTAAATTTTTAGTTTTCCTCCATACTTTAACTCAATTATTGAGCCAACTCCAAATTAAGACCACTAGCGGATCCAGGGGGCGGGGGTAGCACACCCTAGCTTGCGCCCCCTTAAATTCCCCAACCTTACAGTCATGTATGTCTGAGTATAATTATAACATTTTCAAATAAGCAATTCTAATTTATTGTAGCATTAAATTCTACAATGATGTTAATATTAATGACTATATACCTTTAAATGAAATTAGGGCATTAATTTCAAAGCCCTACTTTTTTATGTATCATAGTTTTCAAAGCATTTTAATGGCGAAAGCATCACTTTACTTGAAACAAAATATCTGTAAACAACAGCGGACTGATTAAATTACAAGGAAGATTGTTTACAAAAATGTGCAAACAAACACATAGTATGTGAACTATATGGTTACACAATCAAATAGACATTCATGACAAAGCATTTATGAGAAAATTATTTAACAATATTCTCATTCAATTTTCTTAAAATTGCGTCCTATCAAAATCTTTCTCATCAGATTGCAACTACAGTCGGGCCTCGTTTATTAGAATTCATCGTGTACGAAATTTCATTTCGAGTAATACATGGTTTTCGAAATGCCCATTATTTTCAATTTGACATCGTAACCTGCCCTGCGTTCAGTTACGGCTCACGTTACGAAACTGTTTTGTTTTGTATCCCTGACCCACCGTATCACATTCACTGCAAACTCAGGGAACCAAATTGCAAGCGTTATCAGCAACACCTTTACTGAACGCAGGGCTGGCTGTAGAACAGGGGAGGTAATCAAAGCAATTAAAAGTCAAATCTTTGTATGGCTAACAGGACTGGTAATGTTCAATAAAAAACTTTCAACATGATCGATCTTATCACAAAATTTACGACAAAACTGAAGTGTCACTTACAATGTAACAATTAGGAGACAAAAAACAATACCACACAAAAATTCAACCCAAATCAATATGAACTATATGTACCATTAAAATTAGACAAAAAATAGATTATCGCTTGACAGGGACGTTGGGATTGAATCCTTAAGTACCCTAAATCAAGCTAGGGGTCAGAGGGGTTGGACTGTCTTTCATACAATCGATATCAAGATATCAACGACTTTTTTCTGTCAATCGATATTCGTTACAAATATCGACATTATGGCGGGAAAATACAAGAGAATGGGTCAAATATAAAAATGTGCCAAAACAGAGTCACGTCCCTTTGTAATCGGCCACTTGTTAAATATGGATGAATTACTTAAATGGTATCTTGTTATCATAAACATACAAGTTGAATATTTAAATATGTAGGGAAAGCATCCATAAACATAAAGAATATATTGTCGATTTGTCTTTCGATATATCAATATCGTGGATTCGCAAAAATTTGAATCAATGACAGGCCTAGCATTCACGCATAAGGCCATACTTAAACAATTGTTTGTTTGTAGTTATCGATGAAAGTTTTTTTTGTTCTTTTAGCCGTAACAGTACTGAACTAAGAAAAAAACCTACCTTACCTACCCACAAAATTCTGGGTCACATTACCACAAACAAACAACTTTTAAGTATAGCCTAATTTCTGTATTTTGTTCTAATAACAACAGTGACCTCTGACTAATGTTGTAAATTTCCCAAACAATCTGACAGTTTAACAATCAATTTGCAGTTCAATTTCATTGTACTTTAGAAAAGACCCTCTAATTAGCTTCAAGCTTTCTGTGTACAACAAACCCTAATTAGGGGTCTCTTCAATCACAGGAGAAAAAAGTCCTGTGTACCTATGATTAATTAGAGAGATAAGAGCACTCCCCAGCCCCCTGCATACTGTCAATGAATGGTGACCTCGAGTACAGAATTTATTTCAGCTATTCTTATAGCGGTTATTTGGCTAAATTCCCAATGCTAAAAAGTATATATTTTTCCCAATTTCAATGTAATAATTCCCAATAAATCAAAATAAAAAGTTTTGGTTAATTTTAGCCAAAAATGGACTAAGTTAGAGGTTTTTTTCACAGGTAGTAAAAGCAATTATTGATTTAATTAATCACTACATCCTATATTTGTATTCCTAATATTTTGCTGTAAATTCTAGACTTTTCCCAATTTCTTAGTTAAATGCAAAACTCCCAATTTGAAAGGTATGGAAAACTTAAAATTGTTTGTGTTTTGTCGCTTACTTTTTAATCTTGTGCTTAATATTGGAATTGCTATTAAAAAAAAGTAGATGTCGGATTTTAATATTTTTGGTATTAAATGAAAGTTGAAAAATATTTCTGTAAATGGGCAACGGTCACTAATACAGTTTTTTTGTCATGGCGCAGCTAACTATTCAGCATTACCAAATGGATAAACAAACAAAAAATAAATATACTCATTCATATTCATAACGTTACACCTTTCCACATTCTATCGTAACTGCATACAGCAAACAATAATTAATTCAAGAAAATTCCAAATACTTAAACTAAATGCCAGAATATTCTTATATGAAACAAAATACAATTATGAATGAAAACAACAGCAACAAGATAATCCATCTAGTTTCACAAAATTTTCATTAACTACACATATGAATTCAAAATTCAAGTCACTTTCAGTATAAACGGACAAACGCACAAATAATGCACATATGTACAACTTTTCCTTCCCGTATTCCGTAGGAAATACTGATCCAATTATACACTATGCACAAACAACAACACAAAGGCTATCAGTATTCACGACTGAATGCACAAATAACGCAAATATATTCACACAACTTTTTTCGATCTTGTTTTCCGTAAAAAATTTATACTCCTCGATTTATACACGATTTACAAACAATAACTTCAAATATACAATTGATCATTTTTTTTACTTTCGTAATCCATCAAAATGGACTACAATTGATACAAATCATAAACCTACTGAAAATCACTTGAACTCTTTATTACGAGCGGTCGAGCTTCAACTTTTATGCTAAGTTAATCGCCCCGATCAAAGTTACCCCAACATTACAGCACAAATACTAATATTATTATACGAACACTTGCATGGCTCAGATTTTTAACACATGGATTTTGTTTATAATATTGCGCAATAAGGCCAAGACAAAAAAAAATCAGACAAAAAGATACAAAAAATAAGTATAATTAAATATAATATAATTAGACTTTTTTACTATCAATTATAATAATAAGACTTTTTTAACGAGTAACTAACAATTTTTACACTCAAATTATCTAGCTTTACTCAATTTTCCAGTAGAATATTTAATATAAACCCTTCAAATATATTAATGTACACAAGTTCTAATTTAAATGTATCAGAATATTGGCTCATTGTGATACAATATATTAGACGAGGGCCTCATGCAGGCATAAAACAGAGTTTTGGAGACCAGTCTCAGAATGCAGCCTTACTATTGGTCAATTTCAAACTGTTCTCAGAAACAACCAATCAGACGCTTGCTCTTTTAGACTAGTATCCAAACTCAGTTTTATGACATCCAACCCAGAATTTATAATAATCTGCTTCATATGGCATTTTCACTTCAAGTGACTGGGAATAGAAGATACACAATCACGAACAATTTCTTTCCAATTAACCAGTGCAGTAAAATCTAAATAATAAACCTCACATAAAGACCATCTCAATAATAAGACCACTTTGAAATTAAGAACACAATTTTCAAGTCCATTGTTTGTGTTTTGCTCTGTATTCAAACTCAATATTAAGACCATCTCAATAAGAAGACCAGTTTTCAAGGATCCCAAGGGTGGTCTTATTATTGAGGTTTTACAGTATCAATATATACACTTGGGGCTTAAACCAGTTTAATAGCATGCCAACCTTGCACTTAGCTGTTATAATGTCATAAATCCCACTAAACCAAAACAGTGTTCAATTCATACTACAGCAAAACCTCAATAATAAGACCACCCTTGGACCCTTGAAAACTGGTCTTCTTATAGAGCTGGTCTTAATATTGAGTTTGAATACAGAGCAAAACAGTGAAAATGGACTTGAAAATTATGTTCTTACGGTAGTTTTGAGGTGGTCTTATTATTGATGTGGTCTATAAGTGAGGTTTTACTGTATATCTCACGCAGCGTGTACATGAGACGGCCATCTCATAAGATAAAAACGCAGCCTTGTTTTTCTCGTCCCATAATTACATAGACAAGATACAGACCACCTCAAGGTGTCAATATACATTTGATTGATTATTTCAAGTCAATGACACATGATTTATGTAGATTTGGTTACAGTTACATCCAAGCATGTTACAAACATAATTACATAGCCTGTCACACAGGAAGATATACCATACATGATTAGTAATAATAGATACTTTGTTGCAGTTTACGTTAATTGGAGGAAGTTTGGTATCAAATTATTTTACCGTAAATCACTTTACAAAAATGTAAGTAAGACCATTAAGAGCTTGTTGAGTCATTCAGGAATGTGCATTTTAAAAATTAGTAAGGCGTCATAGTGGTTAAGGGGTAGACGTCTCTGACCCCTAATTCAAAGGTCACAGATTCCAACACAAAAAACGATATAGATTTAAACTTACCGAATCAAGTCGAACTCCAAGATCTGTTGTACTAGATTTCAGTTTCTGCAATTGTTGTGCACATTCATCCTTGTTATCACCCTTGTTATTCTCGACAAGTTCCTCAGCAGCACGTATCGCCTGTTTAACTTCAACCTCTTTCTCCTCGAGACCTTGTTTCAAATCCTATAAATATTCATGACCAAACATAATAGTGCATATTCATTGCTAAGTATAATGCATATTCATTTCTACATGCTTAATGCATATGTATTACTATAATGCATAGTAATTTCTACATGCTTATTGCATATGTATTACTTTAATGCATATTCATGTATCATAATGCTTATTCATGAGAATTAAGAAATGTTCAGGATAATTATGTAGAGTTCTAATAAAACCAATTCCATCAATAATTTTATGAAGAGTGGAAAACAAAAGTGAATGTTTTCAGGACATCCTTCAAAATTTTTCATTCAAGATAACAATCCAATGCCAAGAAATACGCCTAGCTCTTATTTTTTATCTCTTCCAAAAGGGCTATGCGGACCGTTTTGTGTCATTTTCCCCAAAGGTGAAAAAAGATGGATACAGAAAAAATCTTAAACAATTGACCAAACACCCCACCCTAAGTATTGTGGGTAATTTGTCCGATGTACCAATAAGAAAACATTGCAAACTTACATGGCCATCTTCCCTTTGTTTCTCCAATGTTTCCAGACGTTCGCTCAGAGGTTTCTGCTGAGCTAGACATCTCTCAATATCCTGCAACCATTCTGACTGATCTTTTATCTCCAACAAACTGAGAACAACATCTTCATCTGAAGCCAGACTTACGTCCCCTGTTTCTGGGTCAACCTTGACCTTTGAGGTCATAGTCAAGAAGCCATTAGCAAGAGCATCCCGCAGCGACATTTTCTGACCGTTTGGAGCAACGAAACTAGTTGATCTAGGGTTTACATTGTTAGTATCAATTAAATCTCTAAGTGTTGAAGAAGTATCGGCGAAAGCACCTGGAACGATTTCTGGATCAATCAAACCCCTTTCAATGGCATCAGCCAATGACATTACTTCACCGGTCATTGGGTTTCGGAATTTTCCAATTTCCGGGTCAAATATTCCAGAATCAATGAGAGAACCAAGACTTACAATATTTCCACTTTCGTTATCCACAAGCATTAAACTGTTAGGATCTAATATTCCCATTTCAATTGCTTCAGCCATCGTCATCTTTTGTCCGGTCTTCGGATCGGTTACAATTCCGGTGCTAAGGTCTAGAACTCCTTTGTCAGCAGAATCCTTCAATGACATGTTATTCAATGTCTCTAGTAACGGCACACATAAGCGTGGATCTAATTTTCCCGCTTTAATGGCCTCAGCCAATGGCATTACTTCCCCAGTAACTGGGTTCACATACTGACCATTTTTCAAATCTAGAATTCCTGCTTTCACGGCATCCGCCACTGACATTTCCTCTCCGGTTAGTGGATTCACAACACACTTAGCATCAGTATCGGTGGAAGAACTTAATTTTGATAGTATTTCATTGTTGTTGACTATCTTGTCTGGATCAATGTGGGTTTGAACAAGACCGCTAAGAACTGCTTCCGTAAGAGTCATTTCCTCGCCCGTTTTAGGGTTCACAAATTTACCAGTCTCCGGGTTAAACAAACCTTTTTCAATTGCGGTAGCAAGGGAGATAACCTTTCCTGCGTTATTGTTGAAAAGAAATATCATATTTGGATCTATAATTCTCTGAGCTATGGCAGCCTGTAGTGATATCGTGTGTCCAGTGTTCGGATCAGTGACCAGGCCAGTGTCAGGATCGAATTTACCTTCATCAATTAAATTTCCAATTGAATGATCTTTATACACATCCAAAATTTGTTTTGCCGCTCTTGGTGAAACAAGTTTCTTTTGAATGGCTTCTTCAATTGACATAGGATCCTGACCAGGTAATTTAAATTCGTTTTTAACAAAGTCAATCATACCTTGGGAGACAGCGTCCTCGAGTGAGACTTCCCGACGACCCGAATTTTTCACTAATGGCAACGAAACATCATGTTTTGATCTCAAGGTCTCAGCTAGTTTTTTATTTGGGTCTCTTTCAACACCATCTATATCATCTAAACCTTCAAGAATATCTCCCATTCCTGGTACAAACTTTTGCTTTTTGATATGAAGTTGTTTGAAAGTTAAGGTATTCTCTGGAGCAGTGTTACCATCCACCGGCTTCACTTTGATAAATCCCTTTTTAATTGCTTCTGCTATTGCCATGGTTTCACCAGTATGAGGGTTACGATATAGGGAATTCAAGGGGTCAATGACACCATCTTGTATTGCACGTTTTAATGTCATTTCTTCCCCAGTGCTAGGATTGATAACGGACTGAACGTCGTACGACACGTCAGAAAAATCGACACAAGTAAACATTCCATTTTCTTCCGTTATCTCGTCGAGTAGTGCGGGATCCGCAACTAGGTAACCATTCTGGACTGCTTCCAGTATGCTCATTTTCTCACCTGTCACAGGATTCATATAGGAACCAGTCCGAGGATCAATAATTCTCGCCGTTATAGCTTCCTTCACACCAATCCATTCTCCGGTCTTAGGATCGATGACTCCTTCAACGGGGTATTTAACGGTTTGCATTTGGTTTCTCATCGGCGTGAAACCACTGGTGTCCCCATTTTGATGATTTTCTTTAAAATCAGCAATAATCAGACCCCTTTGAATGGCTTCCGGTATAGACATAATTTCTCCAGTCTCTGTGTTTCGATATGTACCGTTAATCTGATCCAATACACCATTTGACAATGCCTGGAACACGCTCAGCTGTTGCTTGGTACGAGGGTCTATAACACCTGAAAATAAGAGAAACAGCCACGTCAGATATAGCAAGAATCTTGTATGCAGAATAGAGACTAAGTTGCTAAAAATCTTTTACACCACTGTCTTAATTCTTCATTTAAATTTTTCTCAAATGTTTTGCACGAGTCTTATGCATTCAGTATTTCAGTTAATTACGGCAGTCAGTTGACTTGACCAGTCTTGTTTGCTAACAAACCAATACTAACCTGTTCTTCTGCAAGCCATCAAAATTTCTCCGTATGAAGTGGAGGACAAATGACTTAAGATGTAATACAGAGAAACCTCAATATTAAGACCCCCAATTGGTTCTCAAGAACTTGTCTTGTTAATCAGATGGTCTGATTATTGCGTTAAAGAGAAGATTAAAAGCTCCTACATGTGCTTGAAAATATCTCAATTGTGAGGCGGTTTTTTAGTGAGGTTTTATTGTATTGGGTAAATAGACCACGAACAAAACATGACAAGGTAGAATAGTAAGGTATTATTATACGTACCAACGATAACAAATGACTGAGAATCTTTCAGTACACCTGACATCGCAGCATTTTCACCTCCAACTGCCGATGCAACCCGTCGGAGTTTCATACGTCGTCGTGGAGGCGGAATGGGAGGTTTACCATGACGTCTCTCATGGATATACAATTCAGATCTTACTTTTGTAATTGTTGTTTCTTTAGTTTGAATATCAATGTCCATCACTGGTAAGGCCCTATTGGAGAAACAACAATATTCACTATACAATATACAGTCGGATCACGTTCATTCGAATTCATCAGGTCCGAAATTTATTATGAATAATACGTAGTTTCAAAAGTCCAATTTCGGTTTGATGTTATTCAAGATACATCAGGACCTGAAGGATGGAATATATACTGTATATTCTAATAGAAATTGGCGAAAGTATTAAGAGCTTAACAACAATTACTCAGACAAAGCTTCATTCGTTCAGATTTTATTGACAACAAAATGACGGTAAATATAGTTTCTGCAAAATATGAAGTCTGAGTTTCAGACTTAAAGTGTTTGTGAGTTATGCCTCAGACTTACATTTGAAAGTAGGCTTTCGATGAATACGTAGGACCCATGGTCTCTGACAACAGAACACCGGCTTTCTCTCTTGTATCATATAGGTTCTTCTTGTAGGCCTTCCCATATGTGATAAATTCCTGAAACAAGAACAGTCTTAACTTTGTTGTCAGAACAGGTTTGTTTTTGCTTATACAATGAAAGCAGCTAACAAATATGTGACATAATAAATGTATGCAAAAATGTGATCCTTTATGATGCCATCATCTCTGAGTACAGATATAGTACATTGGTTTAAACTTATTTATTTACATTGATTGTGAGACAAGTTCTTACAACTAACAACAAACAGTTAAAACGTTATTTTACCTTATAAATGACGAGGGCTTTTGAATTAGCTTGCCATGTGAGAGTGGTACCATTCTGGGTGTCTTTGGAGCTTGGTTTTACTTGACTCAGGATCTTTCGAAAGCTTGTTGCCTGGGAAACCAAGTCACGATAATCAACATCATCTTGTGATGGGTCAGGACGTAGCACCTGAACGGCTTCATTCATCAGACGCATCAAATCTGCTTTCTGATTGGCCGATATACTGTACAACTATAAATAGATAAACAAGTTATATAACCACATTAATAACCAATCATATCTAGGCATAAAAGTAAACCTAGTCTATCTGCATATAGGAAATAGGTCCTTCCCACTTTATTAAAAGGGGCAAAACTCTGTTGTTACTGTATAAATAAATCCAATCGAAAATCCCCAGATGCTAAATTTCTCGTGATGACTAATATTCCTATAAAGTTTCATTACTCTGACATATGGGATTAATCCTTTTTGATATACAGTCAGACTTCGTTCTTTCGAATATCACATGGTTTCGAATAGCCAATTTTAATTTGACATGGCTAAGAAGATACATCGGAACCAAATATTTATTTCAGACGATACCAAGTATTTGGATAGAAGGTTGTCGAATAAACGAGTACCGACTGTAGTTCTATCAACAAGCATACCTCTTTAACAGTTGTATCTTCAGCGGACGCAGTCAAAAACTGTGTCATCTGCACTCTAAGTCTTTTCAATGTTGTATCCCAGTTAATCACTAGCTGATCTTTAGCCCTGAAATATAAAATGTATAGAACTTTTTTTCCTTGATTTTTTGTTTTTTTTTGGTTTTATACCATTTTTAAACAGTATTTCAGTTCTAAATGGTGGTCTGTTGACCTAACCAGTTTTCCTGGTTACCAACCAGTACTAACCTGCTTCCTTGCAAGTGACTGTTTAGAGGGGGAAGACAAATGATCATATTCAAAATAACAAGACAATAATTTTCAATGAAATAAAATGTCATACTTAGTAAAAAATCATGTTTAACAATGTCAACATCATGTAATCGCATCTAGGTCACACTTGTTCTGTTGTGATGTCACGCACGTGAGTTGTTATTTCACTATTGAACTATCGAAATTAATACACAGATGTTATAACCACTCTATGTGATGTGATGCTTTAAGCTTTTTTAACATTGCAACTATTAAATACACAAACATAGGGAAACTTGTGTTACCTTTGTGATTCATTATAAGCCTTTTTGTCGGGTGGTGGAATAACAAGTATAATCCCTGGTACCTCCCCTTCTGTACCGTCTTCACAGCGGATCTGTAAATATTGATCATTTGAAACTAAGCAAATATTTTGAGACAATTACAATGCATTATAACTTTTCGTAAATTTTCCTGGAACAGCAAAACACGAGTCGGATAGGGACATTTCCTATATGCAAGAGCTAACTCGACGCATAGGTCAGGATAAAAAATACTGGTATCAGGCTCATGCATTTGTAGTTGTAGGAAATGTATTAGAAAAGTGACAACGTGGTGTTGTACAGTACATATGAATTAAGGCATTTACCATTGATTTCTCATATTTACGACTAAGTATATATTGAAGAAAGCCTGTTAAAAACATAACATACCTGCCAATTATCGGAGTCAGTATTGTTAAGTATAACACATTCCTCTCCATCTTTCAATTTTACCTGTAATATAAATAGCAAGGTATATACAAGCAATTCTATCAATTCAAAATTAGTTGAGAAATCTTTTTTTGTTAACGCTATGTCTATTGGTCAATATTTTGCAAGGTAAGTTTTCATTGGCTGACTGACATAAATGTTGTTTTCAACTGTTCTAATGTAAATATTATCAGGCTGTAGATGAAATATCCAATAATATACAGCAAATTACATGTACTTTCATATAAATCATTGTTATAACAGACGTTGAGGGATGACAGCTAAACATTTCTCCCTGCGTCTTCGTTTAAATGCAAACAGACTAATTCATGTACACCCCTCAATCACAAGTACTACACGTTGCATACTCTTCACCAAACGAGGGACGTATACTCAGTACATTTAGAAAACGCACAATAAATATTTTCTCAAGTTTCATGGACATAGCTAGATAGGAATACAAGAATGGACATTACACAATAATATGTCATGTTTGTGCAACATATATGCTTTATCTCAATACAATCAACAGGTATATTTTCATATAAGTAGAGTTTCAAATCAAGTAAAATGAGGAAACATTTCAAAGGACAAAAACTGTGCGTTTTTATATGTACTGAGTGTATTATAGCACATTTTTCACATACAAATCTATACTGTAGTACTTTCTTACCTCCTTATGTTCATAATCCGCTAGTGCTCTCCCTTTGATACCAAACTCTTCAATGTCCTTTCTTAAATGTATAGGATAAACCTCCGCACTTCTTTCACCGAGTTTCTCAACACGAGACTGATAATCCAATAATCTATTTGTAACATCCTGAAGATTGTAAAATAATAATAATACTCTGTATTCAAAGATGGGCACTCAATAAGCCAGAGACTTATCTTACTCGATAACAATAAAATCAACATTTAGTACAGTTTTTTAACATATTTTGCATATACAGTGTATTGTGAAACAATTTTGCAACTTACATTAATCACTCTCAATGAAAGCTTTCTGGGTTCCTAATCAGAACTCCAGCCTTAGACAGGGATTCTAGCCCCGTGCTCACAAAGCATTCATTTTCATGATCAGGATAAATACCAAACTATAGTTTCATTCAATTTTGAGCCTATAATTCAGGTATTCGGAAGTTAGCTTCACAATCTTACCCAAGGCAGAATCTGATATAAGCCACTGTTTGTGCCTCACTCCGGAATTGTTAAGACTGCCAAAGAATGTCAAATAAAACATGGTTTCAAATAGCCCATTCCAATTCGACATGCATAAGAAGATACATCGGAACCTGATAATCCTGTTGGATGATACCAAGTATTTGGACAAATGGTTGTCGAATAAACGAGGTTCGACTGTATTGTTGTATTTTCCAACTGTATATCTTAGAGAGACAACATGGCCTAATCATTTGAATTTTTCCGTAACTAAAAATATTCATAACTTACTCTTATATGTTTGATCATAGTGGAAGGTTCGAGAGTTTCCACGCGATCTCTCATGTTCTCCGAATCCAACCATGAGAGATAGAACTGCATATCATCATACAAATATTGTGAATCATGGAAGAACTGTAAACACGTAAAACATGAATTATATGAGTATTATCCAACAGTAGACGATATCCGGAATTCGCTAAAAGTGGACTTTTTACTCATCATCAAAATTTTCCATTTTTTTTTTAAATTTCAGATCCATTGAAGTTCAGTCAGGCGTTAAATCCCATCTTTGTTTTCATCGTGATTTGAGCGCGGTGTTAATGGTATATTGATGTTTGTACCGCAGGATTAGAGGAGATAACACATACTTATACCAATCTGGAGTATATCTATTGCTGACTGTAATTTTAGGACAAAATTACTACAAATGTCAAGAAATTCTTATCACAAACTTATAACAAATTTTATACAACAGTTTAAATTTGAATAAAGAGCTCTAGCTGCAAACTTATAAAAAAATCACAAGAGAACACAATTTTAATCTCATTGATTTTGTTCATGATGTTCATGATGTTCATGACATACCACAGGAGATCGTCGTGAGTTACCAGCTTTATCCCTTTTAGAGTTCCCTCCCTTTATCCCTTCTATACTATATGCATATATAGTACAACGATGAGGTTTATTATATGTGCGCATTTTGATGCACTTCTGAAGAGAACTTTGCCAATTCTTGACAGATTTGAATAAAGTAGGTCTTGTTTGAAAGATAAATCATTCATGTTTAAAATTTGTTGTATTTCAGGGATATGTTTTAAGAGCGATTACTGCCATGGAGAGAGGTTAGGTGTGACCTCGTAACAATCTCCTGTATGACATACGTTACCTGATGGTAGTCGGCGGCATTTGATAAATGTACTTCTGTACATCTTGATACAGTATTAAGCCAGCTCCAACTCTTTCTGATAGTGTATACACATTCCTGCAAGAAAAATAAACAACTCCTTATACATGTCCACTTAAAATAATTCCACCAGGAGCCTTATTCACAAACATTTTAAGACTGAAAAAAGGGGTTCCATTTGACCCCGGAAGCATTTTATCTTAAGTTGAAAGCATCGCAAAGCATTAGTTGTGCAAATGTGGATAATCATAGAGGAAAATCATGTATTCAACACTAACACAATTTAAATCCTTATGGAAAATCTATAACTTTTTAACCAATTGTCATGGTAACCAGACTTACTCTGTGCATTCTGGAAGATTGTTCCATGTGTTCTCTTCTGTACATACTATCAAACACCCCCTGTCTCTCTGTAAGGTACAACGCCCTTTCTTCAAACTCAGTTTGAACATTCTGAAAATGAGAGAAAAAACATTATTTCAAAGTGCATATTTACATTGTTAACTGTCTGTAACAATGGCCTGAGTCCGACTTTTCTATGATTCAAAATCATTGCAAAAATTATGAAAAACCGACTTGAGTAATGCAGTGTATAAATAACTAGATGTGTCCATTGGTCATGGATGCCCCTGATATGTGTTTTTTAACATTATTGATTGGAAACCAATTCTTTACATTGAAAAAGGGCCATAACTCCTCCGAAAAACAGTAAATCGTAACAAAAATAAAACTTGACTTGTATTTTAGTATCTTTTCAAAAGTTATTGATCAAAAACCAAATTTTCATACAGACAGACGACATACTGACAGTGGTAACAACTATGCACCCGCCATTCTTTGAATGGCAAAGGGGCATAATAAAAGCATCATAACCAACCCAATTGTCTGGCCTTGACAACTCCAAAATGCAGTCGGACACAATCACTTGAAACTAACTTGAGAGAAACATCCATCCAGCAGTTTATGGAAAAAACTTATTAAAAGAACAATGTGGCCGATAGACAACAAACAAACAGATCATCCACACAGGCTTCCCAAAAATGCTTCACTGATTGCCTGATATTGGGTCAGAGAAACAATTAGAGCCTGACTAACAGAAATTCTGGCTGACATTTACTTGGTTTGAATCCATGGTAGCTTCAATGTTAAAAAAAATGGCAGAAAATTAAAGCAGGGACGTTGCAAAAGCTACAGAACCCGTCTGAACTTGGTCTGACATGTCAGATGGCAGTGCAACGTTCACGAATCCTGGCCATCTATTCTAATACCAATCCCTGCCCTCTAGACTCAACATATTTCATAAAACAACACAAAGTGGGATGGATACACAAACACTCTTATTCATGTGAAAACGCTGAACTTAATAACACAAAATTAACATACAAACTACGAACGAAATGCACATAAAACTATGCAAAGTAAACATCTCTGCATTGTATTATTCAAATGAGCATTTCACACTCGGTAATTTAAAACATATTAGGTAAGACTATGAATAAAAGCCGTCCTTGTTTGCAAGTACAATAGATTTGTCAAACAGCACTAAGGTAAGAGGCCCATTGTTAACTCAGGCATAAAAGACGGTAATAAACAACTTTATTACGGCCATTAAGACGCTCAAGCTGCTGAATGATCCTAATTTTCTTACTCAAATTTTACAAACATTTTAAATAGTTTCACCGTGTTAGTGATTTGTATATCGTGACTTTATTGAACACAGAACTATCAATCTCTAGTGACATCTGGTCATAACAGTGTCAACTCTTGAAGCTATAGCAAGGCTCAGAATGTAAAAAAAGATGTTATATAAACATGTAGGTGTTAATCTACTAACTAGGAAGTATCACAATCATGATCAGAGCCTGGCAACGTAATCAACATTTCGGTTGGTTTAGGTTTCTGTCAGTCCATTAGTTTTACAGTTTCCACTCAATAACTCAATAACTTGGTCCTCAAACTTGATAGGCCTGTGGGTCATGACAAGTGGAATGAGAATGGCGGCGAAATAAAAAGGGAGGTAATATACATCGACATATATTCTTACCTGAAATAGATTTTCAATCTCACTGACGTACAATACAGATTCTAAACATCTTTTCTTCTGTAAAGCTTGGTCCTGAAAAAAACAGAAGCATACAATAGTGTATAAGATGTAAGACATTTAAATGCTCACTTAATTTCAGAGGGGGGGCATAGTTGTATAGGCTACAGTACCCGACTTCAGACTGTAAGGTCACGAGTTTGAGCTCTGAGATGAGCCGGGTGCGATTGCAAGTACGGAACTGAATTAAGGTTTGTATCTGTGGGTTTACACATAGAAAACCACACTTTGATTTTGAGCAAACGGAAAAGAGCTCAGTTCGTTTTAGAGTGAAAAAATAAAAATTTGAACCATTTCACAACAGGTTAATTACTGTGAGAAACATGTCTTACAGTAATGCAAAAGATTACAGCAAAAATTCAACAACATCTTTTAAAATTACCCCAAAAATGGTCAAAAGCTGTCAAATAAAATTTTCTATGATTTATTGTAACAAAAATAACGACGTTTTTATACTGAATTTATGTACATGGAATGTTTAGGATCAAATTTTGTATTTCTGTAAATGTATAGGCTATGAGCAATTTTGACAAAAACCACAAAAAAAACACAAGCAATTAACTGACAATAACTTACACACAGAGGATTGGCAGGTTACCAAGCAACCAATTTATAACAATGAATCACTGTAATGTTAAAATATTGTAAAAATTTGTAAACATTTATAAATGTATGGATAATAGCTTTTATTTAGATACAGATCAATACATTTAAGTTATTATCACTTGGATGAGATTAGTTCAATTGCGGGAACCAGAGCCCAACCGTTACGCATAGGTCATAGGGGTCATCAATTGGGCGTGAAGTCCCCTTATAAGCTAAAGGGTGTAAGGGGCCAGTTAACAAGAAAATTTCACGGCCACACAGTTGCCTTTGGGGCATAAGAATCATAAATTGGGCGTGAAGTTCCCTTATTACCTAAAGGATGCAAGGGGCCAAGAAACAAGACAATTTCACATCAAGTGTCAACGGTTATTATAATTAATTGTATCTGGTTGGGCACAACACAATCATAAATCAGTTTTGCATGGTAAAGTAGCAGTTAAAACAGTAGAAAAGATACATAATATGGTAGATCTACGTCCTATGCTGTTAACTTACTATTATAGCAGCAAACATATGACACACAAATCTCTGTGCATGGCTTCAATTCTTTCGTAGTCAAAAACTAATCTGATTTACATCATATCATAGAATTCAGCATTGTTGTATTGAGGCCAAAATAAATAATTGAATAGTTCAAAAAAAAATGTTTACCAATGTTGATGACAATATCTATTGTGTTTCAAAAATTAGACACGATAAATTGCAATAAGGGTCCCATCAGAAGAATCCAAATTCCCGATGGGGGGGGGGGGTTTCCACTAGGTGCTGAGTCTCAAATGTCATTTTGACAATTTTTGACCAGATTTTACTATTTTATAGCCATATTACATATTATAATTTAGAAAAAATATGACCCTTCAGCCAGAAACCCGAGGGTCAAAATGTAGCTATCTGAGAATTCCAGGGACAAAGGGTCAATTCAAGGGTCAAATGGAACCCCTGGTCTTAAACCAACTACAATACAACTACATGAACTTAAAAAATAATGCAGACCATAATCCCTGCTTACATGATGAAAGAATTCTCTACAGAACAAATGGTAGCTATTTATTATAAAATGTATGTGTAACAAATATTTTAATAGAAAAAATATACAAAAAGAAACAATTTTATCATTCAAATCAATTCTCAAAATCAGCAAAAATGATTGACAATGAGGAATGTAGCGCTAATCCTGAAATGCATTGTTGTAAATTGATAATTGACAACAAAATAATACAAAACGGATCGTTGTTACAATCAAGGGGACAGCTAAGGCACACTCGGTCTGTATCGTGTTTCACTACATGTAATAGTAAGCTTAAGTATCATTAATCTTGCCTTAGGTTTAACAATGCATGCGAATAACAATAGTAAATTCAATAGAAGGGATTGTCTCAAAGTTATTTGGTATACTTATAACCTGATCGAGCAACAGTTGGTAGTTGGCAGATAACGTGTGGTATAGTTATCTATCTTATATCATGTTTCGTTTGCTATTAAAGGGCCTCGTTTGTTTACATGCCGTTAAACCCATTTAAAAGGGCGATAGTGAAATTACAAATTTACCAACGAGTTATTTAATAATTTATCAATACTTTAACGTAGGTATGACGAACTATCGAGAGCTTGTTCTGATAAAAAGTTTGATAATGACTTCTTTGATAACATCTATTCGTAGCGATGACATTCAATACTCGAGACCTTCATCTAAGTATTTGCACATAAATAACGGCATATCACCATATTGAACATAAAATACACACAACATAAGACCTCTACTATAAATTCTGTAACCATAATTCAGTGGAGGTCACGGCACTACAATTTTAGGTCAGAGTCCTAAAGCCTTGTATAATTTGATTACAGAAAAATCTGTGAATTCAATCACCAAACGTCAATTCTGCATGTCAATTTATTTGAAATATTTAAAAACTGTTTTACTCAAAATAAGGAAACTTTGTAACATATTTGTTTAAACAGGACATCGAGAATTGACTTGATTCATTAGATAGAGTGCCACAAGCTGTTTACAAAGGCTGTACTCAAAAGAATTCTGCAGCTATCCTACCCTCAATTAACGCTAAATTAATAACACGGGTAGATAAAAGACTGCACTGTAATGCGAAGATAACGCCACGAATTAAGCACAAAATGTCATCTCACCATGACTTCCAGTGCATGAATGAATGAATGATTATAATTAAGGGGAGTACCCCCTAGACCCCTGCCTACATTGGAGACCTTCCTGCTACTTCAAGAATCAGTGGGTAATGCAGCACTGACCGGGTGACCTTTGACCTAGAATCTCCCTTCCAAAAAAAGGTACATGCGAGACTACAGACATCATCCAAAAAAGTTGAATGGCCCAAGGCCCTAGCTTGTTCCAGTAATTGATAAGACACAATTTCAAGTCTAGGGGTCACTGTGACCTTGCCCTTTGTCCTACTTTCCCCCAAAACAGGCAACAAAAATCATACAAAGTTTGACTGTAATATTGCCATGCTTCCTCCATTAATGGATTGGAATCCAAACAGTGTACAGACCGACATAAACAAAATAAAATAACCCTCTTCTTCAGAGAGGGCATAATAAATCATCTAAATGTGTGAATATTTATTAGGTTAAAAAATTAATAATTTCAATTTTACAGAGTAGTCACCAAACCATGCGACAGTTACGTGATGGTATGACATTAATAGTCATAAACAGCAAGTTAATTTGTATGCGGACAAATGTATATTACAACTAATGATCATGTTGAACAACTGACAGACTGGAAAATTTACACATATATACACTCAGTCACACAAAGTTCAAAGTTGACAACCTTGGTTACCGCATATGCTATAGAAGGGATAAAGGGAGATAATTCTAGGAATAAAGGGAGCGAAATCTAGAAGGGATAAAGGCAGAGAACTCTAGAAGGGTAAAGGGGGATACCTCTAGAAGGGATAAAGGGAGCGAACTCTAGAAGGGATAAAGGCCGATATCTCTAGAAGGGAAAAAGGGAGATACCTCTAGAAGGGATAAAGGGAGCAAACTCTAGAAGGGATAAAGGGAGCAAACTCTAGAAGGGATAAAGTTAGATAACTCTAGAAGGGATAAAGGGAGTGAACTCTAGAAGTGATAAAGGGAGAGAACTCTAGAAGGGATAAAACAAGAGAACTCAAGATAAAGCGAGATAACTCTTAAAGGGATAAAGGGGGAGAACTCTCATGTTGTTCTCACTAGGATTTCAAAATATAACTCTGAAAATTTGAGTCCTATGTTATGTCAAAATAAGCTGATTGTCAATTAAAATAATCGGTTATAAAATCACGTTTGATTGGTTAATTTTGCCATCAATAAGAGACTAGCAATAATGCAGCAAAATGGGTTATGAGACATCACTTTCGACTAATTCTTTGAGAACCCTTTTACATTAATGAAATACATTATATGACGACAAGTCCCCACTGGGAAACACGCATACAGTATGACATTAAACCTTACCTCAAGCAATGCATATTCTGTTTCTAACGCTGGTACATCTTTGGCGTACTTCTGAAAAATGAAAATTGAACGTAATTAAATATCTGTACCGTTTTTCCCCCAATAAATGACATGGGTATCGTCCCTAACTTTGAAAAAATACCCTGATTTAATCGGGCGTTTTGAATGGACTTAACATTACACAGAGGAAACAGAAACTTCTAAATGAGTACTTGATATTATACTTTTTTCTTTTCATTCAATATTATCATATTTCAAACAATTTTCTCAAATTTAATCTAAATTGTAGGTTTCTGTCACCGTAAACCACTATATAAGCCTAAGTAAATACATGTTAGTATATAAAGTATGGTGAATTTAATGTGATTAACACACAGGTGTCCAGGCTTCTGTTTTACAAAACGTCTCGAATTGATATTTTCCTGGTCAAACATTTCATTTCTTGTATAATGAATATTATGCAATACGCAGCCTTACCATTGACACTGTTGCTAGCAAATCTAAATCTAGCTTTCATACCAATAGCTTATTTATTAGGCTAATACACAAAATACAAGTTCTAGACAATTTGAGTATGAGGCAGCAGTCACCATGGCAACGACCTCACATTTGAATGCAAGTATTGATTACAGCCATAAGACTCAGCACTCACCACTTATTGTTATACACTCAAGCTGAGATTAACACTCAAATCTCAAAGAGAATGTATAAAAAAGAAATACCCAGAACTCAGTATGCATTGAGATTCGCTAAGAACACTCAAATTTCAACACTCACACTCAGCTGAGTATTGTTTGAGAGCTGTGTGCAGAGTGGTGAGTCACTGTTACAATTCAGGACACAGGGGCCTGTATTCACAAATAGTTTAAGACTGAAATTCAGACTTGGACTTAAAAATGTTAAATTTCATTTCGCTCCTACATTTTTATTACAATATAGATTTTAATAAAATTTTGTAAAAGTGTGGAGGGGGTAACAACTATTGGTCTGACAAAATTCATTTGTTTGGATTTAACCAAAGACTTGCACATAACTTTTGCAATTTAAAGTCTAAGTCTGAGTTTCAGTCTTAAAGTGTTTGTGAACAAGGCCCTAGGACTGTCATGCAATATTAATACCGAGTGAATAATGGAAACTAGCAATCTACCCTCAGGGATGCACAAGTATCAGAGAGAAACATAATTAACAAAGCAATGACAAAAAAATGCAACATTTCAATACACTCTGGGTCCATCAGCATGCCATTCATTCATATAATCATTAAATTGTGCAGCAGGTTGCATTCTCACAACTTGCTTAGTTTCCGTCACCATGACAACACGGTATTGTGACAGATTTGTTCTAATATCATTACAACATCAACTATAAGGCAAGACTTAAAAATTTGTTTTGCGTAACTCTACTCAGCAAAACTCAGGAGTGTAGTAGGTAAGTAGTCAGACCTCACTCATTCGAATTTCTTGGGTCCGAAATTTTATTGCAGCTGCTACTGTAATATTAGGCCAATTAAAAAATTATGTGTGCTTTAGGTACCATGGCCAAATACATGGTGGGTAGGGCGTAGAAATATTTTTATAGATGAGATTTACTATGGTAAGAGTGACTGTGATAGTTTTAGATACACTTTGCATGTGAAATGAATGAACACAGCCCAGTTACAGCTTTCAAGTTTTTGAAATCATTTAAGGGATTTTATTGGTTTTATTGGAATTCATCAACAAATGAGGGTCAGCATGTAAAACTAGGGTATGTTAGGATACCAGAAACTACACTTTTTGTTGACCTAAACTATGGCTGCATGTATTGTTTTACCTTTGATTTTCGAAACTCGTCAACTCTTCGTTTGATAGGTCGGATATCCTCGCTCTGTTCTCGTAATGTGTCTAGTTGTTGTTGTACCCCGATCTGGTGATGTTGGAATGGTATGGCCTGTATATCAGTCTGTGAAAATAGAACAAAAATACAGTAAAACCTCACTTAAAGACCACCTCAATGATAAGACCACCTCAAAATACATAACACAATTTTCAAGTCCATTTTGATTGTTCTGCTCTTCATTCAACCTCAATAAAAATACCAGTTTTAAGGGTCACAAGGGCGGTCTTATTATTAAGGTATTACTGTATAACATTTTAACACACACAGCTGTCTTCAACAAAATAGTGCAACCTCTCTGATTGGGAGATACAAAATTTGGCTGTTGTTGAGAGGTTGTTGCACCGTTCACCTACTTGTCTGGTGCCCTAGGTGAACAGTAACTATTATTTAACTAGCTGGCGGCTCACCAACCGGCCATATCATAACGGGACCCCTACCTAGATTCGAACTTTCAACCTCCCACTCCCAAGGTGTACGTCTTACCCACTCAGCCAGGGGAGGCTATACTCAAACACAGTGTATATCAATATCATAACATAAAGCATTAAGATGTTACCTTGATAAACAACCAAGAAATGTGAAAAAACATCGCATAAATTTTAACGTAATGTAAACACAATGATATCTCGAGACCAATCTAAGGCCGACTGTAATGGGTTATTAACAATTATCATAAAAAATATCATCACTCTATAGTGACTGAACACAGTAAATCATATCAAATAATTTGTAATATAACTTTATATAAAACATAAATAAGACATTATACACTGACACAAGTTAACCTTACTCCCATAGAAACATGTACGGTAAACACAAATAATGGGAGAAAATAATGACACGTCACAGAGAAGCCTACTTTCCAATTAAAATTGTAACAACTCAATGCAGTTATAATGCAATGTCATCATTTTGTAGCTTAGGTTTGCATCTTGTTCTTAATATTAGAATCGCTATAAAAAGTCAAGTAGACGTACTATTTTAATATTTTTGTATTAAATGTAAGTTGAAAAATATGTCTGTCAGAAAATGTAAAATAATTTTGTCACTAATACAGGTTTTGTTGTGAACCAGCTCACAGGGGCATAGCTTAGCTAAAGTTGATGTGTAGCCCTTAGTTTAAGAGGGATCAGGGGGCGTGATCCACTGGAAAAGGTTTTGTAGCTAAATCGTCAGAAATATGTTTTGATGTATATTTCGTTCCAGTAAATATGCTTTGATACAATAACATCAAAAACATACATTTAATATCCCATTACAGTTCTGGCCCGTTTATTTTTTCAATTTAAAAACAAAGTGTAGGCCACACGATCTATAGGGATCTTTGCCCCTGGCTCATTTATAATACTTAGTCTAACTGAAATGAAAGTCCTCTTCATGGACATGTATTTTAGATCGAGCACCAAACATGTAAGATAGAATGTTGTGTAATTTGTATGTCCCATTATAACATATGTTTAATGTTACATAGACTGACATCTAATAAGATGAATG
Organism: Mactromeris polynyma; assembly: GCA_032209605.1. Classification (NCBI taxonomy): domain Eukaryota; kingdom Metazoa; phylum Mollusca; class Bivalvia; order Venerida; family Mactridae; genus Mactromeris; species Mactromeris polynyma. The sequence continues at coordinate 3,233,281 of JASFXZ010000041.1, forward strand.
GGAAAACAGCTTTGCAACATTTAAGTTATTCAAGTAAAAAGATAGTAATCACAAGCAGACGTTTATGCTTCGATGGATATACTCTGGGTGAGGTTACGTATTGGGTAGAAGTGGTCTACTTCATTTACAAAATTGCGTCAATATTTTCCTCCTAGCGAAATAAATGTTTGCTTAATAAGGAAGTTTTATGAGGATAAATTGGTCTAAAGCAGGAAATTGCAAAACATTATAAAAAGTCAAACAGTATAATGTGTATTTTGCCATTGAATAGTGACAAAAATAATAAAAAGTAAAGGTACTTGAATCGTGCCACGCTATTATTTAATACAATGAATCACAACTTTGTATCAAGCAGGCTTTTTTTTAAAAATCAGTTAAACAAGAATGTTGTAATGAAACTGTTCATTGATGTTTTAATTAGCATTGTATGTTTTGTATTGGCTATACATTGTATATATGGGTTACTTGTATGATTGTGTTGTTTATGTTTGTACTGTATGGCCTGGAGTGAGATAAGCCTTATAGGCTTATCGAGCATCCATCTTTAAATAAAGAATTATTCTTATCATTATTATTATAACTCTGACCATCCGAACACTTCTACAAGCATTGACGCCTGAAATGACACTTTGTCCATGATTTTGTCTTGGTCAAATTTTCTGCCATTTTTCAACAGTATTTCAGTACTTGGTATGTATGACTGTCAATGTTTCTGGGTTACCAACCAGTTCTAACTACAGTCAGACCTCTTTTATTTGACAACCTTTTAGCTGAATACTTGGTATAATCCGAAATAAATATCAGGTCCCAATTTAAATTATTATGTCAAATTGAAATGGGCTATTCAAAACCATGCATTATTCGAAATAAAAATTTTGTACCGATGAATTCAAATGAAGAGGACGGACTGAAGTTCCCATGCAAGCAATGAAAGCTACATATATCAGCAGTGGAGGAAGAAATGACTTTGGGGTTCCACTAGGATCTCAAGGGTCATTTTCATAATTTTTTTACCAGATTTTATAGCCAAAAATATGATTTAGAGAAAAATTGACCTTTTAGCCATAATCCTTAGGGTCAAAATGTGGCTTTTTGGAAATTCCAGGGGTCAAAGGGTCAACTCCCTGGTCTAATGGAACGCCTGTATTATATCACCTGAAGTTCTAGATTGGTGTCACATATGTGCACTACCAATTAAGTTTTACCGGACAGGCTAAATTTCTTCCAAACCAAAAAACAAGCAACCTAGGTGTCTTACTACCTGATATGGAAAACATGGATTTCACAGATTTACAACACTTCAATACCTACTGATGTAATCTTGTTTAATTTAATCTGAAGATTAAAATTCTTTTTCATATTAAGCTTAAGGTACACTTTTGAAGGAATGTTAGAAGAGATAATCTATCAGGGTTCTCGCTAGACTCCTAATTACGCTTTTTGGACTCCACTATTTTTTCCCTGGGACTCCTGTTTCTAGCAAAATGTCTTGAAGGACTGCAAATTCTTCTAAAAGCATGGTTTTGGCCTCCTGTTTTCAAATCCTAGTAATTGCCCCAGATTTACTTCTCAATTCATTTCATTCTTGCAGTAATCGCCAATGTTGTCACATTTTGAAAGCCATAAAAAATTGGGGCAGGGTGAATAAATGAGGTTCGGAACAGAAACCAAAGAAAACGTACAGTTGTAGGCCCTACTACATTACCTAATATTCCGTCTATCATTTCATTTGTACAACAAGTCGTAATTAAGTATACCAGGCAAGACAACATTGTATATAACAAGTTGTTAACAGTTATACCTGCCGGGTCGACAGATTTACAGTGTATATGACTGAGACATAATGACCTTATTAACCAGTGGGTGTTTATTGACAACTTAACAAATAACAGATGCAAATTACAAATATACCTTTAGGGCAACCAACCTGTCAGAATAGACATCCGACATTGTCAAATAAATTCTCAGTTTGTTTAAAGGGACATAGTGTTATTTCTTTGGACAAAATATCATTAGTGATAAATATGAGAAAATTGGTGACAATTTACATCATACAGATGTACTGGACAACATAGCATTGTCACTTTTCTTACATGTTTACCAAAACTACATATTCAAGTGTCTGATACGGGTATTTTCTATCCTGACCTACGTGCTAATTTAGTGCCAGCATAGGAATACCTGTATAGGACTTGTGTTTTCCAGTTCCAGGATACTTTTAGATATTTTTCAGCAAAACGTACACCGAGTCGCATTTATAGAGACCTGTAGGAAAAATAGAGTTCTACCTAGCGCTACGTACGGAAAAGTAGTGGTGCGGTTTCTTAAACATTGGAAAAGTAGTCCCTATCTTTAGATAGATTGTGTGATTTGACAGTGCTAGCTTCGCTAAACAAAATGGCGTCCATGCGGAACAATGTCATCAGGTTTGGCAGATGCCATTATGTAGCCAGCGAAGCGTTTAAGCATTTTTTAGACAGCTACCTTTTTCTACATAGACCAACTTTTCTCGCTTACTTCCCCTACCTGTAAAAGACGCACCTCTGGCATAAAGCAATTATCACCAACTCAATGAGAATCGTTGGTATTTAAACTTAACATTGACCTTAAATGATCAGAACAATTTTCAAGCAATAAGACCATTAAGTATGGCTTGAATTATGAGTGACTAAAAAAATAATGAGTTTGACTCCCTGCGAGCAATCAAATTTGCCCTACCCAACTCAATGAAACCCAATGACCATTTCATTCAGAGATATACGGATCATAATAAAGAGGAAAAATCCCCAAAGTGAAGAGTCAGGATAGGATCTCCATGGTGATTAAACAAATATATTATGTAGGTGGTAAAAAAGGACAAAATTCCAAAAATGAACACAGGAAAGACAATATATAAACTCAAAGGTGAATAGTTGCCTGTAACTTATAATTTACAGGCAACTATTCACCTTTGGGTTTACAATAGTCAAAACTGTCTCATAAATTTCACAGTTCGTTAAAATCCAACCTGTCACTTTGACAAGTTTTCCTAAACAAAAAAAAAACACCTAGGTAGACACTATTAATCTATTATACTCCAAGTATAAATTCCCATTATACCAATCAAAATACCGATAGTAAAAACATAATGACAGGATACAAGGATAAAATGGTAACATTGTGATATTAAAACATCAGTTTGTATGTACATTAATTAATTAACAATTTTAAGGTCAAGTATATTTATATGGCAATATTAGCTATCGCCACCTGCCGTTAACAAAATGGACGTATTTTACGTAAAAACATAGTTATGTCTACCCAAAAATAGTCTCTTTGACCTTCGCTTGCATGTCATAACCTTCACCTTCCCCAAAAATGCAATTTCATACATGTTCAGTGTTTTTTGAAATAAACTGTTAAGGGAGCATTGCATTATTATTATATTCAGGCATAGATCTATCTTTTTAATAATGGCATATTTTGGTTAGAGCCTCATCCTTTTTACACGTATCTGCTAAATTAACTTATAATTGATCAGGAAGTACGTACATTCCTAGGTTAACAGGAGGTAAACAGTTTTCAATGCAAAAATTTAAATAATTTATCTGGCATACAAGTTATACCAAATATCACAACATTTAACAAACAATTTTCTATACTTCCTTTGAAATGTATAAATCATTATATGCACATACAGTTTGACATGAAAGACATTATGAATTTAGTGTAAGTTACTTATTTGATTGCATTTTATGGACTATACTACAGACAGGGGAGAAGATTGAATTTCGTCAAATTAAAAGCCAATAAAGACTTGATCTTAGAGTAACTCAGACAGACTATAATTGGAAGTCAAGGATTTATGGACAATGCATGAATGGGTGTAATTCAGATCAAGCAACAGGGGGTTGGGGAGGGGGACACAAATTATGTGTGAAGTGCTAAATTACAGCAATTGATCAATAAGCATTGATGTGTAACTGGTGTTTGCATCTGTAAATTTTCAGGTTCAAGTGACGGTCAAGGAAAGTGACGTTTGAACTGTTTTGTACGACTTCTAGTGATATTTACATTGAAAATATATGGAATGATTCTACCAAAACATCAAGATATTGACACACAATTAAATACGGAATAATCCGAACTATGTATTTAATAATCGACGCACTTTAGTATTACAATATTGTACATATTTAATCATTTTTGTGTTTGACAAACTGCAAATATTGATTCTAAAATAAAAGAAATGTCGCAATTTTGTATCAAATTTTAACTCCTGTAAAAGATATATGCACAGCTTAGTACAAGCGAACATGGAAACTTGACAGTTAACCCAACCCCCCAACGCATGATCATAAAAGTCAATTTCAACAGTTGGCAAAGAAAAATCAACAGAAGAAAAAAAATTCAGGCCAGGAATCTGGAATACATAATATAAACAAATGTATGGACATTATTAAATTCAAGGTAAAAGTAAATTTTTGAAATCTGATACGATATTTAATGTTTGTAAACAACATTTAATTATATAATTGTTTGTTTATGCACGAATATGTTAAGTAAACCTCTCTGTTTAAACACCTGCTTGAAGGTACATTGATGACTTTGATTTTTGACAGGTGGTGTAAATGTAAACATCGATGACACGATCTGAATGGAAAAATGAATATTTACGTAAAGTCAAAGTTAAATTCTTACCTGTTTCTGTTTAATAGCCTCTAAACATTGGTCCAGGGACATGTGGTCCCTTTTTGACCCCATGGTTTACCTGTAATTAAAGAAAAATGAAAGTGGAAGTCGATGGAACATGGAACACTGCGCATGCGTGGTATGACTATAATTCTATTTCCGCCAAAAAAGTGCGGGAAATTTAAACGTGTTTTGCAAAGGAAAAAATACTAAGCGCAAAATAAACTTAAACAAATGACACTCGGACATTAATACAGTACACATAATAGCTATATAACTCAACATATTTGATCAGAGGCGTAATACAAGCATCTATGCCTTACATTTCATCTGATACCAATATATTACTATTAGTCCGAGGTTTCGTCACCGACATAACTTGACAGTTCATTATCTCGGTTTTTATATGGAATGACTGGTTGATGTTTTCCTTGCATTTTTGGTGCATCTTACTAAAGATCTAATTTCTGTCATAAATAAAATGAATAACTTCCGCGATATAAACAAACACGACGTAGCCAATAAAGCTAGCAGGACGTACAGGCCTACAGTGTGACTTCAACAGTAGTACAGTAAATCCTCACTAATAAGACCACCATCTTCCTATTAAGGTGGTCTTATTATCGAGGTTGAATAAAAGCAAAACAGTGAAAATGCGCTTGAAACTGTGGTCTTAATTTTGAGTTGGTCTTTGAGGATTTACTGTATTTTTAAAAATGCCTAGGAGATGAAATTGGTTCCGACGGTGCTTATCGTCGATTAACATTGACACACTTTTCTAATATGATATAACAGTCCATGTGATGATGATGCTATGCTTCCGTTGTTTATCAATTTTGATAGATACATTTTATAAGCTACTTGTGTAGGCCTATATAATATGTTTGTACAATCATGTGTGAATTTGGGGTTTCCAGAGATTGACGTATGGGAAAGAATGAAGTAACTGCGACCCAGACAAAAGAAAACAACATGCAAACATAACACAAAAGACGATGAAATATGTGTGCAGAAATACAGTGTATAACGAAATACGAGACTCAAATCCGAGTAGGAAAATTCATATCGGCATAGGTCTAGTTCGAAACTACTTTAAACTTTTGCTCTACAAATGATAATTATTTTTCAAATTACCCAATGGCACTCAAAAGAACATAATTGAAGCTCGTGACTTTAAATTTACTAATGTACAACGCAAAGTAATTGTGTTAGAGAGTTAACCTGTGAATAGGCCGAATGCTGGTCAATGACTTGAAGGTACAACAACAATCAACAATCGTATCTCTTTTGCATTCCAAAGCAATGACGCCATTTTACTTACAATAGCAACACAATTATCGTGGTACACTTTAAACACACACCTGTTTAAATAGCTTTGATTAAAACATTGTTAATTCAAATGTTGCACCTATTTTGTCTCAGTCGCTTGCAGTCAAATTCTTACGATAGTATAGTTACTAGGGATGCAACGATAATCGAGTATTATCTAAAGTTAATCGTTTATTAGTGAGATCAGGGATAATCGATCACGCTTTACCAGAAATCGATGGTAGTGGATCGTTAGAGGGAAATCATTTAATTATACATGTATTAAAACAAATTGTCGTCTGATCATGCAGACGACAAAACACAATCTTCTGCGGTAGTTTGAGACATTCTAATCGTAAATGCATTTTAGCAATACACGATCCGCACACATTATGTCCAGTTCTGTTTATTTCAATAAACTCAAGTCAGATTCTGTTCTGTACAACAGGAAATTGCCATGAGTTCTCTCTCTCTTTATCCCTTCTAGAGTTATCTCCCTTTATCCATCTACAGTATATGTAGGGAGAGAACTCTTGGAGGGAGAATGGGAAAGAACTCGTGACAATCTCCTGAGTTTTGTACCAAGAGTTCGATTATGAAATAGACGATTTATCGAAACAAGATGTTCAATTATGTCGGGTCGATTATCGATCTTGACTATGAAACAATGAAACAAACACACAGAAATAATACTGAAACTGAACTAGTATGTGCAAACAGTCATCAGCTGACAATTCGTTTGTATTATGAAAAGCTTATATACCATTCGTTCTTAAACTATCATTTTTTAGAAATTTACTATTTTTTAAAATACACATGTCCCGGACAAATAGAAATGTAAAATTTGACAAGGCTTGTCCGACATAGGAAGCTAGTTGTCCAAGAATGTTGTCAATTTAGTAACGAATAAACATACACAATGATAGCTCCACAATCTGTGATTAATAATCACATGTATGTGTTTGTGGGATTCTGGACGTCGGGCTAGTTAGGGTTAGTGAAAAATCAAAATATCATTTTTTCTGTTGGCTATTGATACAGTGGGCGTTTTTCCCCCATTAAACTTTGTGTCCAGTCGAGAGTCACCGTCTGATATTTTGTCACAAGTGCGTAAATTCTCCTTCGTGGTGGATTTAGATAAATCTCCAAATTGAAATCGTATTTACAACAGACTCATATTCTTTCTCTACCTCATCCTAATGTTTACATCTCACGGATGTGTTTAGTACTCTAACTTTAAAATATCTACTTACATTATTTTCAAGATAGCACCATAACAACCGAAATATTCCGAATACCTCGTCGCTGGGTGGCTTTCAATATTTGTTTGCGTAAAATGATAACATTGCCCTGTTTTTAGTTTCACTTTTTTCAAGAAGAAAAAAAAGTTTCAACGCTTTGCCAAAAAAATTAGCCAGGTGGTGTAATGAAGTTGGACTCAAATAGCAACACTTGTCGGAAACTATCGAACTGTTACGGAAACTGTCGAAATATTATGGAAACTGTCGAATTACGGGAACTAAAGAATTACCCGCGATGAAGGCCACCAAAAGATTGGCTGAACAGCGAGGGTGATAAATATGTGTTAAATCGAGCAAAACCACGATCTGTCAACAAACTCCACGATTCATTTTATATCATATTTTATCACAATTTACTAACATTACGATGAAGTGACGATATCCGTAAATGCCCAGCGTGACGTTCGATTCAATCCTTTTAGGTATTTCACAAAGTGGCTCTCGGGTATACATTTTCAAAAGTAGCATAATTATCTTTAGGGGAAGATAGTGATAAAAGAAAACTGTGACGGAGAGTTGAATATAGGGGCAACGTACTTAAGTGACTATACGGACAAAAAAACACGAAGAAATTCCGCCGTCACTCAATCAATAAATGAGTTGAGATTTTTCTCAAATTCTCCGTGAAATAGCATTTGAGTGAAAACTACACTAAATTGAGTGACTACTTACAGTTGAGAATAAACATGGGCATGAGGTATTATGTGAATACGGGACCTGCCCTTTTCCGACTGAGATCACCGAAAGGGGTCTAACGTAACTATGTTGGCTCGCGCTTAAATGTTCAATGGCGCATGTGCAGTTATACGTATTGACAGAGACGGTGCTCGAATTCGATATTTGGCGAAATTGCAAGACATCTTATATGAAACAACAATGAAGTCATCCAAGTTCTAGCTAGACAAGATGACATTTCATACACTACTGGGCGGTTGGGACAACCCTGACAACACACTGGGTTTAAGAGCCTATTGTATGGTATCAAAGTACCGTAGGTCAACGTGGGTGGCGGTGAATAGTTGACAAAAGCAGTATGGTCTACAGCCATTCTGAGCGGAGAACCTGATACTAGTCTAAGCGATATGATTAGTAGGTACAGGCATGTAAAGGATGCAGTGACAATTATTGAAATGAACCACATACATGATTGTTTTAAACATCTCATAATTCTTGCTTTACCCGGATTATTTTTCGGCGCAGCCATACCAACATGGTTTTGCTATTTGCATATCAGTGTTGTGTAAACCAATCAATTCTTACGTTAACCACTAAACCAAATTCTCTCCAATCGACCAACGTTTGTTACCTTGACGCGGATTGGTTAACCTTTCGATAAGGGGTACGTTACCTCACTGAATTTCGGTGCATTTACCGAAATCCATTTTGGATCTGGAGTGACCAGCAATCGTAACATTTCGGCAATTGTTTTATGTTGTACAACAAATCTTAACCTTTCAATCCCGCCGACCATCTTTTTTCAAGATATTTCAAGATATAAATTGTACAACAAATTCTAAACTTCAGATTGCAACAAATTTGCATACTTCAAGTAGCGCCGACGATCTTTCTTAAAGATATTTCTTGTATGTATGCATTCTCATGTCGGGGTGACAATGCACTTTGTATGTGGTATTTCTTACTAAACTTCTTCATTTATTATTGCAAAAGCGAAACAGGAAACAAGCTTACATCAAAGAGCATGATATCAGGGTATATCCGTTCACAGTACATATAGTTCAGTGTTATCATTGCCTGATGGGAATGTGAGTTATTTGGTGGGCCATAAATCAAGGCAAAGTAGCGCGTCTACTCTCGGGTGCCGTTAAATATGTCCATATAAACAATTCTAGACTTTTATGGTGATCAGTAACATACTGTTTACAAGTTGTATTTGGTTATTACTCCACTGATATGTACTACTAGTGTACATAAATTTTCAAAATATTTTCGTAACAGGTCAATAAAAGTGTGTGAACAAACGCAATAATAAACTTCAATAACATTTCAATAGGTGTATAACAGTTTATGCTCAGGTGAGTATGAACTATTTCAATGTTGCGTATATATACTTAATGGCATTAAAAACGCAACTAGTTCACTTAATCTTCATTTTGTTCCAAGTTTGAAACGCGTTTTATTGTTACAAATGTGTAAATCGTTCATCAAAAATAAATTAAACTATGGCCAATGTATTCATATTTCATAACTGATTAAGTTTAGGAAATTATGTTTGATGATTAAGATATAGTTATTTCTTTATAATGTCGCCGTGTTGACGAGGATAATATTTAGTGGCGTTTTAATGGTGTGGAATATACATGTATATGCAAACTGTGGTTTATATAGCATAGAGAAAGGCTGTATTCAAATCTGGATCATCGAAAGGCTTGTGACATTCAGATTACGGATCTTCAGAGCAACCATTGGGAGACGCAAATACTGACTGTTGTAGAGAGGTTGTTTCTCTAGAGAGGTTACATTGATAGTAAATATTTACGACGGATAGTTTTATTATGTTGTTGAAGAGAGGTTGTTGCTCAAGAGAGGGTCTTTTGAGAGGTTGCATTGAATTTACACTTGAGAAATTATTTATTATGTTGTTGAAGAGAGGTTGCTGCTCAGTAAAGTACCGCTTTGGAGAGGTTGAATTGTATTTATGACGGAGAAATTTAATATGTTGTTGAAAACAGGTTGTTGCTTAAGCGAGGGCCGCTCTGGAGATATTGCATTGTATTTACGACGGAGAAATTTATCATGTTGTTGAAGAGAGGTGGTTGCTCAAGAGAGGGTCGCATCTTTAACGTTGCATTAAAGGACGAAGCTCCTCTCCAGCAAATATTTGACTACGTCTCCTACAGCAATATGACAACTTATTCCCTCCAGGAAAGCCGTTGAATTTATAATACACAAAGTCTTTTCAGCATTGCTCAATATATACCATCACAAAATAATAAACTTAAACTTATTTTTAACTAACGCATTATCAATTAAGGCCTATAAATTTGAAAAACGCATTTAACAGTATTGATTTAGCCAAACATAATGGAATAAAACCTCAATGAAATACGTATCTACATAATCGGACATATTGAAGTCAATATCAGTTCAATAAGTGTTCTATTGGTATTTATATCCCTATTAAGTAATTTAAATATTTACATTGATAAAGGGTACAATATCTCTGTGAATACAGAGCAGAATGATATCAAAATATCTTGAAAAGGATGTAAATCGCGGAAAGAAAACATTCGGAACCCAAAGATCAGTTAAAAATCAAAAGAGATTTAAAACACATTTTAATCCGATTTAATAATCTATTGAACTAGTCCATAGATCGCTATCTATCTACATCTGGTAGAATATCTAAAATCGAAAAGAAAACACGACTTATGCATTGAAATCGTACATTATACTGAAAAAATAGTCGGTGCAATGTCTCTACATTTGTGTCCACTGTCTAAATATGTGTCCGGTTTGTCCTTTGTCTGCGTCGGTCTGATTTGTTTAGAGTAAAACCTCACTTAAAGACCACCTCAATAATAGGACCACCTCGAAAGTGAGAACACGAGTTTTAAGTCATTTTTTTCCGTTTTGCTATTTTTGCAACCTCCATATTAAAACCAACTCAATAAGAAGACCAGTTTTCAAGGTCGCAAAGGTGGTCTTATTATTGAGGTTTCACTGTATTTATTTATCGCCGCCACCGGTTTCCCATATGGGCGACGCCTCCGGACGAATGTTCGTCATTCTAGATTTATGGAGGATAGTGCATGATACAGGATACCCCAGTTCCAGAAGCACACATGGCTCTTTTACGTGCCCAATGTAAAGCATCGTACAAGGTTTGTTTGAGCAAGTATTAATTATGTATATTTGGCCTCTGTAGCTCAAATGTCACGTGAATCAATACACGTGACACATATTCGGAGCACCTTGCACAACAAACACTTTGGCGGACAGTGAAAAATGGGTGTTACGTAATTTGTACACAACTGTGACATCTACTTGTTAAGACATAATGTAGATTTGAAGACGTTGACAGGTTAACTGACCACCCATAAGTCTATTACTAGATCTAACACACCTAGTCTACGTTACAATAATTATTGGCGTTGACAGAGAGGGACAATATAACGAGAACATCAATACAATTGAAGAGAAATCTACAAACGCGGAAATCACACCCAAGTCCATAGAACTGACCACTGTCCAGTAAGCATATTTATGTAGGTTTTTTAACAACAGAAGTTTCTACATGTACCTCTAGAGCATAGTACGCTACACAAAGAAATATCGCTCTGTTTTATATTGTTTTCCTTCGAAATCGTATTTAAGAAGACATTTTCGCCATTGACACAAACATATTTCTAAGTCAAAGACAGTATTCAGTAAAATAAAATAATAAAACAACAACAACAACAGCTACAACAACAACAACAACATAATGCAACAGAACAATTGAAATACAATAAGAAGATAAAGTATGCCTTATATTGCCTTCATTATAATATTAATGTATTAATACATGTTTGTTATTAATAATTTACGATCTAAACACAGACATACGTGTATGAGAGATATGTATCGTTTGTTATATTAATATATACAAAATGTACTAAACTTCACGAGACAGTGTAATTAATATCAATGAGCTGAATTAATTAACGATGTTTTACTAGAAAATATACATAAGTATGGTGTATAATCCAAAGCTTTCCTGCAAACATCGTGTAAATGTAAAACAATTTGAACATTTAAACCATAGTTTTTAATGCATATATCGTTCAAAGGTTTTTTTTTTGGAAAACAGAACAAAAACCATGGTGTTTAGGCCACAGCTTCAAGTTATGCTTATATCGTTGTAAAGAAAAACAATTTGAGGCAAATGTAAGTACACTGTTTAAACCCCAGCCTTATTTGCATACTGCATGTATATCGTGTAAAAGTTAGAACCACAAATTGTGCTTGAACTAAACTTTTGATGCATATCTCGTTTAAAATTGAAACAATTTGAACGCAATGGTTTTAAACATCGCTCGTTTTGAAATAGAAGCCAGTTAAAGCCATTGTTTAAGCATTGTCGCTATACGATAAAACCTTTCAATAGCATTGTTTTTAATACAGGTCTTCTGTCCGGTAAACGCCAAGGACTATACCCGGTATAATGCAAAATTAGTTAAATAATGGTTACCGTGCGCCTACCTGCCTGGTGCCTGGCATTATCTAAAAGGATAGGAATCGGGAAGTAAATGTGCTCAGAATGAAGGAGGTATCCCATTTATAAGTCAGAAATAAATGGCCCTTTAAATAGGGGTGACACTATAATAAATAAAATACTTCACACGTTTACAATCGACATATAAAGCCGTTTGTTAAAAGAGAAACATCTTTTCAAACACTTAATGTTTAGTTGTTGTTGAGAAGTTGATGCTCTAGAGAGGTTAAACCAATTGTAAGGAAAAAAACTGATTATGTTGTTAAAGAGAGGTTGTTGCTCAAGAGAGGGACTCCCTGGAGGGGTTGCACTATGTACATACATGTTATAACCGGCCATTACAAAGCGATCAGAATGTAAGTACATGTTATAATCGGCCGTTACAAAGCGATCAGAATATGCAAGATTTATGATCTCAAAATTTGGTCTAGTGCATATGCCATGCACCTTTGGTGATAAAACATGGCTTCATTAATTTTCATAGACGATTTAGCAAGGTCCGCATTGACTGACATGTGAATGCATACGGTTGTTAACACACTAGTATCGGTGCATGTGATTGACATCACATAAATTACAAAGCACACATTCAGCAATTCGAAGCCACGTTTATTTCTATTAGTCACACGTGCCATGTCACTAAATTATCACTAAAGGTATCACTAAATACCACCGCTAGAGTTTGAATGAAGACAAAACCACAAATACAGTTCAACCTGTGAAGAAACAGCTGACTAGGGTAAATCCACAACGAGGCTGTTGCTTGCTGGTGACCGTTGTTCGGTAACAAGCATACAAATTATGTATCCGACGAGTGTCGTATCCAAAAAGTACAGTCGGACCTCATTAATTCGAATTCATTGGGTCCGAAATTTCATTTCGAATAATACATAGTTTCGATTAGCCTGTTTCAATTCGACGTGCCAAACAATTTACATCGGGACCTGATATTTATTACGTATGATACTGGCCAAGTATTTGGATAGAAGGTTGTCGAATAAATGAAGTCCGCCTGTAGTTCCCTACTTTAAACAGTCACGTGTTATATGGAAGAAGAATTTAACGCTAAAATCCGATCGGGCATTATTTTTTTATAATTTATTCACATAGGATGATTGACAGTTAGAATATATCACAGTATATGAAATGACAAACGAATCAGTTTATATGTGTGTTGGTTGACAGACAAATAGACCTACCGTCAACATTGACGTATAGTGGGAAATCACTTAATTTGGTGTCATGACAATGTAGGATGGGTCTGGTGTCATGTGGCTAGATTGGGATGGTCATGATGCAGGTCTTGGTGTCATGTGGAGTGCGTTTGGTGTCACGTGAATATGTGTTCGGTGTTATATGGCAATAGTTTGGGTGTATGTTGGTGTCATGTGACTGGTTTTTGTGTCATGTGACTGGTTAATGTGTCATGTGGCTGGAGTTTGGTGTCATGTCAATAAAGGGTTTGAAAGCAACATTTGTTTCTCAGTATCTGCGCACACTAGTTTAATTACTCGTTACACAATCCTTTGGGATCATAGTCATTCTAAATTCTTCTTCATAAAACTTGAGACGGACTATAAAGGTAAGCTGGCTTGTTTATCGACACAGAGTGACATATTCTTAATTGAAATACTTGTAAACCTTCGGTTAATTGCATTCACATTTATTAAGTTCAATAAATCACGTTTACAGCTTGAATCCATTAAAGGGAACTTGTTCAACAATTTGTTGAATACATCACCTTGCCGAAACAAAGTTATGAACATCTGAAGACAGCAAATGCAAAATGTGTGTTAACAAAAACTCTGTCTGAATAATTGTAGCGTGTAGAAATCATGATTGGAATTGTTGAGCTTCAACGACCCCGAGATCTGTTGGGGGTATACAATGTTTTGTAAATTAACACCATTTCATTATGAAATAATACAATTGTATACCTTTAAATACGTTCTATCATTGTTCAAAAATGTGGAAACAGACAAATATACTATACCCAATGCATGACAGAGGGAGAGAGGACGGGGCGGGGGTGGAGGCGGAAGGAGGGAGAGGGAAGGAGAGAGGGAGAGAGTATAGAATATCAGGCAAAAATGTCGTGGTCGGGGCATCATGGTTATAAAATTATTATTATCATAAATCTAAACAATTTATCGCATTTAAATACAGTAAAACCTCGATAATAAGACCACCCTTGGGACCCTTGAACACTGGTCTTCATTTTGAGGCGGTTTTAATATTGAAAGCAAAACTGCGAAAAGGACTTGAAAATTAAATTGTGTTCTTATTTTGAGTATGTCTTATTATTGAGGTGGACTTTAAGTGGGGTTTTACAGTATCGTCAAATAAACACAGCTGCACCAATGACAACAACAACAGCTGATAAGGATGGGTACTCTTCCACTATGTTTGTGATACAGCTTGTGGACTTATGAACACAGTCGTGTATATTCCTAGAACAATACAATACGTTCCTCTGAAGTATTCAATCTAATTAATTAACTTAGTGTCTTAATTGGTGAATAATTAATGCTTTGTGCGGTATCGATTTGAGGATATCATGAGTGCGTGGGGTACATGTATACAAACAGTACATCGTTGATTGTTTAAGTTGATAATAGATTGATCATACAGAAAACAAAAGCTACACGAGGGATGATAAAAAAGTACTTGGACTTTCGTGATATCTTCGAAACGATTTAGAACATTTTATTCCAATTCGCTCAACTGATGGTATGTTTTTATAGTGATAATCCCCGTTAATATTTAATCTAAACGTTAACAAGTAAGACATTCACGACCGTTTCTAATACCCATGATTTACGTAGTATTACAATAAAGTCATGTTTGTGGAACACGAAAAATCGGTCAATGGCGCTACCGGGAATCGAACCCGCAGACATGGACGGCGGTCGGCTGACCTTACCAGTGTTCTTGGGATACCAACGGGTACTGACGTGTTCTTCCTCAAGCAACTGATAACTTAACCATGTGAATCAGAGGTGGAGGACAAATTTAATTGGGTATATTATTATCTGTAGTCAAATTGTCACGAAGCATGAACGTGGACAGGAACATCTCGCCCCTCCCCTGTTCGGTGTTTTGCTTTAACCAATCCGCGTCAAGATTACAAACGTTGTTCGGTTGAAGAGAAGTTGGTTTTAGTGGTTAACGTAAGATTTGATTGGTTTACACAACACTGATATGCAAATAGCAAAGCCATGTTAGTACGGCCGCGCCGAAAAAAAAGAAATCCAGAAATATGTCCTTAATTTTTCGACATATCGTCTAAATCTGTGCTATAAAGTCGGTCCAATCATATACGTTTATCGTTAAGTAATATATCGACAAACAAAAAACCGACTCTTTGATCTTTACCGCCCGGTGTCTAATTTTAAGACGAATCACATGATGAATATGACAAAAATGTTGCAAAATAATAAACATAAATTGTCAATACACAGTCATTCAATGAAATGATAAATTTACATATCAAAATGTATGATACCCGGTATTTGATCATTTTGTCAATTGTCCGTGACATATACGAGGCTCAAAGTCGTCGAACCTCCTCGGGTAATAACAGACAGTACTGCATCATGTATATAAACTTGGACAGTGACGTGACGTGACCGATATTAAAGCATTGATTACATACACATGTGATCGAACATAATATCAATAGCAAATGGGCAAATTATTGATATTATATAAACGGTCTTGATTAAATTATTTTTATCTGCTGCCTTCCTATAAAATTTCCCCTGCCAAAAACATTTTAATACAAATATGAAAGCAACATTATTTTTCAGACAATGAATTATAATTCTAAAAGACCCCTTTTACAGTAAAACTTCGATAATTAGACCCCTCTTGGGACCCTTGAAACTTGTCTTCTTAATGTGGTGGTCTTAATATTGGGGTTGAATAAAGAGCAAAATAGTGAAAAAGAACTTTGAAATTGCGTTCTTAATTTTGAAAATCAACAGAAGATATATCCAGTAGTTGACTAGTATTAGAAATCATATGAAATAGTACTCGTGGGTTAGCACTTTTGACTAGTAATTTTGATATGTAAATGGAGACAACAATGAAAAACGTAACTTTTAGAACGGCGCTCTCAAAAGCAACAACCTCTCAACAACAGTCACAATTAACATGTCACTAGGGGGTGTTGCTATGGGCAGGTTTTACTGTACTGACAATACAAATGATGATAAATACGTACACAAAGATAAAAAGCAAATTGTGACATCATACATACGGTTAATTGTTTGAATGAAATAGTACTGTTGCTTAAGGCGGATAAATGAAACTAGGTAAAATGCAATCTCAACTTGACAAAGATATGAAGATTAAATTAAGAGCGGCGCTTAAAGGTAGTCAGTTGCATTTTAATCAAATTATGCTAATTAGTAGTTTTGAGACAGAATTGGCATGTTACTGCCTTCATAGAGACATACTCCAAAACACTACATTATAAATGTTCTGAATAGTTTTTTTGAATTGCAAAAAATGTTATATAATATTTATGTAATGTGAGAAATATTGAATTTGAGTGAATTTACTTTTGTGAACAGAAAATGTAATGTGAGTGGAATATGAACATTTGATAGTGTCTATGTTGGATTTTGTTTATATACGATGTTAAAAAGATAAAGAAATAACTTTTACTAAAGAAAAAATAATTGCAAAAACTGTACATGTTTATGAAAATGGTAGGATATTTAGTGACTAGTGTCTCTTTTGGGATTATCCAACGCTTGCCAGCTTAAAATGTTTACTTTTATTTGGTAATGTGGAAAGCGATTTTTCCATCAGCCTTTTCGTATATTTGAACATACAGTGCACTTGTTTGTACACAACATTGTTGTTTTAAAAATCCAAACTATAAAAGAAAGTGTATTCAAGTTGTATTTTATTATAAATATTTCAGCCTTAGAGTTATATCCCTGACACTTCAAGAACTATGTCAAGTGCTGTGCACGATATGCATACATCATATGAACAGAATGGGGATAGTAAAATCTTTTGTAAATGGCACACCCGAATATAGTCAAAAGATTTTAGGCGTTTCTCTGCACAATACACCTCTTAAGTCAGTAAATTATTGTTGTTATTATTATTCTAATTGGTATTCTTATTGTTATTTTTATTAATATTATTATCATTATTGCTATTATTATTATTATTGTTATTATTATCATCATAATCATCATCATATCATAATTATTATATTATTATTATTATTGTTGTTGTTGTTGTCATTGACTACACATCTGACTTTGAAGTCTATGTTTTGTCGACTGTAAACACAGAAACACAGTATAAACATTTGGTTAGCAAAGGAATTCGATACCAACAATAGAAAAGGGAATGCCATTTCAGAAACGGCAAAAGGAAAGCCGTTTGAGGTTGCATACATAAATGATGAATGCAGCATCAAATCAATGATAGTTTAAAACAACAACACTAACTACATTTTTTCAAAATTATCACCAGAAACGTCATCATCATCAACACCATTATCATCTCCGCCAATAAAATTCACTATCACCTTCGTCATTAAAAAAAAACCCAGAATAAACAACACCATCATTATCGTCATCAGCAACAACTACAGCAACACGCTGTATTCACCTCATTGAAATCTGAACAGCTGTTTAAACAAAAGCAACTTACTCTCATTAAGTATCAACAATATGCAAACATTAATTTGCCCTAGTTCTCCGTACAACTAAGCAGCCACCCACTTTCTTCTACAATACAATATTACATTGAGATGACGTCAATACGCACATACGTTTACTGAATGCGAGATCAGTTAGATTGCAACGTCAAATAAAATTTAAGCTAGATACAATTAACATCGACTTCAATGAATATTAACAATTACTTAGAAAACAATATTCTTGAAGATCATAGGTCTAGCCTCTTATATAAAAAACTCTGTCACAGAAAGTTAGCCTTCGATTTAACGTTATGTTTCAAATCAATATTCTCGATCTCTCATATTGAAGTACGGAAGACCAAAGGTGACATTCTATGTCATTATTTTCACGTTCTAAAGAGTGCAGTACTAAATCATGAAGTAGTGAACCTTGCGAATTTCACAGCTCATAATTTCACAATTTCATCAAGAAAATATAAACGTGAAATCAAGAACTGATCAATCACGAATTTCTTTTGACTTCACAGTTTACTAATTCTCAATGTAGTCAGAAATCGTCAAACGCGACATTGTGGAGTTCGTTTACGACATGAAGTGATGAATATTTTTTCATCACAAAAGGTGAAACATTAAGTCACCACCGGTATTTCGTATAGATCGAAGGACAAGAACTTATATCTGATAATTGAACGTATGCTTTCATTACATAAATATTACGGTCTATAAACCGAGTCATTTAAACTCCATTTTCTATGACTAAACGACTTGCTGAATAAGTTTCAGTTCATCTGAGTGAAAACATTTAGTTTGATTTTTTTCTGAAACCGAAGCTTAATAAATTAAAATGTAGGCCTGTGAATATGCGTCGAACCAAAAAATAAACACATATTAAATGCACGTCACAGACGAGATTATCTGTTTGTTAAATACGTATTCACCAAAAGAGTGCTTCCCATAGACGGGTTGTTCTTTTGCCAGATCGATACAAAATGAACAAAAATTCACAGACTAAAATTTGTATGGAACATTGCCATATACCTTAAGGTGTTAGATATTGGCAACGAAACATGATCTTTAGTAAATAAGAAGATATTAATGTCAATTATACAAGTTTGTGTGCAAATATTTGAACAATTCTACCACTTAAACATTAAAGGGTGATAGTTAACCCTAAATATGAGAGCTAAGAGCGAACGACCAATCGTTTAAATATTTAAATGGGTATATTAGCCTATGGTGATCAGAAGCGCCCACTTAGTCGAATCAGGCCTGTTAAAATGAATACCTTATCAAATGAACGTTCCGGTATTTTATAGATGTCGTATTAAAAATCATATCGTCTATATTATAATACAGAACTAGGAAAAATGGAAATGGCTGTAAAAAAGTTAACCAGATTTGCGATATTCATCAAATTATAGCCGATTTTGTTGGGAACGCGCTATTCGGGATGATTTGGCATTGAATCTAATAAGGACAGTGACCGAGATAATGGCGAAATGTATGTGCATATTGCATACTACAAACACACTGTATCAGCAATATTGCACTTTCTAGGTTAGGTTAGGTTAATCTTATCTATTTTTCGTCGATTGTGAAACAAATTATTACAAATAAAATGTTAAATAACCCTCGATGACTGCTTCCTGGATTTCGAACCAGTAGACCGAAACTCTCACCTAACTCAACAAGGGTTCCACTAGGTACTCAATCTCAAGGCTCATTATGACAACTTTTTTACCAGATTTGACAATTTTATAGCCAATTTACCTATAATTTAGTGGGAAATTAACCCTTCAGACAGAATCCTGACGGTCAAATTTAGGCTTTTTGAAAACTTCAGGGGTCAAAGGGTCAACTTAAGGGAAACAAATGGAACCCCTGCTCTCTGGGAATGTGATATTGCAGTTCAACCACGCCCAACTTGTGATTCGAACTCACAACCCCTGAACCCGACTTCCGGCGCTCTACCCTATCTACCACCATGCACTTGGGTTATGTAACAGTAAACAAATAGCGTTAAACAAAATACAGGTAATCTGAATATCGATTAAGGAACATTTTCCTCGATTACTATCAGAGTGATAATGGCGTAATAAATTATCATTTAAATCGAATGTACCAGCGATTTCCGTGATAATTTTATATTAAGCGCACCTGTTTTATAAGGTAGCACGCATTCAACAGACATTTTAATGATACTTAATATCGACGAACCATTACAGTCGCGAAGATATCGTCATTTCTACTGCACATTCGGAGACAAACGATTGGACATATTTCGAGATAATTAAAATAATTCTACAATGTGTGAAATCGACTTTTGATGCAGCATCTGATGGATCAGTCGATCCTCTCCCTGGGGTGGACATTTACGTGATGTCATTAATGAGTTGATGCTTTTTTGCTTAACCACAAACATAAGTTCCCGACTAAATAAGTTTTATTGTTTGCCTCTGGCATTGTCTGACCACAAAAACACAGAGACAAGTATACACCAATACGGTACTAATGGTAGTACTGTATATCAATAACATTGTCTACATGTATGACGACAGCTGTGCATATAGTATTGTAAATTTCCGTTTTAAATTTCTCTATTTGGTCGATATGAAACTACATTTCATACCAATATACACGATTCATAAACATTTGATACACATGTACGTATAACCCATTGACGATATTCAACACCCCAAAAGTTTCGCTTTAATGAAACTCATAATCCAGTCCGGCAACTTCAGTGCGTTTGGATTACAGTGAAACCTCAACAATACGACCACCTGGTTCTGAAGAAAGTCGGTCTTAATTGTGAGGTGGTCGTATTATCGAGTTAACATATGGAATTAAAATTAAAACTGGTCCATAAACTGCAGTCTGAATCTCAAGGTTGTGTTTAACTAAGATTTGATTGTACTGCCGTAATACGGAAAAATAGCAATATACAGTAACACCTCACTTAAAGACCACCTCAATAAGAACGCAATTTT
Organism: Mactromeris polynyma; assembly: GCA_032209605.1. NCBI lineage: Eukaryota > Metazoa > Mollusca > Bivalvia > Venerida > Mactridae > Mactromeris > Mactromeris polynyma. The sequence goes on from JASFXZ010000041.1 coordinate 3,254,434, forward strand.
CAAGTCCATTTTCATTGTGTAGCTCTTTATTTAACCTCAATATTAAGACCACCTCAATAAGATGACCATTTTTCAAGGGTCCCAAGGGTGGTCTTATTATCGAGGTTGTACTGTAGTCAGCTGTCCTTAAAAGTCATTTACTCAGGACAGTATACAAAAGTTTGAAGCACGGTACCAACTCCCTTTCTGCGGGCTACATGAATCATATTAAATATCATCAGTAAAAAACAGTAATTTGCATCATTTAACCGAACCCTGTAAAACCGGAAATTTCGTTTAACCGATGTACTAAAGTACATTAGCATCATTCCTACTTTTTAAACAACCCTTTAGCAGAAACTTCGTTAAACCGGACATTTTTCGATAAGGACCATTTCAAGTTTGCAATTGTTAAACTGTAAATACATGCATATTTGTAAATAATAATTTTGCCTATTAAAATAATAACAGATGTGTCAGTAATATAAACAAACATATTAAATTATACATCTGTTATCTATTTGAAGAGCTAATGTCATATTGAAATCAACAGGCCAATAAATCACGACAAATTAAAGTACTTAAGTTCATGTCCTTACCTCGGGATCGACCGGTCAATTTCCACACCGAATATTATTAACACTTAATGCTAATTCCAGTATTCAAATATTCACACGTATATATATTAAAAACTTCACCGAAATATTAAAAACGAAACCGATCCGGCACAACTGTTAAAACAAATCCGCACAATTTTACATTATTTATCAATTGAACGGTATTATCCTAAAAAACACATAGACTCTTCACCAAATAAGGTGAAGAAGTCTCGAATACTCAGCTGAGAACAACGTTAGTCATTAAAATACGTAAGTATGTACTGTGGATGACATACGGCCTAGAGGCGTTATCTACCTGCTTGGTAAATTATTAACCGTCACGCAAGACGGGCTGCCATTTGGGGGACGGTGTCAAACTAATACATTACCCAATATGGCAATCCAAGAAAGGTAACTCTTGTAACTAATCTTACTATAAAATAAACTAATATTGATTAGCTCCCCTAGATATACATTTCTGAAGGAATATATTCTTTAATTCCACTTTTCAGTGATATATAGATTACAATTTGTAATGAAACAAATAGATGTGTGAATACAAATAGAAACTAGTGCAATAAAATACGATATTATGCGAATATGTTGCAAAATAAAGGAGCATTAAGAAAAATATATTTTTCTTCACAATAAGTGTTAGCACATGACACAAATGTTCAATGTTATCGTTAAATTGGACATTCATGCAGAAATATACGATATAACCATAGATGAACCCGAGCAAATATTAGATATATGTGTATCAAGGAGTAAAATAATGCTGATATATCCGACAGTACTATATCACCAATCGAAACATCTCGGCAATTTCCGTAAAGTTCGGAAATAAAAAAAAGTCGAGGCGATCCGATTGCTCGTGATCCAAACTCCACGCACCGGTTAAAATACGCTACCCGACTTAATCGGTAAAGGGAAATCACTGGGTATGAGATTTATCTCCCCTAGCGGTAGAGTAGGCGCTGCGTGTTGTAAAGGGAGACCACTTGTGCCGTAGATGAAACCCTGTTGCGAAATACTTGTAGTGAGATGGGCTTTAAACAAGAGATTCTATTATTTGTTGTGAGTATATTTGTGTATATCATACAGACACATTAATGTAAAAGTTATAATTGTATTTTGTTCAATAATGTAGAGTGTTTTATCACAAAATGTTGCTTTTGTTTAAAACGAAACCGAAAGTGATGTTATTTTAGTTTCCTGTTCGTTTTGTGAATTTTAACCGCTATTATCGTAACATCAGTTCAGTTAATCCATTTATATGTCTCTGAATCATTGTCCAATAATGTAAGCTTTAAGTGTTAACACAGAAAAGACGAAGTACGTTATGTATTAACATTATATGGAGTAAAAAAGTAGGTAAACAACATTTAGTCTTCATCACACTCGATTAATGTAAAACAACATGAAAATATATATATGTATGAAAGATAAATGAAACATGTCAAGTAAGGACCAGCCTATAGAAATAAATTAGATTCATGTATGGTAATATAAATAGTTGAATCATTTTGGAGAAGATGGTTAACAAATATGACCTTTCAAATGTGTTTTAGATTGTGACCAAAACTAGACCGGGACTGTCATAAAGTAGGTGTCGTGTGAAAGATAAATTATTCATAAGTAGAATGTGGTGCATATCTTGGATATATCGTGATGTTTGATAAGTGATTTCTGCCGTGGAAAGAGGTGAGGTGTGAAAAGCGGTTGACTACTTTTACTTCATATACATATACTATTGAAGGGGTAAAGGGAGAGAACTCTAGGAAGGATAAATGGAGAGAAAACGTGACACTCTCCTGACTGTACAAAATGCCTTTCTAGCGTCACAGTGTCATTCAAATTTCATTACCAGATGTTCGTCAAATGTTTTAGTTACAGTTGAGCTTTAAAAGGTGACCATAACTTCAATGGTCACGAAATTAGAATATGCCAAAGAAGTTAGGATAGACTAGTGTGTAGCACAGTCATATAAACAAAGATAGTTTGTTGACATTGTATCAGAGAAGACACATTATTCCCAACGATAATGTGAATCCCGCACAAACAATAGGACACGTCCATTTTATGTAAACTAACAAAACACATCTTTCATTTGACCAAATACACGGCAAAAACAGGAGCATTTTTAAATGACATAACTTTCAGTTCCATTTTGCCTTCTCTACTGAATAAAATAACACAGTAAACATATTTGGTTGTGTATCTGCTTACAACCACGTTCGTAAATAATAAGTTTTCGTTGAGGAACAGGACTTACTTTTGTATTAATTTACGTCATCATTTGAATAATGTTTTCACTTATAAACGTATTCTTATAAACAGGTTACTTGTTTTTCGTATTAAATCGTCTTTTGTCGTTTCAGCAGTGCAACTGATAATACTTTGTGGCATTCCAAGGTGAAAATATGGCCACAGGAAACAAGAAACCAGAACATGAAGGGTTAACCATACCGTTTTCCTCATCTGATGAAGTGTGGTCATTTTATAAGAGTGCAGGTTCCAAATACCGGATTGATCCATTCTACTACATTCCAAATGGTGAAACGGTTGATAGAATTATAGATAACTTTAAATCTGAATTCCTGAATGTCTCAACTGATGAGAATGTTTTGGAAGACATGCTCAGTTTCTTCAACAATGAAGTTATACACGGAGACTGGGAGGATTTGACAACTGAAAGTGACCAGACTGACGATGTTGGTCAAGATGATGATGACGCTTCCGATGAATCCACTTCAAATGACATGAATGAAGGTAATGAAACAATCCTACACGAAGATGACGATAATACAATGGAGATGGACAAAGACGATCTGCAAAATACTACAACAGAAGTGATGGAAAATATAAAACAAACATTCATTGACGCTGATGAAAACACTATATGTAAAATTCCATTTGCTGCTTTGGAAAATTCAAGAATAGATGTTATCGACATTTGTCTGAAGTCCGGAGTTGATCTAAATATGATCAGAAGTCCAGGCGGTCATACCTTGTTAATGAAGTATGTTTCATTTGAAATTGTGAATTTAGAGACCCTTGATTATCTCTTGGCTAAAAAAATGGATGTTAACATAACCGAACCTCTGCGTACTCGTACTGTGCTCTTTGTAAGTTTAGTGAATCGAAAGATTCAGCCGTCTCTAAAACTCTCTGTGGTTAGAAAGGTGATTCGTGCTGGATCTACAATGACCACTAGAGGGCGTTTCCACTCGACTGCCTTACATATGTTCATCTACGAATTGCTCAATCCTGTTGATGAAATGATAAATGATAACTGGCAAGATATCATTGAAGAGTTGCTTAAGACGGGGCTTGACATCAATTCAAAAGATTATAGCGACAGCACTCCATTAATGTCTGCAGTAAGTCGGATTGCACCGGAGGGGGAAGTGCCTGAGGGACTTGAACCGAAACAGTTAGGCTATGACGTAGTTGAATATTTGCTGAAAAGAGGTGCCGATCCTGACATAAAAGATGGAGATGGGCGAACGAGTCTTTATCACTCTGTTTTGTCACAGAATGTAACGTTGTTGAATATACTCATCAAGTACACTAAATATCCAGACGTACAGGACAGGCTAGGTATGAATTGTATCTACGGTTTCTGCGCGTACACGGAATGGACCACTGAAAATGAAGAAATCGATACAATACTTTTCCCTGTTCTCGATATCTTGGCAAAAGCTGGATGCAGTCCAAATACCCAAGCGATAGACAGAACCACAGTCCTGCACCATGCAGCTGCAACGCAAAGCCATTTGGTTTGCGAAAAATTATGCAACCTTGGAGCAGATGTTAACAAAAAAGACTATCTTCAGCGAATACCTATGCATTTAGCAAATCGGAATAATGACACCGAAGTTATCAATGTGCTTGTTAAACACGGAGCAAACGTGGACTCAAAAGCCAAAAATGGGGAAACACCTCTTCATCATGCCTGTCTACTTGCAAATATTAACGCGGCGAAAGCTTTAATTGCATCCGGAGCGGAAATAGAAACTCAAACAGTCCTTGGAGTTAGACCAATTCATCTGACTGCAGAAAATGGCGATGTTGACTTCATAAAATACATTGCTCAAATATCCAATATAAATGCAACGGATATTTATGGGGCAAACGCGGTGCATTTTGCCGCTGCTGATGGTAATATAGATACCCTTGAGTATCTTTTAACTGTTGGCTGCGAAAGAGACAAACAAGACGAAAATGGAAATACCCCTTTAGATCTAGCAGTTTACATGGGTCATCAAAAAGTCTCCCAACGACTTTGTGCACCAAATGTCCCAAGGTTTGGAAACCTTCCTCCTTTGTGCTTTCCAAATAGACCTTTGATTGATGAGGAAGAAGTTGAACACTTTTACAATGAATTGGCAGACAAATATAAGAGTGCAAATAAAATGCCAATTAATGTTGCGAATGATTTTTTAGTTTGTAAAGGCCTCGGTAAAGTGAATTTAGAAAGTGGTGAAGCAAAACTTATATCGGATTTGATAGTAAGATATGCTGAAAACATTGCAGCTCGTGTTGGTGAGTTAGACCCATTGTTCTCTTGTTCCTTTCTGAGAGCAGGAAGTACCTACGAAGGTGTGAAAACAGGTTATCCTGACGAGTTTGATTTTCTCTGTAGCCTGGCTGTATTGGGACAACATGTTGAAAAAATTGAATACGGAGGTACAGAAGGTTTCATGTTCGTAAGATTGAAAGAATCGGCCCCAAGTGAGCTATTTAGATTTTGCCCCAGATCCGACAGACGTATCAGTGCCTCCCACGTACTTCGGTACTTTTCCATGCTTTCTCGTATTGCGACATATGAAATTCTGAGTGAGATGGACTTTGGTGGACATTTATATGCTGGATACATGCTGCTTCGGGAAAGTGGTCCTTTATTCTCTGGAAACACGTACCCATTAAGTAAACTAAATGCACAAACTGTGTCATTTCGCGGAAGATTGCACAAACTGCTAGACATATCAATTGACTTCAATCCTGTCATTTTCACGAACAGCTATCCTCAAGAGGCTGTGCAGAGCTGTAGTGTTGTACACGATGTAACAACAAGAGGCATTTACTGCTTACCTAAACTTTGCGGTCAAGTACCTGGTCTATACGAAGACGGTAGAGCAACTAATGAGGACCTATGGCGACTTAGCACACAGCACATCGAAGCAGAAACAATGAGATCGATGACACCGTTAGCACGAGATTGTTATGTTGTATGTAAGGTATTACGGATGGAGCCACTAACCTGTTCTGTGAAGTATTTAGATTTCGATGAGGTATATGAAGATGACCTGATGAAGTTGATGCCGTCTGGCGCGATTGGTGACGTTGGTAAGTGAGATCAATGTGTTCCAAATTCGCCAATGTTTAACTCCAGTTTTCCCGGGGGTCTGTGCGGGGAGACATTGTGTATGTGGCGTTCCCTGTAACAACTTGTTCTCTCATTTACTAACTCGAATCACCTTCATGTTTTTGCCATTGACCCAAGGTGGAATTCAATATGTTCATTCATCATTTCTGTTAGTGTCTTGTTCCATTTGCCTTGGTAACTGTTTACATGTAAGCATATAGTTTCCTGTCACTTTGTGCTTTTCGGATAGCTGTTCACTTCGTATGCTGCATTCCCCGCATACTAGTAACTTCGTTATTCATTGTAAGAATATTTTATATGACTGATATTATATAATAATTAATTTAATTGTTACTAAATTCATATCCACTGATTACTTTGTTGACAGATATGGACGCAGCAGAATGTTCCTCGGATGCAGGCGAAACTAGCGACTTGGATGACCATTGTCACTCGACAACTGAGACACGTTTTCGGTTTCAAAGTGAGGAGAAATCAGCTGATGAGTTGGGCGAAGATGCATCGAGGCAGCATGGAACAGTGGAAGTCATATGTGGTGATGATGGTTATAGGTATGCCGAAGGCGAACTTACAGCTGAAAAGTTGATCCCTTCCTACTATATAAAATCCATTTTCATTAAAGAAATGGACAAAATGATAGAGGAGGGGAAAGTATTGTCTGAGAGATCACTTTTAGAAATTCCTAGAAGAGTATATGAAGAGTTGCTGAAGGCAATAGAAGAGAATGACTTGACTACATTGTTTATGCCTAAACATAATATGTTGAGAAAGGCGGTGAATCAAACAACAAAGGAGTTGGATACAAGATTGCGAGAAACATACTGCAGGAAAATCATATGGTTGATGGACCAGTTAAAATTTTAATACACGCTATTAACTTTGAACTATGAATGCTGTTTGAAAACCCTTATTGAAGATTGTGCAGTTCCTTGATCGTTGGGTTTCTTAATTTGTCCTGTAGTGTATTCCATCCAGTCCGTCCCTGTCACCTTTGTGTACCCTTTAATTTCCAATGGTTGTTTTAGATAGACTACCTGCCAGATAATTTATTACTTCCCTTTCACTGAGATATTTGCCCTTACAACTCCTCAACTCCTGATGTTTCGTAGGTTGATATTTCACTACGATCTGTGTGGGGAGGCATGTGTTTGTGTATGTGTGTGTGTGTGTGTGGCGTTCCCGTAACAACTTAGTTTTCCCTTAGTGACAGCCACTATGACTGTACAATTGTGTGTGCTTCTAATGTAGATTAAACCCTATCATAAAAGCCCAACATTTTGTTTTCCGATAGCATGAACTGATTTAAGTTTAAGTTAAGTTTAGGAATTATTTAAAAGGTTGAACATTTAGAAATTAATGTTAATTAAATTCAAGGTAATCCTGTCTTATATTACACTATGTTGAACTACGGTTATGTTTATAAAACGTGTGTGTTCAAAGTTTGTACAATACCACAGTGATTAACAGCAAACACATTTTCATCCGTTATTATATTAAACTACAAAACACAACCTTCATACTCTATATCTTAAGCCGCCAAACTTTGGGTATATGGAAAAAGAGAGAGAGAATAAGTAGCTACAAGGAACGCCACATACATAAGACAGTGCCTCCCAACGAAGACCTCCGGGAAAACAACAATCCATAAAGCACTTGAGGAGGAACACCCTTTTGACCTTGAAAATATGTTCTTTATTTTGGTTGTTTCAAATACATGTATATGTACATGTATCTTCATACACTATTAAAATATAGAAGAACAAAACACAGTTGTTGTCTTTATATATGTTCGTATATTATTTACATAAGGTAAAATAGAAAACGAAGCTACTGTCTTTAAATACACCTTATAAACTCTTATTTCTAATGAAATACAAAACTCTAATTGTAGCAGAATACATATTTTCATGCACTATTAAAAAGAAACGCAATAACTGTTGTTTATAACACTTATCTTCCAATTCTATTTCTTACAATGCAATGCAAAAAATCAGTTACCTTCTTTGAATATATCTTTAGTACGTATTTAAAATATGACATAATTACTGCACTTAGATTTATATTTCCATGTATTACAAAAATCGAAATTGAAAATGTTTTTGAATATATTATGTCGTCATTGACTATTACAACTATTGAAATACAAACACAGTCACTGTCTACGAATACATGTCTTTATTCACTATTACATATACTCAAACTCGAACTGTTACACATGTGTTTTACATGTATATCAGAAATAGAAAATGCAGCTACTGTCTTTCAATACAAAAATGCGTGCAATCTTGCTATAGATATTCCTTTCGTGCACATTGTGATTATTCTGTGGACTGATTAAGAATTAGACTTTGCGAAGGCTTGGACTTTCGGCAATAGGTTGTTCCAGAACTCCACGGCTCTTGCTGCAAGACGTTGTTTCACAGACGATGGTGACAGTTTGTCGTTGATTTCAAGATAGTTCTCGCCAGTCACATCAAACGCTGGCCACGTGACATCGTACAGTGGTTGAAGTCTGGTAGGATAATTGGGGTTCCTGGAATTTCGAGGAAAATACAAAGACTTAATTTGGCGTTAGTATATGGCAACAATAAATTCTAATAGATAGCAATTTAATGTCTGAGTATAATAACTTTAATTCAGATGTTAAATTGAATTATGGATCTACCGTATATACAATATACAATGCATATAGTTGAACTATATACACGTATATATTTATATGAATTTTGATACATGTATATGATATAACATTTAAAATACGAATGTATTTTACTGTTATATATATATATGAATTTTAAAATATATATATAACACCAAAATACATTTTCCTATTTTAAAATTCATATATTGTTTACCATATAGGGCATTTTCCTATTTACACTGTTATTTTTATCTGGCGATTGTAAGGTTGGGCGCACCCGTAAACCAGCCCTGCGTTCAGTTACGGCTAACAGTTGCGAACGTTTTGTATTGTATCCCTTCCCCACCGTATCACATTGACTGCACACGGGGAACCAAATTGTAAAACGTTACGAAACGTGAGCCGCAAATACCTTTACTGAACGCAGGGCAGTTTTAAACCCCCCCCCCGTGGTACTTGGTACAACTAATGTATTGACCTTCTAATGAGATCATTGGGTCGGTTTTGAAACAAACGATGATATAATTCTACTGTCAAGTTTTCTGATATTAATTTTACAATATTTTTATCAAATATTTAGAATACAAACGATTTGGAGTGTATATTTCTATTACATGATCGAAAAAGAATAGAAGAGAGATTAAGTTGCTACAGGGAACGCCACATACACAACACAATGCCTCCCCACACAGACCCCCGGAAATACAACAGTCCGCAAAACATCAGGCGTTGAGGAGGTGCAAGTGTAACTACGCATTGGAACAGGAGAGCAAAGGAATGGCCTGGTCGATCATAGAGTCCAATGCATTACTCGACCGTCAATGAAACATAACGATAACCACATAATCTCAATAGCATCCATCCTTCGTTTTTGCCTTGTGTTACTTAGGCATGTGTAGTTATTAACATACAAATGTATATTGTTTTGTGTCTCCTTGTGCTTAATGGGTGGAAGTGTCTTTTGTATGTGACATTTTCTGCACACTTCATCATTAATTTTGAATAAATTAAGTTGATTAACTTACCCTGATTTTGCGAAGTTGGTCCACATAGTCATAACAGCTTTAGACAACTTTATATCTTCTGGACTCGGATCTACATGTTCTCCTTGTTCTTCGAAGTTGAATCCAAACACAAACTTCATCTCATCAGCATGATTGGCAACATAATCGTTTTGTATCTCACCAGGTATCTCAATAAATGGAGTTGGTGCAGCGTTTGAGAATTGGTAAACGTATGTGCTTGATTTGGTGTTGGCGTGTGCTGTCGCCGTTTTTACGGTTGGGGCATTCACAGCGTAGTCGGTAAAGAGTTTTGCAGCACTAATCATTCGCATAGTTATATTTGTTGGATCATTCCAGGTTGTATATTCCCCCTCGGTAAGTTCCAATGCCAGTTTAGTCGGCATTTCACCAAACCGTGCCTCAACTGATCTCGGAATAACGAAGTCAGTCAGGTGTTCGCCAAATAAGTTGTACTTGGAAGTGGTGTCATTTTTTTGCAAATATGGCAGCAAATTAAAAAAATATACTAGGCCGTCATAGTTATTTGCCCCAATCATAAGATCAAACGATCGAAAACTATTAAACTTTTCTTCAAGACCAACTTCCACCAATTCATCTAAAATTTGATTAGTTTTTGCTGGAACAAATTCGCCGTCATAAACTGGAATCCAACTAACATTGACATCATTGAAGTAAGTATTGACTATCTGTGCTGCAGCGGACACAATGTCAGTCTCTGTTTGTTGTTGAAGGCATGCAACCAACTTTACATGGACTGTGTCATTACAGCCAAGTAGTTGTCCGAAGTGGAGAGATGATTCATAATTAGCATCTCCGTTTCCTACACCCCAACCCGCTATGGTACCACTTTCTGCAATAACTCTTTTGAAAATGCCTTCATTACCAGGATACATCATTTGATATATGACTGAGCTTGAACCAGCTGACTCACCAAATATGGTAATATTGGCATTGTCGCCGCCAAAGTCGCCGATATTTTCATAAACCCAACGGAATGCAAGATGTTGATCCCATAGACCGTAATTACCTTTGGCGTTCCCGTCATGGGTACTGAAGAATCCTAAAACACCAAGCCGGTAGTTCAACGTAACGACAATGACGTCATTTAACGCACTAATGACGTCACCACTATACCCATCGGAAGAGCCTGTTATAAATCCACCACCGTGAACCCATATCATGACAGGTTTAGATTCTATATCAATGCTAGATGTTGCCGGAGTGTATATGTTCAGGTATAGACAATTTTCTGACATCGATACTGACAAATTGTACGGATTCGCTTGAGGACACGAAGGGCCGTACTGATCTGCCACGAAAGGTGACGGCAAACTCCTCTTCATGACGGGTTTCCTGAAACGTAGATTTCCTACAGGAGGTTCAGCGTACGGTATTCCAAGAAACTTTCTTACTTGATACGTTTGGTTGTCGAAACTTGCTCGGTCAATAAAACCTACTATGTCGCCATATTTAGTGTTCACTTTCTGAATTCCGTCCGGAATAAGGAAACAAAATGATGAGCTTAACAATACAAATGCTAACACACCTAACACCTGCAATGGTGAAGCCATTATTGCTGAAACTTTATAGTACCACTTAGAAACAAATACAATGTTTACGCATTAATGAAAGTGCAGTTTATGTGTAATTCCGGAGTAATTTCGTACGCCTTCTGGCTTCCAAACAATCATACAGATTTGGAGTGGCCACTACGACTGCCAGTCATGCGAATATAAAGATGACTCTAGCGTTTCAACCGAAATACATGTACATTCCAACCTTTCTTAGGATATATACAATCTACTATTCACTATCTTCTGTTTGTCGTCTTTGTTGCACTACGTTGACTGTAGTTTATCATGTTTACACATAAAGTTACAGTTCGTCTGTCATTCGTCTACTGTTAATGCTGCATATACAAGCACAGATTACTGTCGAACCTCGTTCATTCGAAATCATCGGATCCGAAATTTTATTTCGAATAAAAACATGATTTCGAAAAACCCTTTTCAATGCGAAATGCTTAGGAAGACACGCGAAAAAATGTTTTAGGGTCGGGGCAAAAAAAATAGTGTAGGTCTGAAACCTGATACAAACATATTTTACGCCCTATAGAATACGTAACACATTTAGTTTATCGCTATGAATTCCTCCGAAGCCACGATCACGATGTCTCAGTAAGAGTTACGAAACTGTTCCCTTAAATGAGTTATCACTAAATTTCATTTCTTGGTTTAATCACCATTGATTATTTGTATTAATTGAAGTTCAAACAGAGACGAGATTACTTGAGTACCTAAAGCCTGGTCAACCAAGAAATTTAAGTTAACATTAAAGTTATACTACATAAAGGGCATTCACGGGTAGTCAAATATACTACATGTGTACACTGAACAAAATTTTTCTTAACGTCCACTTGGTATTTCATCGAAATATAAGAACAGAAATAAGTGTACACATTTACGCCTATTGCACAGACGGACAACCAGAACTATAAGTAAAAAGTGGACAAAAATACAAAAATTAGAAATTTGTATAATTATTTTCCAAATTCTATTTTAATTGATTAATTCATTTATAAAGTAAGTCATACCTGTCGAATCTGAGTACCAGCATCGATCATTTTCCAGTACCTGGCTCTTTCTTCAGTGATTATTCTCGCCATTTTTTCTCTGTTTCATGTTGGACATACATCGTGGATTGCATTGCAATGAAACTAGTTAACCGCTAACTACACAGTACACGTGATCGTCGTGCCAAAAGTTGAAAATCGTGCTCACTGCCACGCATGGTCAACCATGACAATCAATAGGTATTTTCTTTGTGAAAATCGATAAAAGTACTATGTATTTCAATCAAAGCCTCATCAAATGCCTTATGTTTGATGGATTGTTGTTTTCCCGGAGATCTGTGAGTGGAGGCACTGTCTTACCTATGTGGCGTTCCCTGTAGCAACTTATGTTCTCTCTTGTAAATCCACAGTGGCGTTTTGTCACTTACCGTTCGAATTTCACCCATATAAATGTATTGTATTGTGTCCCTTTAACATTTGCATTTATTTAACTGTATATACAGTCGGACCTCGTTTATTCGACAACCTACTATCCGAATACTCGGTATCATCCGAAATAGATATCAGGTCCCGATGTATCTTCTTGTGCATGTCGAACTGGAAAGGGTTATTCGAAACCATGTATTATTCGAAATAAAATTTCGGACACAATGAATTCGAATGAGCGAGATCCGCCTATATATGTTTTCATGTCACTTTCTGTTTTAGAGGCGACTGAACACTTTGTATGTGGAATTTCTTTTATTCACTTTGATACTGATTAAGAGCATTATTTTAACCATATTTCACATAAACAGAAGTTGTACAGCGTTTCTCTAATCAAGTGTAGGTTTAATTAATACTAAAAGTTAAAATAGACACAATAAAGTGTGGACAAAGAACAAGAGCAAAATGCAACATCGACAAATATACATTGTATTCAACATATTCATTTACAACTTTCCGCTTATCAGGATGACTGATTTTATTATCTGATATTTTACAGTTGCCTTCTTGGCAACAGCAAACGGTCAAAAACTTAGCGGAATATCCTTACATGTCTTATTATTTAGATAGTTCGAAGTTTAACTGCGTTTCTGAACATGTTTCCTTGTCAAACGGTTGTTGTCGAATGTTCTTTATGCGATTTCCCGAAATCTTGTACATTTGGCAAGATATTGTTCCAAAACTCCACGGCTCTTGCTGCAAGTCGTTGTTTCACAGACGATGACGACATTTTGTCATTTATTTCGAGGTAGTATTCGTCCGTTCCATCGAATTCTGGCCACGTGACATTATAGAGATGTTGAATGGTGTTCGGATAATTTGGATTGCTAGAATTAAAAGTATTGGTTCATTATGTAGATAAAAACGACAAGAGAATCGTATTGAATTCGTATTATAACATAATACTCGAGCAACTAGAAGACACGACTGGCAACCATTGTGAGATAGTAGTAACGGTTTCAGAGAATGAAATAAGAATATTTAACCGAACATTCTATACTTAAATATATTTATTTTTTTAGTTTAGTTTAAACTTATTTATTTTACATCGATTGTGAAACAAGTTCTTACAACTTATACTAGGCACTCTCGATGACAGCTTCCTGGCTACCAACCAGTACTCGCGCCAGATTGAGGGATTTTGAAGTTTGTGAACAAACCCCGCTCATCGCAGGGCTCGAACTCACGACCTTCGGATCAGGAGTCAGGCGCTCTACCCCTCGACCACTGCGCCTCCCACTTAAATATATGCCCATTGGGCTTGATTTAAAGAGAGAATAAGTTGACTCAGAGAACGCCACATACACCAGACAATGCCTCCCAACACAGACCCCCGGGAACACAACAGTCCACAAAACATTAGGCAGTGAGGAGGGGCAAGGACAAACATGTAACGGTAAGGAATAGCCGAGCCGACCATAAAGAACAACTAAGGAGACTTTAAGGGGGACAAGAGGGGGGATGGGTTAATGGAGGGACATCACGGAGTAAGTAAAGAAAGTCAGCAACAATATGCGTGTTTCATTTGACCAGCAAACTCGGTGATGAGAGGGATAAAACAAAATGAAATTAATAAATAGATAATTAGACGCGTGTATGTGAACGTGTAAATCAGTGCTTAAAAAATATGCAAACATACAAATGTAATTTTGAAGGTAAACTTTTGTTTTAGCTGCGTATTATACTGAACTTATTGCATTGAAAGTAATGGGTATTTGTTGTGTAAGGTATACTTTATGTGACAACAATAAAACATACAATTAACATTACAAATAATAATGTAAGCAATCCGAAGTAAATAATTCAATTTAACATTTGCTCTTAATCGATATTTTGGCTTTTAGTAAAAAAACACACACCCTGATTTTGCGAAATTCGTCCATAACTTCATGATGGCTTTGGACAGTTCGATATCATTGGAAGAAAGCCGTTTATCCGAATCATCTAGGGAAGCAAACGGAGTCAGTCGGAAACCAAATTCATACAATAGCTGGTCACCGTGATTGGCTACATATGGAGAATCTAGTTCGTGAGGAAGTGATTTAATCGACGGCACAGGAGGAGCATTTGAGAACTGGAACATGTATGTCCTGGATTTGGTATTCAAGTGTGCCCTGGCAGTGGTAACCGTTGGTACATTGAAAACATAGTCTGTGTATAAATGTGCCGCATTTACAGTACGCTCTGATATGTTGTTGGAGTCATTCCAGGCTGTATATTCACCCTTTGTCAGCTCGACTGCCAATGGTGTTGGGGTTTCTCCAAAGCGAGACTGAAGCGATCTTGGAATAACGAAGTCGGTCATGTGCTCGCCAAACACTTGATATGGTGACACTGAATTGTCGTGTGTGTTTGATGTTTGGAGATCCGGCAACAAAGACGTAAAATACACTAAACCATCAAAATTATTGACTCCCATTAAGAGATCGAATGAACGAAAAGTATTGTATTTTGCATCAAAACTTGGATTGGCTAGTTCGTGAAGGATATCTGTCGTTTTGGCTGGAACAAATTCGCCGTCATACACAGGAACCCAGCTTACATTTACTTCATTATACGTTCCACTCTGCAGTTTTATCAAAGCAGAAATGATGTCCGTTTCAGTTTGTTGTTGGATGCAGTATACAAGTCTCGAATGGCTTGTATCATTGCATCCTAGCATTCGTCCAAACTGGACAGATGATTTATAATTAGCGTTACCATTTCCCACAGCAAAGGCTGCAATTGTTCCACTCTGTGCTATAACTCTT
Source organism: Mactromeris polynyma (assembly GCA_032209605.1). Lineage (NCBI taxonomy): Eukaryota > Metazoa > Mollusca > Bivalvia > Venerida > Mactridae > Mactromeris > Mactromeris polynyma. The sequence continues at coordinate 3,269,878 of JASFXZ010000041.1, forward strand.
TTGAAAATGCCTTCATTACCAGGATACATCATTTGATATACGACTGAGCTTGAACCAGCTGACTCGCCAAATATGGTAATATTGGCATTGTCGCCGCCAAAGTCGCCGATATTTTCATAAACCCAACGGAATGCAAGATGTTGATCCCATAGACCGTAATTACCTTTGGCATGCTCGTCATGGGTACTGAAGAATCCTAAAACACCAAGCCGGTAGTTCAACGTAACGACAATGACGTCATTGTATGCGCTTAATACATCACATTCAAATTTGTTCGCAGATCCAATCACAAAGCCCCCTCCATGAACCCAAAGCATGACGGGTTTTAGTCCTAAACCAATGCTTTGGTCAGATGGAGTGAATATATTTAAAAATAAACAATTTTCCGACATCGTTAAGTTGTCCGTAGTTGCTCGCGGACATAAGGCACCGAACTGTTGTGCCTTAAACGGCGTGTTTAACCTCGTCTTCAAAACAGGTTTCTTGAAACGTAAGTTTCCAATTGGTGGTTCAGCATAGGGTATGCCAAGAAACTTCCTAACTTGATAAGTTTGGCTGTCGAAATTGACTTGATCAACGAATCCAACAATATCTCCATATTTTGTGTTAACCTTCTGAATTCCGTCAGGAATAAGAAAACCAGATACAATTACACAATATTTCACAAGGATGAATCCAAGTATGATCTTAACGGAAACCATTTTGAGTTCTGTTTTGGTCAAACAAAACTCAACATAGCAAATAAAGTAGATATAGCTCTACTTAGTATTGCGCAAGGGTCAATGACACGTTAAAAGATAATGGGAACGAAATCATTTTATCATAGCTTAGCAATAACTAAACTCGGACAAAACATGGAGTGCAGGGATTTCCCTAGGATTTTTCAGGTAGGGGTCCTTGAACCCTCGTGTTTGGCAAATTGGGGGGTGGTCGTTAGTAAATTCGTAGGGTCCCAGATGTGCAGTTTATACCTGACGAAGGTTTATTTCAGGGGTCACAAGGATGCACAGTAAGTTGAAAATGGGAAATGGGAGTCCCTAGAAAGAAAACGGGAGTCGGTGACCCAAGACTTCTGAGTCGGGGAAATCCCTGGTGTACCCAAAATTCTGAACAAATTTGTTAATTATTATGGAACCATTGCGTTATCTCCGCTTTTTGAATTATACTGAACACAAGTCAGCGTTTTGAAGTTAATAGTATATGAGCGTTGCCATGACAAAACCTGTACTGCTGACGTTGGTTATAACGTTGAGTATTTCCCAATCAGAGTTATGCCGTTACAAACTAAGCTCTGTGTCCGTAGAAACGAACGAGCAAATATTTATAAATATTGCATCATTTTTTTCCATTCGAAGAACAGAAAGTTGTGAATTTGTAGTAACAGGTTTTGGAACAGTGCCGTTGATGTTATATATAACTACAAAAATAAGTTCTTCAAAATTTGAAATGGAGACTGTGACATTGATGCCTCACAAGGAAGTCTTATTTTGAGTGTAGCATTGAACTCAAATCTGTTTTCACTCAGATGAGTTTACACTCAATTTTGTGTCCAGTAAGCATTCTTAAGCATGTGTATTAATTATGCGACAAAACTCAACTATTTGAGTGCAGAAACATTTGAGCTGAGATTTCCCTCAAGTCTACTTTGTGAAGAGCTTTATAAGAAATCTCACATAATATCTGTAAATTTTTCTAATTTATGTGTATATGGATTTGAGACTTTTTGTAAACATGAGGCCTGTTTTGGATATCGCAGAGAAAAGCAAGGACATTGGAAATATAAGAACACACATATATAAACAAATTATTTGTTATTGTTTAGCAACAGACTCTATATACAAACTCTACAAAGAATTAGTACACATGAAATAAAATACAAAAAAATACACATAGTCTGATACTCAGCTGTCGTCAATATCATACACATAACACAATAGTCTGACAATATCAGAACGATAAAGTACAAATAGGATTCATCTCATCAAACTTCTTAATGCTATTTGAGCATCCATGAAATAAAAAATACTCTTCACAAATGAAGGTAGTTTTAGTCACGATGAAGAGTAAACCTCTTCGCAAATAAAGGAAGATTTAGTCATAATGAAGAGTAGCTGATCTCAGATCTAATCATTTGAAGCAAAATCACTTTCATGCAAGGTAATGGTGCCAGTCAAGTGAATAAGTATTGTAATCAGTAAAAATATCAATCAACTGATTGACTGATCAATCATTCAATCAACTATTCAATAAATTAATCAATCAACCAACTTATCAATGAGCCAATCAATAAATCGATCAATCAATCAATGCATTGAAAGACACTTAAAAGCTGCAAAAATACTAAAACTTTCTTCAGAATTACCATGGCAACAGAAACATAATATAGGAACTTTAACCAGAACCTACTTGATGATGATATATGCTTAAAAGACATCATATGATTGCAAGAACTAATATAAATGTAATGAAAGGTAAAAGCAAACCTAGACTATCTGTCAATAAATAAGACACAGATAGTCTTATTTCGCTTTTCCCCTCAGTATGCTCGAGTTAATATTCAAAGTTCAAAACATACAACCATTACAATACACAAACTATCTAATCAACCAACAAATTGTGTAATTTCTGATACAACTAATCCAGTAATTTTTCATCTTTTGTAAAAAAATCACGGAAAAAAAAAAAACATTGATAAGTAAAAGTGCATCATTTCTTGATCACTATGGAAGCAAATCACATTTGAGATGTATAAATACTAAACTTGTATAATATTCAGTGACTTTGTATTTTCAACCTTTCGACATTTTAAGCTTATAAATAGATACGTTCATTTGGTAATACTGGGACACAAGTTCAACTATCCTTAAGCTCAAAATGAGCACGTTGTACACAAGCAAGCTTAACATGGAGTAGTCTGAATAAATTGCTTTAAGAGAATACGGCACATGTCTATGTCAAGAAAACTTGGTAACACTCTGAACGAATCTCTGTTGAAAGACTCTAGCAATGATTTAATATATTTTATCGGCGTAGCTGTATAATATTGATTTTGACCTACATTTTAGACCAATGAAATGTTGTATATGAAGAGGGTTGTTTAAATATGCAACAAATCAGACGATTTGATTGGTTCATATTTTAAGCTAAGAGGCACCAAACGGGGTGTCTTGAAAAGATTTCCCGTATTGTACCCCTCTGGCTAAATCGGGAGTTCTGAAATAGGGGGATTCTTTCAACATCATTCTATCTACGCTGTTCAGATTTTTAAAAACATATTTCTTGCGATTTAATGTCACATACTTTGAATGTACAGTATACTGATAAATTGGGTTAACAACCTGACCATACATATTTACAAAATAGAAAAATAAGCACTACAAACGCATATGAAACGGTAAGCACGAACGACCTATTTACAAATTTATTCGCACATGAATTATAAAAATATACACAAACACACATTCTCACAGGCACAGGACATCATTTACACTTTTTGTTACGAGCATTAATCTACAAAGTTTGGACAGAAAGACAAGCCAGTTCAAATCACAGTACAATCACAAATAACAACATTCAAGGACTAATTCTGATTGGATAACAATGCTAAACACAATATAAAAGCATGATGCTGATTGGACAAGTTCTCCAAACCGATTTCCAATCAGGTTTCTAATTGGATAATAATGCTCAACACAATATAATAGCATAATTCTGATTGGACAAGTTTTCTAAACTTATTAGTAATTGGGATTCTGATTGGACAATGCTGCTCAACAATATAAAGAAGCATGATTCTGATTGGACAAATTTCAATCAGGATTCTGATTGGCCAGGCATTAGCAAACAACACTTCAAATGAGAGTTATTGAAAACATTGAAGATCACACCAATAAAATCTTATTCCTCATTTGCATATTTTCCCATTATTGACATGTGATGTTGTACCAATATAAAGTGAAGCTGTATAGTTTATTGAATCCTTATGCCCGCGTGTGAAATATTCACAGCTCTGACATATTAAGTACGTACAACACTGTTCCGAAAACCTTGACAGGCAGGTGAGACAATCAAAATGTCTCGGAAAAACAATTTCCTTCTCCTGACGAAGATTTCAAATAAAGGGCGCAAGGGAATCATTGTTATTTATTTTGTATGATATAACAAATTATACCTTACACAAAGGCCCAAACCCGTGTTCATGGACTTGGCAGTCTGACTAAATATTTTACCAGGACTGAATCGAAAGTGTGATTACAGAATTATCATCACAAATGTTACAATGTTTCAGAGGGCTGCCTGTCTCGGAAATTCTTGTTTTTTTCGAAAGTTTCAAAAGTCCTAATACGCTCACTAATGACATTTGGCACAAAGAGTTCATTCATGACATTGAATACAAATGAAGCAAATTCAGAGAAAAATAATCAAGTGAGGTATCAAATATTGTTTCCACGACAACAATTTCAAAAACACATAACTGATAATAATTAAATCTTAATACATTGGCAGAAAGAACCAAAAAGCTTGGCGACGTTCTGCACCTTCTGACTTTAAAGTCGCACAACAGGCATGATGAAATTTTAACAATAAAATAAAAACGTATCAGACGAAAAAAAAGATCATTGTCCAAATGCAATTAGGAAAGAAAACAAGGGATGGCACTACATGTAGTCAAGAAATAAGGACCTTGCTTGTGAGACACAGATCTTCCTCCCTTTCATCCATATTACATTAAAGGGAGATAAGAACAATTTGAAAACATGGACGTAAAAACTTCAAGATTGATTCAGTACTTGCAATACAAATTATCTCCCCTTGTTCTGACATCAATTGTGATAACAATCAAACAATAGTTAACACACTTAAGGTGATAGATATCATCTCGAGATTTGCACTAAATGGAAGGGTGAAATCCATAACATGCCTGTCAGATTCTTGATTTAAGCGCCGAGAGATAAGTTAAGTTTTATCTTTTACGCTCAGAAAAACATTTAAATCATACCAAATACAAACTGGCGGAAAAAAGTTTATGACCATAATACCTGTAAGTCTAAAACCTTGCACCATATTCTTCAAATGGTCAAAATATACGAGTATATATATACAAGGGCTGATCCAAAAGTTCATACACTGCTCAGAACTATTAAAGTTTTAATCAAAACTACAAGATATTCACATATATATATGTTTCAGCATAATGGAAATGGTAGATCGTGTGTGACTTATAAGGGCGTTCTCACATAGGACATGATGTCATGCCCAGTAAACCTCCTGCACAAAATGACTGGTTTTCTTTTATTGTAACAAAATCGAACTATATATATACGTTTTATTTCTTGCATCAACAGGGACTTTAAATTTTTGGAACATACGCTTTCCTTGGATATAAATACAGTCATACCTCGTTCGTTCGAATTCATCGGGTCCGAAATTTTATTTCGAATAATACATAGTTTCGAAAAGCCAAGTTTAATTTAACGTGCCTAAGAAGATAGATCGGGACCTGATATTGATTTTGGATGATACAGAGTATTCGAAGGCTGTCGAATAAATGAGGTCCATGTATATGAAATTTTGGATCAGCCCTTGTGTATATATAATATACTATAATAAATAATATACATATATTTGCTGGTTCAGTAAATGCTAAACTCAAACATAACATAGTTCCTTGTAACATGATTTCATCATTCATCAATGATTCGTCTATAACTATGTAACATGAGGATGCTGGGTAGTTAAATGACACTGTAGAGAATGTAGATGCTGTAGTCACATGATTGAACAACGTATCAAACTGTTTTAGACACACATAACGCACTCAGCATAAATGAGCTTTGGTCCTGAAATGATACAATTATATTGCGAGGAATATAACAAGAAGAAAGTGCACTGGTGTGAATATGTTTGTCATAAGTTGCAATACAAACACAAAAACCTAGGCCAACACTCTTATGGCTAATGTCAGAGTACTTTGATGTTTAATCCTATGCTTATTTGCCCAATATGAATTGAATCAATCCACCCCTTCGAGAGTTAATTTTTGGACGCATGGGGCATAAAAATGTAAATGTCATTCATATATATAAATGCTGGGTTATTTCATGCAACAGACACGCGGGCTACGATAGTCCTATAATGCTAACCTGAATACCTGTACCATAGAAAATCCACACATACCATCTCACGTGGCAGAGTGGTTAAGGCATGCGCCTTGGGAGCAGGAGGTTGAGGGTTCAAATCCCAGTAAGGTCCGTTCTGATATGGCCGGTTGGTGAGCCGCAGCTAGTTAAATAATGGTTACCATGTGCTTACCTGCCTGGTGCCTGTCATTAAAGGATAGGAATGTGCTCAGAAAGTAGATGTCTCATAAGTCTGAAATGAATGGCCCTTTAAATAGGGGTGACACTATAATAAATTAACAGTTCTTACCTAATATGTTTGTAGCCTTATTCAACACCATGAGCAAATATCATGACAAGCCCGGGCTCCATAATCAGATCTTCCGGCATATGCTGGTTCTCAATGCTAGTCACAACCACTGCTTGTTTACCTGCAAGTATAATACATGTGCACTTGTTTATTAAGATGGTAAGGCTGAAAAATAATGAGCTTGTTTCTGGTTAAAAGCTGGAAAAAAAATGTAGTTTGGGACGTATACATATATATAGTTCCCAAAAATCAATATGTGATTATCACATGTGATGTCATCAAACATATGACATTAATTACTATGTTTAAAAGAACAGAAGCACTCTGTGTGTCTGCCATTTTGAAGAATAAACCAAATATCTGTTGTAACAAGAAATCTGATTGGCTGAAATAAAAATTGGGTGTGCAATACTTTAAATCCAGCCAATCAAGAAGCAGTTCAATAGGTCACATTTACACATTACCTATTCAGAGGAGTGTGTAACTTAGTTAATTGGCATCGTATTTAACAGACTAGGGTAATCAGCCCCTTTTTATTGCAAATATGGGGCCGCTACTGGGCCCCATTCCCAAAGAAAAAAGTTTATATTTTTCCCCTACATATAAGAAAGAAAATTCCCTTTCAGTAAAATTATTTAAAACTTTAGCCTCATTCATTCCCAAATTTGGTAATTCATGATGCAAATTTCCCCTCCTAAAAGGACCTGCAATACTTCCCCCCAAAACTGAAAAAAGGGCTGGTAATTATATACAAACCTGGAATTCTTTTTGTAACATAATTTTCATATTGCCGTCTATTAATCTGCCGTGTTTCCAACGTAGCAAGACCAGCTGGCCATCGTCGTTCATGAGCATTTTCCATTAGCTCGTTAACAATATGGGAGGGGCAACCGCTGTCAATCAGAGATCGCTTTATCACAGCTTGTAGTACGGCATCAGGGGTAGATATCATACCACCCCATCGAGTTACCCTTGCGGTTTGCAGACTATTTGTCCATCTAAATTACAAACAATATGGTTTAGTTGTAACAAACAAAGAGAACAGTTCACACATACAGGCATTGACATTCACTTTAATGTTTTTCCGACTGTCATTGAAATATCCAGACTCCCATTTTCACAAAAAAACTCGAACTCAATACTTAAATTTGTGATCATGGGTTATATCCCCCTAGCAATGAGAAAAAGAACTTTGTTATGGTCAGGAAGCAAGCTGAAGCGAAATTATATTTTGGTATCAATAAATCATAATAACGTAAGATTTCCATGAAAATAAGTTACTTAACATTAACAACGTCAGAATATCATACAAAGTACTATAATACATTTGAATTGCTTTAAAGGGAAATATTCACCTGACAATATCAGACTGTTCCATTTCTGTTTGTATTTCCCTCATACGCGGGTTGGAGACTCTCATTGAACGCATGTATTCCTGTAACATACCACAACAAGAAATATCTTGAAAAAATATGGTCGGCGCAATTTGAAGGTCAAGATTTTTTGTGCAACATGAAAAATTGCCGAGATGTTACGACTGCTGGTCACTCCAGATCCAAAATGGAATTCGGTAAATTCACCCGAAAGGTTAATCAATTTGCGTCAAGGTTACAAGCATTGTTTGGTTGAAGAGAAGTTCGTTTAGTGGTTAACGTAAGATTTGATTGGTTTACACAACACTGATGCAAATAGCAAAGCCACGTTAATACGGTTGCGCCGGAAAAAAACAACTATACACAGTGATTAGTTTAAACTGATCTGTTTCACATTAGTCGCGAAACAAGTTTCTACAATTTATATAAGTACAGTCTGACCTCGTTCATCTGGTATGAAATTTCATTTTGAATAATACATGGTTTCGAATACCAGTACCCCATGAGGATTCTGGCTGAAAGGTCAATTTTTCTCTGAACTATAGGTAACTTAACTACAAAATGGTAAAACCAGTAAAAAATATCAAATATCAAAATGACCCTTAACATTTCAGCACTTAGTGGAACCCATATAATGTCAGTCCCTAAAGAAATGTATAAAAACTCCCAACATATCCAACAAACTGCTTTTCAGCATGGTTCAGGACACAGACAGGGTGTTTCTCGGCCTTACCTTTAACAGCTGTAGCTCTCGTTTTTGTTCATTTATTTGTATTTTATGCTCTGCAAGTTCAGTCTGCATTTCCGCCATTTTCTGCGTCTGCTGGTTGACAAGACTGCGTAATTCATGCGCACAGTTATGGTCCTATAATAAACAATAAATACAAAACATGAGTTGAATGATGTATGAAAATATAAGTACGGAAAATAACTTTCAAACCTGTTAATTAATAACTAATTATAAAATATAACAATAAAAAATAACTGAAAAGACTTCTCCTTACCTTGAGCTCATCCTTCGGTACAACCAAGCCACAACCTAACTCACAATGGACCGGCTTCTTCGGGTTAAACTCGCACTCGTTTAAATGATTCGGCAACATGTCTAGTTTTACAACAACAGTACAACCATACCCGGAGTTTTCGCAAGTGATATGAAGACGGGATAATAGATTCCGCAGAATTCTTGGCACAGGTTTCAGTTGATTGGCTGTGATAGGGTTACGGTCAACTGGACATGTAGGTTGTCTCGTTAACCACTCTTGTATACATGAAGCACAGAAAGCATGCTCGCAAGCTGGCGCCTGAAAAAAACAACAAGGTATTATGAGAACAAATATCATGGGTGATACAGTAAAGTCCCTGAACACCGGAATCCTCAGAAAATCGGAAGATTATCGAAGTCCAGTATTTTTCTTCTTATCAATTCAATGTATAAAATTCTCTGAATACTGGACTCTCTAAATTCCGGATGGCTTTTTGAGCCCGCTGACAAATATTGAGATACATTTTACCCCTGAAAACCAGACGCGTACTGTTTATTTAGAGACAGGGCCATAACGAACCATGTTATCAACAGGTGTTGTTTTCCATTGGTGGTCAGCTCTTAATTCACTATACCAACCCCTCCCCTTAATGTATAGCAAGTTTTAGGAATGTTATTTTAGCTAACCAAGAAGAAGACTGCTAGTTAATCAATATTTGTGTAAGCAATACTTTTCAAAAAGTCAGAATTTCAATATGTACATTCAATTAGTATTTGTTACTTTAAACTACAAGCATTGACAGTTCAGAGAGAAACATTGTTGCTGTATTGATTAAAAGAAAAATCTTCCAATTCTAGCATCACAGAAACAATAAATACTACCACAAAGTCAACAAAGGAACCCAATGAGTAAGAACTAAGAAATAATTGCAATATGTAGATCTGAACACAGTCGTTATCAATTTATTAAAAGATATTGAAAAAGATTAACAGTTTTCTGGAGAAGTAAAGTAATTCTAGCGAGTGTTTTATTTTTGCGAATATTTAAAGATGAATTAAGTTATGGCATTTTTACTTTGACAATCATAGCAACTGTAAAATGTTGATGCCATCTTCAAGACACGTTTTATTATTAATCAATAAGTTATGAGGATAATATTTCTGGGGAAAAACAACAACATTTTTTCCTGGTAAAGGGGTCACCAGGTAGGAGGGGTCACCAGGTAAGATGGGGCACCTGGATGTAGGGGCACCAGGTAGGAGGGGTCACCTGGCTGGAGAGGCTACTAGACTGGAGGGGGCAGCTGATGTGAGGGACTGTGGACGCAAAGCTGAGGGGCCGTCTGACTGGAGGGAGCTGTAGGGACACAAGGCGTCTTAATACGACACACAAAAAATTATATACAAATGATAAAAAGTAATAGTAACTCACTGTTTTTTTTATAAAAAATAAAATATTCCACAAGTATTCTATATACAATGCTTAAAAAATCACAGTCCGTAAAGTTACACAGATCAATTTATGTACAAATACATTTTTTTCCCAAAGTCAACATGCAGTGAGAGGATCCCCTTATTTATCTAGTATTTTAATAACTTTTCATTGAAACACAAATACATAGATCTGTGAATCAGTTACGTTTACACAATCAACTAAGCTAACAATTCCAAGATGTTCGTTTTTAACCAAGTTTCATCTGCAATATAATATTACATTTTCCAACCAATTGAAAGTATTTGACGTCTAGTCAAAACAATGAATGTAAAATAAGCCTAGACTTTTTTACGATATTAAGCAATACTAATTTCTCTTTCGGACATAATCCTTCTATCCGCTCCGATTAAGGGATATCAGATTATCGTAGGTAGTGTGTGTAAAACATAAAGCAATCACTACCTAGCTGTATAAATTTTTTCAACAAAATGTGATATTGGATGATTAATGATTACTTCAAAGTATATCTGACCTGCGCCACGACAAAACCTGTATTGGTGACCAAAAAGTCCATTTTCAGATGTTTACATTTTCTAACAGATATATGTTTCAACTTTCATTTAATACCATAAGTATTAAAATCAGACTTCTATTTTCTTTTTACAGTTAGTAAATTATAGCAATTGAATGGACGCACTGTGCTGGTCTAGCAACTGATACACATATTTTAAACAATTCCCTGATGCTTTATATAAGTTTAAAAATCATCTTTTCAATCAACAAAATGTTCAGAAACATTGATAGAAGTCACATACCCCTATGTTAGACATTAACAGTCTTATCTACAGCACAGCTGCTTTAAGTACTCGTTCACAGATTTAGAGATTATAATCCATGAATTAAGTAAGCCTTTACTAATTTCTTTTCTGATCTTTTGATATGCAAAAATTTGACCTCTGATTTTAAAATTTATGCAATATTACTCATAGACACAGGGATTCCACTAGGTGCTGAATATCAGGGGTCATTTTGAGCATTTTTGATGGGATTTCACCATTTCATAGCCAAAAAAAACATAAAATTTAGAGAAAAATTGACCCTTCGGCCAGAATCATAAGGGTCAAAATGTGGCCTTTTGGAAAATCTAGGGGTCAAATGGAACCCCTGAGGCATACAAAAGCTAAAGTACAATGCAACCTCTCTAAATAACAACCTCTCTTCTACAATATAATCAATTTCCATACAGTAAATATTTGCTTCCAATTTTACCTATCTTGAACAACAACCTCCCTTAAACAACATTATTGATTTCCATACAGCAACTATCTGCTACCAATTCAACTTATCTTGAAAAACAACAACAACCTCTCTTAAACAACCTTATCAATTTTCTCACAGTTAATATTTGCTACCAATTCAACTTATCTTGAACAACAACAACAACCTCTCATAAACAACCTTATCAACTTTCTTACAGTTAATATTTGCTACCAACAATATATATATATATATATCTATAGTAAAGTCACCACCAATTTAAGTTTTAACCTCTCTGTAGCAATGACCTCTCAACAACAGTCAAAAGGTGTACAACTCCCAAAGGGTATTGTATTAATAGAGAGGTTGAGTAGTAATCACAATAGTATAACCATCAGTTTATGCTAGAGTTGTCATTGATATAACATTTGGGACCCTTGAAAACTGATCTTCTTATTGAGGTGGTCTTAATATTGAGGTTAAATGAAGAGCAAAACAGTGAAAATGGATACACACATAAACATACAGAAAATAGGAGTTAATAGTCTAATAAAGGAATTTAAAAACACAGTTGACATATTCTCGATATTTGCACCATGTAACTGTTTCAAAAATGAAAAATATTTAAACACATGAATAATTAATGCTCATACAATATTTGGTTAAAGGTAGATTGTCTCGCTGTCTTGAAAATATGTTTAGTGATAATTTTTAGAAACTGGTATGTAAATGCCTTCATAGTCAAAATCATTGCATTGTAACTTTCTTCAAAGTTTCCTGGAACTACAAAACAAGAGTCTGGTGCAGATATTTCTTTGGCATGTAGGTCAGAATAGAAAATACTGGTATTTGGATATATGTATGTATTTGTGGTTTTGCGAAACATGTAAGAAAAGAGACAATGCAGTGTTGTAGAGAACATCTGTATAAAGCATTAAAGGCAATTACCAACGATTTTCAAAAAATAAAACTATGTACTTTTAAGGGCAAATATGAATCTAAATGCCTTTATTTTTGATGTTGAGTATTATAGTATAGTTTACATTTGATTGTCATTTTGATATGGTTTGTATAACTATCTGCTTTTATAGCTTTTTGTCTAGATTTGGACAAATGAAAGGTTAATGTGAGCAACCATGATTTTCAAGTTAACATGTCCATGAACTACTTGAACAATTGTTATTTTCACACCCTTGATTATTATACATTTTAATTGATCATAATATGTGAGTCATACGTCAAACAATTGTGTCAGTGATGCAGAAAACCTGCCAGGTTACCATAGTAACTATAACAAGATTACCTGTAATGGTTCCTCCAGTACTCCACTACAAATAGGGCAGATCAGTTCCTCGTCAACGTCACCCTCGAATCTGTTCACCTCGTAACCCATCACTCCCTTACATAGCTGAAACACAAATAATACAAGTCATGTTTTGTTTACCCTTCAATGGCTTCATTTGATCTTCTTATTCTGACATATTCAGTGGGGATTTCTACACTGAGTGCCCAAAAACTCACTGTGTTATCAGTGGGCTTACTGGTGTAGCAAATTTTTGCGGGAAACTCCTGGCCACTCACGCTTTCCTGGCCAGGAGCCGCGATCTCCTTATTTTGAAGATAAACATTGTAAAGTTTTGTTTTGGGTATTTTTTTGTAGTACGTTCCCGATTTGTTTGCTGCAATTACGTGTCAAACTGATAACAGGAAGTAGTCAAAGCGGGGCATAAGTCTCAGTCAAAATGGTAAATAAAATGTTCTTTGGGTTATATCTATCGACACTCTCATTTATGGTATTAAGCTCTTGGCAACACTGATCAAGACACAATTTGTCATGTTTATTACAGCTTCACACATTTCTATTATATTCAAACATGACACTTGGCAATAATTGGTTAATTGGCGACTTTTTCATAGGGATGATCCCAGATAACAGGTTATTTCGCAAAATATTACCATTAACAGCATTATTTTGATATGGCTATAGACATATTGACTAAAAAAATTCAGTGACAGAAAAAATCTCCCACACCAAGTCTCCAGCTTTGCAGTCTGAAAAGGTTCACATACATGTAACAACCCCGTTGCAAATGCAACACCCAACATGACACACGTATGTAGTCATCCATCTACATTGTATGTCCTTTCAATCACAATTGACGCGACGGGTGATGGTCAAGAAAGTTAAATAGAACGATTGAAAATATAGAAGAGTTTGGATAGTTAAGAGGAAGGTAGATCAGCTACGTCTTCGTCTCCTCATGAATACCGAAGCCAATCCGGCTCCAGTGGCCGCAACGGCACAGCCTTGGGAATTATTAGAGATTACTGGTAGCTGATCAGCCCGACTTCTTAGTGAGTGAGAGTGTGGAGAGCCCCTGCTTGAAAGATGCCAAGTCCTGGGCCTCAGCTACAGTAGCTGGCAGTGTGTTCCAGTGTGATGGTCCTTGTAGAGAAACTGTTCTGATCTGCTTACCGTCAAGACATTTTGGTTGAGAAACAGATCATTGCGACTACAATCGTGATTGTTAAGCGTACCCATGATATTATTACATTAAAAACAATCATAAAATGACATAGAATTCTCTCAACTCTTAGAAATAGATAATAACGTGATACATTCATGGCTCATGACGAAAGCCGATTTGAGACAGACACCGACTTTTTGATCTAAGAAGCCAACTACAAACAATTTATTAAGCCATGTATGAATGTAAAATGAGAAATATAAAATGTTTCTGTCATACCGCTAGCTACTTGGCTGGCGAAGATAGTGTTCTAAAAAATCATAAAAAAATATATTTCGGTGCACTTCCGCTTGCCTAGCGCAACCAAGGGAGGTAAATGTGGTTATCATAAAAAGTCGAATACTATTATGTAAATATCGCTACCGTCTTGCTTTTGCACTTTGCGGTACATAGATAAATTCATTTATACGTAACTAATATATTGCATGCGCGTAAACTTGGTTATATATTACAATGTGCCATACATGACTAAAACAATGCAAATTCAATAGCATATATCAGTAAATGGAAAAATTAGATTTATCAATTAACAAAGACCTAATTTAGGTCTTTGCAATTAAGAACTTGACGTTGAGTGATATTAAGTTGTTACTGGGAACTCAACATTTATAAGACCTCCCCGCACAGATCCCCAGGAAAACATCAGTCTACTAAACATTCGGCACGGACAAACATGTATGGGAATAGGAGGACAAGGAACGGTCTGGCAGAACATGAACAACTAAGGAGAAATTAGGGGAAACAAAGGGGGATTGTTTTAATGGACGGAATACACCACATCAAGAGACCATTGTAAAGACATGACCAATTTGAATGACCCTTATGAAGGACTGAGACACACAAAAAATAAATCATTGTTTCGATAGTTGTCATTCGACAGTAGACGATCTAATTTGACATCGAGAGACTTATAAATGAACACGATGTATCAGAGTTAATCAAGAAATATATTTATTATCGAAAACACATCACAATTTATACTTTTCAAATACTAGAAATAACAAGTAAACATAGTGTATACGAATAGTCGGATTAATAATAAAGATCAAGTTTTTTTGCTATGTTGAGAAGATGACCCACATCCTTCAAATTGGGAATGTTTGCACGTTAAACTTAGAAATTGGGGGAAATGTCTAGAAATTACAGCAACTTTTAGGAATAACAGCAAAGGATGTAGTGATTAATTAATCAACAATTGCTATTTATATAAACTGCCTGTGAGAGAAAAGCATGTAACTTTGTAATTTTTTGGCTTAACTGAACCAAAACGTTTTCTTCAGATTTATTGGGAATCTTTACATTCAAATTGGGAAAAATATACACATTTTGGCATTGGGAACATAGCCGAATAACGGCCATAAAAACAAAAAAAAACACCGAATCTACAGGCAAAATAGAATAAGTAAGACCTCTTAACTCTTTCATCAACTTTCGGATCGATGTAGATAATATTTTCATTGTACCGGAATGTTTAGAGTATCATTGTGCATGCTATTGACCTTACTATCTGGGGTTTATGTACACTTAAGCTTTACAGACGTGTTTATTTTTTTTCTGATCGATTGGTAGAGCGCCTGACTTTTGATCAGAAGGTCATGAGTTGTATTTTTTCCTCGGGACAGGCTGAACCACGAACTTCAAAAGTCCTGAATTTGGCGGGAGCACTGGTTAGTAACACAGGAAACAGTCATCGAACGTGATTAATATAAGTGTATAACTTGTTTCACATTCTATGTAAAATAATGAAGTTTAAATTACAGTCGGACCTCGTTTATTCGACAGCCTTCTGTCCGAATACTTGGTATCATCCGAAAAAATATCAGGTCTCGATTTATTTGAGTAACGCCAACTTGAAATGGGGCCATACGAAACCATGTATTATTCGAAATAGAAATTCGGACCCGATGAATTCGAATGAACGAGGTCTGACTATATGTTTTAATTGAACACAATTAAAGAGGTGTGGTAGCAGCGAGTTAAAACGCAGTACGAAAAGTTACATCGTATTTCTATTATCTTTATAATCACATATTTCGGCTCACAAGACCTTTATCAGGAAATATTATCTAAAGTTTCGCTTGAAATGTATTTTCTGCTGTTTGTGTAGTTTGAGTTGTCTGTGGTAAGAGAAAAGTATCAATAGGGGAGTTTGTCTCATTTGCTGCACTGGAAACTATACACACGATGCGTATAGTCCGGCAGTTATGTGTTCACCCTGAGTAATTCCCAAGATTTCAAAAAGCCAAAGAGTAAGTTCTCAATTTAGTTCTCAAATTTAAATAAAACAACACGGTATCATTCTTGATTTACAATATTTATTGATTTCAATGCATGTTCACAATAAATACATCAAAAATATAGTCCTACATTTCATGAACACAGGTGCATTTTCTAAAAACATATTGCTGTTAAACTTGTTGGAAGTTTGAATTGATACATAATATACAAGGCGTTGTTTCCTTGAAATAAAACTATTTTAATCATTATTAAGTCAAGAAACATTCACAGATTTATCGGCTTCCGAGCGCTGACCAGAGCGGGGCCCTAGTCAAGTTACAGTCAAACGCAAGGGGAGATAAACGCTGATAAAAACAAGTTATAAGTAATTTGCAGTTTTACTCCCATCGCTCAAATATGTGCGAGGTGTTTTATTTATATAGATCTACAACAACTCTGACAATTTGAACCTGCAACAGTTTCGAACTTGATAAAATGTTCTGGCTGAGATCTTTTGCATGTAATGGAATACGGTAACAAAAATGCACCGGTACCAACGTACAGTATAAGGTCAACTACATATTTTCGTATGAGAAAACGTTTAAAATGCTATGAAACTTCATGAATGCAGAAAACCGCTCTATGAGACGACTATTATACAATATATACAAGTTGAGTATTACGGTACCGAAGTAATTTTAAAATACATGTACAAAAATACAGGTAAACACACCAAACAAATGCTACATGGGGATTATATCTAAGGACAGTGATTATTTAAGATGCTCTTGTATGAACTGTGTTCGGATCTCTTCTGTCAATATCGGGTATGGTACCAGAAATAGTGACCGAGGTGATCTGGATGGTACTCTGCCACAATTGTAACTACTCGGCGGTATCCGGCAGAGCTCGGAGAATAGTCATTTATGCTAATAATCACCGAGGTGATCCAAATGCTCCTGTCAATCTCTTTTTACAGTCATCATTTCTGCTACGCTAACACAAACAAGTAAGCGGTAACATGACAGGAATTATAACTCTAGTACACGGGAGAGTAGCAGGAACAGTAACTCTGGATAGAAACTTATCTCGCGTGTGTGTGATGCACTTTAAACTCTTCGATAATGCAAATAAAACCAATTGATGATATTAAATGAATGGGAAAAATATAGATATATATGAAGCATATACAAACTAACTAGGAGTCACATAGGTGAGAACAAAATATCACAATATAGCATGCAGAGCCCCATTTCCGTTGCCATGGAAACAGTGGATATAATACATAAACAACATTGATTGAATACGAAACAGCGTAACGAAACATATATATACATACAACAACAAAAAACAACATAGTTATGAATATATTCACAAAGAAAAATAAATAAAGTATTGCACTTTTGCCCGGCATTCAAAGGAAACAGGTTCATAAAAACACGAGGTATGACATGTGATATTTTCATATGCAAAATAGCTTAGTACTTTCCACCAATATTTTTTGAAGCAATGCAACCTCCTTAAACATCACCCTTTTGGAGTCGAAAATGTTTAATTAGTGTAGAGAAGTTGTTGTTCAAGAGAAGTTAGATAAGTGGGTAATTTGTACTACCAGAAAACTTGATATTGCAATTGAAGATATGTTGTTGCTCAATCGAATGCCATGCTTTGGGGAGGTATGCATTAACAGTTTGGTGGAGGCGGAAAAATGACACAATGGCTCTCATTTTTCATGACCCGTTTCCTTTACATTAATACATAATTACAAATATAATATAATAAAGTATATACACCAAATTCTAAGTAAGCAATATATATGTTATAACCCTTTATACAAAGCTGATAAATTAGCAATGATTGCTTTCACTTTATAACACAATATAACTTACATTTGTACAAAAAAGCTGACTAGAACACCACTTTAACAATATTTAAACATTTACACGTCTTGCATCCAATTCAGAAACAGACATTACATTCAAACATATACACCACACAAACATTGACGCATCCCATGTCTTCTTGATACGAACGATCATTCGGAAATCCTCGGCCAACTACGTCAAGTGCTATCCGAGTAACGAAGTGGTACGGAAATGCCCGAGAGCTGTCGAGAATGACGAACGATTCGATTGGCCATTAAAATGTCACAATGTCGACCATTGGTTGGTTTCAATATGAGTATCCAAACAAATGTCGTTGAGAATATTTACGTAGAAGCATAAAAATTGAAACATCTGCTACAATACAATAATTTATAAAGGCTTGATATGTTGGAAGTGGAACTACTTCAATGTGTATTAAAGAACGTGCATAGTCAGCGAACCGTTTGTAGAAATACGGCATACAGAACTAAGAAAACATTCCCTTCTCAAAAATCGAAACTCATTTAAAATATTCATAAAACAGTGATCAGATATCATTTCAAACAAACGGTATTTGAAAAACGCATTTCACACACTCCTAGCAGGAAACAAGCACATATATACACAATATGAACGCAACATTCGGGAAGCCTCGGTCATGATCGAACAATGTCCGAGATTTCGAATGATCGTGCAATAATATACAAGCATATTTACAAGAATTGTTCTTTTGGCATCGCGAGTGACATTGCAAAATCATGTGTGTTCATATTTAGGTCATGTTATCATTTTTGTCAAAATATTTCAGTCAGCACTTTTTTATAAACTAATTAGAAAAATGTTTTTAGAAATTAAAAAACTTAGTCACGTGTTCAATTTACCACACAGTGGATGGTTCACAGTACTTAGTAGCAAAAGGAAGAAATCAAGGAAAGAACGATATTGTTAAATCACGTGACTGAATAAAATTGACAGAGTAGAGGACATGTATTAGAATCTTGTCCAAGTCGAGGAAAATTAATTAAACGAATATTTTGATAAAGGTTAAAATTGGCTGAAAAAAGTTAAGATGCAAAATCGATTTGGTATGACCGTAAACAGAACCATGCATGTCTGCATTGCAAGTATAATAACTAAAGATTAATACATAATTCTACATACTACGTATATTCGATAATATGACATTATTTACATAAATAAATTGGTCCTTTGAATCAAACAGCATGTTCATCTCCTCAAATTACTGTTTTAGGATGTGTTTAAGTTAAGCAAACGTAAGCACAAACACTGCGTGGCGGCTTGAGACAACCTAATCAAACTTTTTGATTCCAAATGACCACATTTAAACTAGAACAATAAATACATAGACTATTTACACAAAACGAGTAAGGTTTTCAAACCAAGGTTATATACATGTATATCTAAATATGTACAGAAACACTTGATTCGCTCCTTTGATTTAAGCACATGAATGAATGGCTACATAGCTGAATGAATGACTTTTACGGCATCAATTAATAAATAATTGCTTGCTCTACTCACGAACTCTTAAGTGCATATTGTGTAACCACTACATGGTAAGGATCATTAATATTGCGTTCTTTTAAGAAACGGAAAAAAGACCGGGAAAAATACCGGAAAAAGACCGACCGGAAAAAGGCCGGAATGTATTTAATACTGAAGAAAATTAAACAAAATGGTTTCAAACATTGAGTATTAGTATAGTTTTTTAAGCAATTTCTTCCGTGTCTCAATTGATTAAATTTCTTGCCGCGCATATAGTGACCGCGTTGTAACGTCACAGACGTGACGTTATTTCGTATCGGGGTAAGGATTATCACATTTTGTTTACAAGTACAGCATGGAACCGAGTGATTTCAGTCCATGAAAAAAGTAACTCAGTTTTTTTCATAATATCCACCACGAATGGGTTCCGAGCAGATTATTTAGTGTTGTTCTTGTCCCTTTTCTGAATTTTAAACAAATACTATATTATAATTGATGCCGCGAATAAAGTCACGTGATAGACTAATGTATATGAAAGCGAAATGCACTAGGCTATAGAGATAATACCATAAATACGGATAAATGAAACTAAATCGACTAGCTGCTATCTCAGATACAAAATACAAAACCCATTACCTATTACAATTACATGTATATAGAATAAATTCATATAAGATTACATTACCCAACACCTAGTGCGCATGCGTAAACGTTTGGTTAAATACGGTACGTATTGATACAAACATAGGACGTACAATATATGCACAGAGCATTATGTATACATTATAAAGAAAAAAAGAAGAACGAACAATGTTCTAATAAATGTTCCTCTGATCAGGTTCTCAGAACATCTCCGGAAAACGACGGAATTGGCCGGAAAGTTACGTTTCAGATCGTCATCGGAATTGTGCGGCTACGTCGTTGCAGTTTAGTCCGATCTTTTGGTGACTATGAATCAGCAAGTTTCATGACTTCATCTTTGGTTTCCGAATCTGACTCACTGAAAAATACCAAAGAAATTTGTAAATACAGCAACACGAAGCTTAAATATAATTATACTAAAACAATACAATTCAATTAACTTGCCTTCTCCAGTTAAAAACGCCAGAAATTGTTTTGGAGGGGGACGCACTGTCCAGACAGCAACGAATTTTGATCAACGTCCAATTGCGCAATAATTAAACAGATATCTTGAATCTGGGTGCATTTTTGCTTGCTTGAATAGCATCGGGCGTTTATTCCAATACATGTGAATGTAACGGCAGTGGAATCAAAGCGCTGTATGGCAGCATGCAAATATGTATGACCAATGCTTAAAACTTATGTAATTCATTTGACTCGAACCTACACCTGGCATGTGAGAGCCTGGAAAACTGTAGGGGCCAATTTCTGTGGTTCGATCAGGGTTACGAAAACCAACAATCTTTTCATTATTGCCTTAAGATAACAAGTATTTTTACTGCAACACATTTCCAGATCTGGACACATTAGGCTACGCAGTGTCTCCCTTTACTGATCCAGTAACCGGTGCATGGAGTTGGGGGAATTCCCTGATTTCCAGTTCGGGAAGATTCTCGCACTGACGAAATTATTACGTTAAAAAATCGATCGATTTATAAAAAAATAATGACAAAATAAGGCTCAATAGATGTAAGCTCCTTCAATTTATCTTAAATAATTCACGATAAAAATTCAAGACATCCATCAAAATTTAATTGGATTGGAAAACAGAACGTCATATTTAAACAGCAAAACGTGTCCTTACCTTTGTACGCATTTCTAACTCCATACATATCCGGATAAAACATTTATTTTCTGCAGCTGATATCCATGAAAAAGTCTTCCAGTTCCATCACCATTCCGCTAAGCCAGAATTATTTTTTCAACATATCCCCCCCATCCTGTCCCATACCAATGAACGGGAATCGGACGGGGCTGAATAAACACGAGTTTGCGTCTTGAAGAAATAGATATGAATGTCAATTTTTCATCTACTGTGATGCATACATACACTATGAGAAGGGGGCGTATTCTTACCACGTGATACAGGGTGATACGAACAGTTATATGACCTTAGACATTTGACCTTTGATCCTGATAAATAAAATCACTTCAATTATAAGTCGCAACAAGTATTGAAGTGATTAGTGCAGGCTATGTCAAGGAGAGGGCTCTTCAGATAGCGATGTAATGTATGTATGATAATTATACCATCGAACTTCGTATACCATTTCTATCTGTTATCTTGATAACACTTATATACAGCGTCTATGGTTCAATCAGTGATTAGATAGCGGGACAAAGTTAAATTTAAGTCTGATTTCATCACTTGAAATTGGTTCGTACATGTCATTGATTGTGTAACATTGTTTAATTAGTAACATTTCCAATTATCTAATCGGATTGCGATGTCGTACTAAGCCACAAGACGGTGCATCGAACAACGTCTAACCACAATCACATAACCTAGAATTTCGAATTGTATACGTTATGTACGTCTGTTCACTGTATACTAAAACCTCACTAATAAGACACTTTAAATTAAATAAAGTCCATTTTCACTGTTTTGCTCTTTATTTAACCTCAATATTAAGACCACCTCAATACGTAGACTAGTTTCAAGGGTCCCAAATGAGGTCTTATCATTGAGGTTTTACTGTACCTACAATCAATTTATAAATGATACAAATTTAGTATTTATTTATGATTTCTTGTAGGGTTATTCACACCACACTTAATACCCAATTTGGAAATGTCGGATATTATATCGTTACCATTATTATACAGTCGGACCTCGTTGATTCGAATTCATCGGGTCCGAAATTTTATTTCGAATACTACATGATTTCGGATAATACCGAGTGTCCGAATAGAAGGTTGTCGAATAAACGAGGTCCGACTGTAATTGGAAGCAAAGATCTATAGACATATATATTATGTATGTTACTTAGTCTGAATCTTCATAAATTGTCCGTCAAAGTCAATATATTCTCTCAGTTGCCTGTGGCGTTTAGTCTGGAACTTGTACCTGTTTTCAGCTTCCCCCTACTGTATACAGAGGAACACGCCTATAGCGTACTTAGTTATAACGAAAATTCGGATAGTACGAAGTAATTTTTATTCCCAAAGCAAGCTCTTCTATATTTCATTGTATAACTACGCGGGTATAATGAATTTGGATATAGTGTAATCTTAGATCCAATGTATTGTATTTAATGTCATTTTTCAACATTTTCAGTTATGTATTCGGACGCAGAAGAAAGCAATGCGGTTAGTATTCCCTTAATTAGCTTGACATCCAAGTCATTTTTTTTCTTCGAATTAGATTATTAACTATCAGCAATCTCAGCACTCGTTATGAACTGTTTTTGAAGTTGACAAAAAGTTACTCTTCAACGACTTCATTAATATCTTAACTTATTGTCATCTCAGGATACTTATCATTGCTTGCGTAAATTGCTCGGCATCACGACCATTCCAGGATGGATCAAGAGTACGTTTATACGAACATACTAAACTATGCAAAGACCAGTAGATTTCTACACACTTGTCTGCACATGGACCATGTTCCTTTAACGCACCGAGGACCAAAATCGCTAAGGCTCGCTTTTCAAGCTGATCCCTAATGTCCCCTAACTTGACGATATTACTGGGTATATGAGAATCAGCGTCCAGGCTGTTTCTTAATTTTTCAAGTCGCAAGAACAGACGGGGACCTTCTTGAATTAGTTCAAACAGTAAAGCAGATAACTCCCTTCTCTTGTGGGCATCCAATCTCTCCGACAGAAGGTTGCGCGCTGGAATCATGTAGTATGGTAGATTTTGCCATCGGGTAACTGCTGTTCTTAAAAACGCAAGACCCAATAATACCAATGACACCAAGTTCTCTTCCCTGAACACGTGTAAGGGAAGCAGCTCAGATAGCCAGTACGTAACATTTTTCATAATGTACGAAGAAATTTCACCGGTGACTTGTTTAAGAATTTGTTTCGCGACCATCTTCAGGAGAATATAGAGTTTGATTTGCGTCACATTCAGACTGTGCGTCAATGTCAGTTCTGATTGTATGAAACAAAATCTCCATTCTTGATACTGCTTGTCACTACCTTTGGCGCCAACTGGTACAACCTGTGGTAGGAATGAACAAGCGGTGCGAATGATATCCCCGGAAGGCCATTCATGTTGACGTCGCCTTGAAGCCCAAGTCTGCAGCAACTGTGGACAATGGAAAGTGAATCCAACAACAAGGTCTGCATCAACGAGTTGATCGAAAGTGATTGGAAGAGCAGGCCCTGTAACATCATGAGAAATAGAACCGTCGATATTTACATCAGATCTATAGGTTTCCAGACACTTGCTGGTCCAAAGGGTACTTGACAAGTAAGTTTCTCCGCTTTGTGTTTCGAAAAGACATGTACGCATGTTTTTGCTTCTTATGTTTCGGAAAGACGATGGTCGATGTAGTTTTAATCTCGTGTAACCAGGAGGTGTATTCTCCATGTCTGCTAGAAAAACAGTCCTATCATCTGACAGTGGACTTGGTTGTTGGTCTGCAGTATTTATACACAGTACCTTATGAAACAATACCATACTGTCAATATCACTTTCAAATAGTGAAGTTATACCTTCAGCCTTGCTCCCTGCAGTAATCAAGGGACTGTCTTTCATTACATATTTATTGTTAAGTTCTGACAAGTACTGCCATATCTCTCTCCTGAACTGCACCATATCATGACTGTAGCCGATATGATCCAGTGACTGGTAGAGTTTCCGAGAAAATATGTCCATTTTGTCAATCTGTATGTGACCCAATGCCATTATCTCCTGAAACGTATTTATTATCTTTATCAGATTTGGCAAAATGTACAAAGACGGATAAAGCAGTCGGGAAGGAAATGTAAACAAAATACAAAAATAACAATTAATAAATATCAGTTACCTATAATTCCATTGTGTCCGGTTCAGTAAATCAGAAAGCGAAACTGGAAATTACCATTGGGGGTTCCCCACAGGAAGTACAATATCTACCGAGGTCAGTCAGCAAAAGATAACATGATGGTGTGGGTTATAAAACCCCCAATATTATTGTCGTATTACCGTGTTTATACCACTGGTTAATTAATCCTGACATATATCGGTACACATCACACGAGGTTCGTAAATTTGCGACGTGTGTACATGCGCGTAGTCATCTGTACCCAAAATTGCGGTCTAAATTGCTTACGAATACATCCTACACGCACTAGCTACGTCACTGGTGTTGGTAGTCTCGTTAAATTATTCATTCACATGTATATGTATTCACTAAAAGCAATGAAAAGAACAAGTCAGATCGCACTTTTCATAAAAAATCAATTACAATTGAAAATCTGCACAAGTTGTTTCCCTTCGCTAGTTTGATCAAAGCACTGTAAGCGTTCAAGACAGTGTGACTGTGATCGTCATGCGTTAATTTATTACATACCTTTAATACGCTTCTTTTATCCCACAAATCGTGTATTTTATGTGAATTATTAATTTTTTATCTTCAACATTTCCGATGAATAATCAGAGCTTACTGTGCCTGTGGAAAGATAGAATATTTTGTATTTAAGATATATTGTTCAAAGTCGCAGTTAAAAAGAACGAGTATTAAAAGTATAAAAGACTTAAGTACTGCCTCGAATAAATAATCTTCACCCTTAGCAGATTATCACGAGTTCTTTCCCTTTATCCATCTTGAGGTATCTCCCTTTGGCCATATAATGTATATGTCTAGATGGGATAAAGGGAAAGAACTCATGACAATCTCCTGTGTCCATATACATCATTTAAGAGATTTTGATTCATCGCGGCTTGAACATATTTTCCTGTTATAATTCAGTAAGAAGCCGGTCGGTTCACCGCGACACATAAGTTGGGTATGTCTATAATGTTTTTGATTCAAATGAATTGAACGATAGAAAAGTCGATGTGAACCTGACAAAATCTCTTTCATCGTTTCAGATCACTATCGAGTCTGAAAATACAAACGGACGGGTTAACACTTTTGACTGGTATGCATATTTACCAAAAAAAACAGAGAAACCTCATGAACTTATATATAAAGGAAAGATAGTGACTTTTATGTGTAATTGTTTGCAGACTTAAATTTCATTTTCTAAAGTATGGCATTTTTGTATCGTCACGCTTATATTGATAACAAAATAAAGTTTGAATAGTAAATAATGTTCTAATTCGTATAACTATCAGGCAATTTTCATTATAATTATTGAAACAAGATGAAAGATTAAAAACGTATGTAACATAACATCATAAAATCAACCACACAGTGGATGTAATGCACAATTTCTTGAAGACAATATAATGCTGAATAAATATTCAATATAAATATTACTCTTTCGGTTCTTAATGTCCGTTTTTCTCTGTTTACACCAGTTTGTGTTCATTTTGAAGTATAAATTGTCCAATTTCTGCAAATCTTCCGGTGCCTTTCTTACAAGCTTTTTCATTGGTCAATTCATCTGGGTCAGGAAATGTAAAATGAATAGAGTAAACATCTTTCCGCCAATCAAATGGCTGCTCTTCTGTAAATAATTTAAAGTCTGGATGAAATATTGGGTGACATTTTAGACGAAAACACATAACTTGAAGTGTCTTCTCAATTTGAAGATACTGAGGATATCTTTCATATATTTTATATGGCAGTTGGACTGCATTGTATAAAAAGTCATGAGATCTGTAATTGATAAGTGCGTCTTGCCATCTTTTGACGAATGTTGACTTCGGTTTCGCCATAAATACACCAAGGTTGATTGTATCTGGAAAATTTCCTTGTTGCATATGGTCAAAATTAGCAATGGCGTCATATCCGGTTTGGATAAGGTCTTCTGGATCCTTGAGCCACAGTACGTCCCAGTCCATGTATATCCCTCCATATTTAAGCAAACACTCAGCTCGTACAATATCACTTCTATGTTGAGCATATAAAACCTGGTGCCCGAAAATATCGAACGGTTTTTCACGTTTTATTAACAAAACACGTTTATCCCTTTTAACCTTATTCAAGTAAGCCCCACTCAATCCCCCGTCAGTATGGATTATCACTTTTTCTGGATTTAGTATAAACAATGTGCTAAGCATACTAAGATACATCATAAAATCCATCTCCTTATTTCCAAACCAAACATAATGAACAATTTTTGGTATAAAACCCGGTAATATTTGCTTTGAGACTTTCTTCGCCGTAGTACCATACACAATTTTCCTAACTAGTTTGCTAAATGCCGAATCCGAGGTAAATACATCACGAGGACTAAAATTGTCCTCCATGTGGTAACACGGTGCTGTTGTGATGTTTGTCTTGCCTTCGCTGATTGGTTCACAAAATGCTGCATTTTCGGGTAATTTCATATCCTTGGCAAATTTTCTTCTGAAAGACTTCAGATCTTGGTCGTGGTCCGTTCCCATAGCCACTGCCACTCTTGCATACTCTTCCGACGGTTCTTTTGAAAAGAATATTGTTCGTTTGTCCTTGAGAAATTTTACCAGGGCGTCAGTTACTATGATGTCTTCACCAATATAAATACCTGCAAATATTATGAAACCATCCAATATATACAAGAAAGAGAATAAGTTGCTACAGGGAACGACCCACATTCATAAGGCAGTGCCGCCTCACACAGACCTCCGGGAAAACAACAATCCATAAACATAAGGCACTTGAGGAGGCTCAAGGGTACAAACGTAAGGGAACAGAGGCGCAAGGAATGGCCTGGCCGACCATAAGGAAACAACTTGGAGAATCAAAGAGGACAAACAATGTGCGGGAATAAATGGATGGAAAAGATAACAAAACAAGTCAAGACAGTTGGCAACAATAGGCCGAAACTGGACAGAAAATAACACTATATAAAGTGAACTATTTGCACAGGGGAAAGGGAAATATAACATACATTTAAAACACAAAAAAGAAAGAAACATATGGAAGTAAACATTTCGAAATGCTTGTAAGCAGATCAATTTCAAGCACACACAAATCTATCACAAGTTAAACAAAAGTTAACTCAATATATATATTCTTTGAACAAAAATGCCAAATAATTTGTTATATAATTACACACCTGTTATTATTCGTGATAATTACCTCCCCAGTCAAAATTGTAACAAAGTAACTTCTCCTGTTATAATTTGTCATATATTTTCCTATCCAGTCAGTATTTGTAATAGGATTACCTTCCCTGTTATAAGTTGTATTTTAAATACCTTTCCTCTGTTAAAATGTTATACAATTACATCCCCCGTGATTAGTGTCAAATGATTACCTCCCCTGTCATAATTTGACTAGAATCACCTCCCTTCTGATAATTTGTAACTCAATTACCTCCCCTGTCCTCTATAACAGCGAGACCAAACCAAAATCCACATCCTTTATCGCTACCGTCCCAGTTAGGTGGAAGTTCTTTCACTACAAATGAAGGAATCGCCTGTTTTATATGGATCAGCCAGTCGTCATATTTATCCTCCTTTGGCGCCACCTGTTGGTGAAACTCCATTATATCCGGTCTCAGGGTTTTCCAGACGCTCATAACACTTACGTAGTTACGGAAACTAAATGTTTCGTTCGGACACCATACGTAATGAACACTATTTAAGATCTTGATTTCACTTATATCTTCTAGATCGTGTTCAGTATATCCAGCCATTTCATGTAACACTTTATCTGCTTCAATTCTATAATACATTTCTCGATCATGTGATCGAATGTTCGCAACTGTTGCTATGGAGTCAAGTGATTTCATTCCCGTAAGGTTATCCAAGGCACAGAGTATAACCACCTCATAAAGAATCATTGTTAGCAGCAGAAATCCAATGGCAGCCATGATGCATGCGCGCGCAGAAAATCTGGACTTCCGCTTAAACTTACCCATCATGCAGTGCGGTCTGAAACAGAACATAAAACACTAAACAAAATTTAATTAATTGGTATAAAGACAAAAGTAATTTTACTGAAAAGTTTCAAGGAAGTACAATACACGAGTCCGATACAGGTATTTTTCTATGCTAGCGCTAACCTCGGTGCGTAGGTCAGGATAGAAAATCGGATACTTGCATTTGTGGTTTGGTTAAACGTGATGTAAGAAAAGTGACAATGCAGTGTTGTTGAGAACATCTGTATGAAGTAAATTACCATCACGTCACTTAGAATATTTTGTCTATGTCAATGTACCTTTAACCACTCGCAGATACTTAAACTTGTACAACAAAAACACACACGTAAAATCCCAAGCAGAATTCACATTTCTCGTATTCCCCAAATAAGTATTGAAATCCATCCGCCTATTGCTTACATAGATGACGTTTGTCTGCCACAGAAGGAACATAATACTGCAATCATTAAATATTTACTAGACAAACCGAGGGTGTGATTCATTTATTGAATAAAGAAATACGGACACCGGGTGATAATTAACTTAGTAGCTAGATAAGACAGAACACGCGAATATTCGTATACATGTACATGTACTATGAATGGGATATATACATGTAGCACTACATGCTATAAACGTCTTAAAATCGAATCGATCGAAGGCGCTTAAGGCTGATTACTCTTTCTGTGCATGTTTGCGAATGACGATGATTTTTTTTTTCAAATTACAGTAAAACCTCACTTCCAGACCACCTCAATAATAAGACCACCTCAAAAATAAGAACACAATTTCCATTTCCACTGTTTTACTCTCTATTCGACCTCAATATTAAGAACACCTCAATATTAAGACCAGTTTTCAAGAGTCTAGAAGGTGGTCTTATTATTGAGGTTTTACTGTATACTCATTGTCACGGACAGTTTAGCAATTTTACGAACCGCAGTATGAATTTATGAACTTCATAAAAGCCAACCACCCGCCATAATGCGTACACATTTACGGAATCTTACGTTAGCTACGCACCCGATATGTATATTAATATGTATGATGCGCATTTTTTGTGCAAACATTCCCCGCCTGCACAGCGTATGAGATAACGGACATTGATAATTGGTGCAGACAATCTCACCAGGCGTTTATCTGACACTTTAAACAATAATTCTCTCCAACAAAACACACTAATTGTGAAGAATTTATTTAACACGATCTTCCTACATACAAACTGACTTACTGGGATGCTAACTTCAATTCCAAGTAATAATACTATAAATGATGCCTGTTCCATAATTCTCACAATTATTATTTTATGATAGTTTTGCCTTTCTGTTCCTTTCTAGTGGATAATATGGGCACTTGTATTTCAGTCGCCTAGTCTTAAACCATATGCCAATTTTCATATCAAACTTTTCGTACATCACATGCGGATGTTTTGAGTTCGAATCTACGATTAAACCATTAGTTTAACGGATAACATGGCTAGAGTAAGTTTAAGACATGTTCCGGAAGTGTTCGTGAAGTCGCCGTTTCGGTTAAAAAACATTTAGTCAATCACAAGTGACCCGCGAGTCAGTAACCCACCCACCGTGTTAAATTTCTAAATGACCGACAAAATCATTTAATTTTTTTTAATTTTCTACCCGAACAGCATCTTTAATCAGTCAAGTACGTATGCAATTGTTTATTCAATCACTTATTCACAAAAACATATTTTAGACCCCACCATGCTGATTTCATCACTCAAACTACAACACATTCAATCACTCATTTACCTAAAAATAAAATAAATCCATCCGATCACAAAGTCATCGAAAGTTCACTCAGATCTGTACATATCCATGCAATCATAATATAATCGCTTAAACATTAAATCCCTAATATTCACCCACATATCCCAATCACAATACAGTAAAACTTCGCTTAAAGACCAAATAAAAATATTAAGACCATCTAAAAATGAGGAACACAATTTTCAAGTCCATTTTCACAATTTTTATCTTTATTCAACCTCATTATTCAGACCACTTTAATATTAAGACCCGTTTTCAAGAGTCCCAATGGTGGTCTTACTATTGAGGTTTGACTATACATTACTTTCGCTTTAGGCGAAATCACAAACTATGTGTCGGATCTGACCACAATATGATAAACAGTAAGCATGTAACTTTAACTTAGTAATACATCGCGAATTAAATAGCTTTACAATCCTACCTCCTTGTTTATTTACAACACAAACAAATTGCAAACTCACCTCCTACACAAAAATGCTGTCCACTTTGAATCGAATCAACATACCATAGACCAAGCACGTAATGTCTAGTATTCAAGTAGTGTTACTGCCATATGGCTGTTCACATTAAGATAAATTAAAAACTTATACCATAAGTATACAACGTAATCAGATTATAAATGTCCAAGATAAAACATGGGTTTAAAACCACACTAGTAAAATCTCAGACTAACAAGCGTTGACCGTTTTCCAATCGATTAACTCGAAACACAGCCGATGGAACACGACAATGATACAATTATATAAACGAAAACTGTACAATGTCAAATTAAGTCTAAAACTTGGATAAGTCTCAGAAAACTGACAAGAAAATGTAAAAACACACTAGGAAGTGTATTTATTTGCGGCATTGCACGTAGCATTCAAATTAGACACATTATTTGTAATGTCCCACATTGGTTGTCTCCCTTTATCAAGGTAAACGTGAATTCTGGCGCTAAGGTTGACTTTATGTCGCTGAAGTAACACGTGAAATATTCTCGTCCCAACTAGGACTGAAATTATTATTATTTAAAAAACAAACACGATGTTTCAGACTCCTCACAGTGATAATCAGGTAAATATTTATAACTAATCAGGCGCGACGGTTGACTTACTTCCGCTAAGATAAAGTCATATATGTATTATTGACATTTCGACTGCCGTGCTAACATATCTTTGTTGTTTGCATATCAGCGTTGTGTAAACCAATCAAATCTTTCATAAACCACTTAACCAAATTCTCGTCAACCGTACAGCGTTTGTAACATTGACGCGGATTGGTTAACTGTTCGTTAAGGCCTGTATATTTGTTTATCAAAACTAAGAATTAACTTGTTTAATTGTTACATTTTTTCTTCCTCCGAAGCAAAGTAATGATCACGATAATTGCAAAGATGTTGTTTGCAAATAAAACATTTTGATCACCACAGAGGCGTTATTCTTATAATAGGGGCACCTTTAGGAAGAAGTGTTAGGTATAGCGTTCGCTGTGTTGACTTTGCAGGATCACATTGCCAAGGACTACTATTTGGAAAGGTTGTTCGATAAAAGTATAAAGGGAACCACTGTATAATACATGGCTAT
Source organism: Mactromeris polynyma (assembly GCA_032209605.1). Lineage (NCBI taxonomy): Eukaryota > Metazoa > Mollusca > Bivalvia > Venerida > Mactridae > Mactromeris > Mactromeris polynyma. Next base: position 3,301,734 of record JASFXZ010000041.1, read on the forward strand.
ACTTTTGCTTTAAATTATATCAATAAAAATATTTTCAACAAAATATTCGACCTTCATTTACTTTCAAGTTATCCAGTACATTTACTTTCACTTTCCACAAAATCCTTTTTATTGTAACTTTTTAACAAATTTGCTTGATTCAGATTGCGCCGACCGTCTTTTTGAAAGATGTTTCTTGTTTTCAAATATGTTTACGATTGTGCCGAATTTCGTAATACTTTTACAACCCCGAGATTAAGATTTCGTCATTTTCGTCACGCATCATTGATTTTGATACTGACTTCAATATTCCTTCTGCTATTGTAAAGACATGTTACTTACAGAGCCTTTCGCTTTACAAAAAGGGCATGTTTTCTTGTTTATATTTTGCGCCACAATTAAGTAAGGAAAATGAACGAAATATCAGGCTTCTTGAAAAAAGTACGTACATACAAACAACAAGGTAATCACAAAAATATAAATACCAACCAAGAAATATATAGCTGCTGTAAATATGACGATTACGGCGGATCAAAATGTCAGTTTCTCTGGATTCAGATACAAAATGGCGGACGTCGCAAAACGTTTATCGCGATTTTGATCTCGGAAGAAATCTCGCTGTCCGCGAGAGTTCAAACAATTCTATATATACATATAAGGAAGTTTCCGATCCATAGTATATATGTCCGTGTTTGTACACACACTTTTTGTGATTGGACTATGAAACTAAACAGATAGAGAAACAACACTTGGATATATATTTTAGGTTATCTGGGTAACGCTCACTCTACTTAATTAGATATCCTCGTGTTTTCATTCTCTGTCTTTTACATAAGTCATGACCACACATGAATGCAATATCCTCGATATCTAAGGGAGATAATTCATGTATAAACCAGAGTTAAAGGAAATAGAGAGTTAGACCAGAGTTGTACATTTAATGCATGAAACATATTATGTATTAAAACATACATAGTAATCAATGAATAAAAGTGATTTCAGGTGCGAATTCATTATGATTCGATAAGATTTTATCGACCCGTCAGTTCTATTTTTAGATTGAAGTATTCCATTTTTTAAAACCTGTAATCGATGATATTTGATGAAACACAGAACATACGGGCTTTGAAATATGTCACTAGTCTGGTTTATTTTTTGTACATAAATAATATTGGTCCGGTTTTCTACAGTAAAATAAGGTTGGTCCGGTTTTCTAGTGTTCCAGCACATTTTTTCCGAAAGTTTGAAAAATATCACAAAAATTGGTACTTTTGTTTATTTCACATGATTGGTGCTGTTTTTACAAAGACCATTTTCATGGACTCTCGCCACGTGCAAGCCTCGAATTAATATCAGCAACGACTTCCGGTAATTCTGCAATAGAATCTATGACGTAATGCGCACCAGTATTGCGCAATAGATTCCTAGATATCAGCAATCTTCGCTGGATTTCTGAATCACTCAATTTTTGCTCGTGTTCAATGCTGTCTACATCCATATAATTGCTATATCTAGCCACGCCTACACCCCAACATCCAGCCTCTAATGCCTCGCCCACACCGGAAACTGTGTCATCGACCTTGACAACCGACTGAATAGGAGACACATCTAGAATGTCAAGGTTACGATAAACCATAAAAGGTTTCGGTCGTGCACCGTTGATTACCTCATCACCTGTAATTACAATATTACATAACATTTTATTTTATTCATAATTGTTTGTTTTTAACATTTTACTAGTATACTGTCAAAATTATATTCAGGTCTTCTGAACCTAACGGTGTCGGCAATTTTCGACACATATCGACATATTCCGACCGTTTCCGTAGCATTTCCGACCGTCGTTCGTAACAATCCGTGAGATAGATGCTCTGACGTTGCTTATATGCAGAACTAATTCAGAACTAGCCCTGTGGTGAAGGGTGCAGGTTTTGAACGCCGGCCGCGACTTACCAATGTCACTTACAAACAGTACTAGTACAATTGAGCGTGTTATTCATGGGCATAATGCCTAAATTACGTATTCAATATCATGTAAACATAACTGGACAGTATTGTTTAACATAACATTTTAGATACATCTGTTCTTTTTGAGTGCAGTTAGTTACGGGCATTTATGATTCAATTATTGAAATAAATCGATGCGAACCGGCCAAAATCACGTTCATCCAGGGCTCTAGAAATTATTTTCAAAGACACTTATCCCGGACTAATACAGACTTGTCCAGGACTAACTTCAACTCAACTGTTGGTAGCCCGATTCAGCAATAGACTAGTCCGGGACGTAGGGCTAGTGGATTTCTAGTGTTCTGACATCTTTTCAGATCGCTTTGTCACCACATAGTAAACTTTGGTTCTCAAAAGACAAACTTTGTGACAATGGTTTAGCTCTATTGAGACAGATAAGTACATGCTTGACCTAAATACACTTTTATAAGTGAGTTTATCTTTGTCAAAGCGCATATGAAGTGCACATACTTGTATTTAATTATCGTTTCCTTATTCATGTTACACATATAACATTGAATAAGCGTACAGACAAACTAGATATAAGTGACATTGTGAAAGCAGTTGGATATGTTTTGTTTTTATCTCTCCATATGAACTTTGCACAGTGATAATTAAAACAATACGCTCACATACTTGAAGCAACGAAGAAAACAATCAATTAACTACAATTATAGAACAACCTTAAGGAGAATTTAGGGGGACAGTAAGGGGGTTTAATGGATGGAATACATCACATGGTCGTGTGGTTTTCATATTGTCACATGGTATCTTGTGATTAATGCACAGACAGGGGAGATAATCGTTGCAGTGTACCGACCTAGCCTGAACTATATATTGCTAAGCTCAGCTAATTTTTACCTGCCACGGTGCAGTCCGGCTCAAATCCCTGTTTCTTCGCTTCTTCCAACAAGACATCCACCATAGAACGAATAAATCCAGTTGTACTGCCTATCTTCATACCTGTAAATATCATAACACTATTTGTGACAAAATATACTCTCAAAGTACAGTAAAACCTCAATAATAAGACCACCTTTGGGACCCTTGAAAATTGTTCTTATTATTGACACGGTCTTAATATTGATGTTGATTAAATAGCAATACAGTGACAATGGGCTAGAAAATTGTGTTCTTAATTTTGAGGCTGTATTATTATTGAGGTGGTCTTAAAGTGAGGTTTTACTGTATTGGCTTCTTGCGTGGAAATGTCGAGATTTCGGTATCACACCGCGTTCATCTGTATTTATACTGACAGTTCTATGGCTGTAAATCGCTGTATGGTTATTATTTCTATTTATGTTTGTAGATGTATGTTATCTGAAATTTTAGTCCCCATGTATTTGGATCTGATTATTTGTACGAGATGATATCAAGTGTTATAAACTCATTTCAGATGTTAACATATAATATGCAAAAAGTATGTATAGAGTATGTCTATTTATCAGTATAGTAACACCTCAATAATAAGACCAACCTTGGGGCCCTTAAAAACTGGTCTTAATATTGAGATTGAATAAAGAGCAAAAAAGTGAAAATGGACTTGAAAATGGTGTTCTTAGTTTTTGAGTCGGTCTTAATATTGAGGTGGTCTTAAGTGAGATTTTACTGTATAGTTTTGGTTCACGTTTCACGGTGGCTACCAACAACATTTATCACCAAATAAACAACTATTCACTGTTTACAATTTATGCATACTTCAGGCAGACGACAAAGCATTATTGTCCCGACTGTTTGATAACGCTTGACAGAGCATACGAACAAGTGTTCACAAAGTATCTTTTGTCAACAAATGTTTTCTGAAAATTATGTAAACGACCATTTGGCGAATGTCTACATTGCGTATTGATTTCTTTGATTCTAAGTTTTATTAAAGTACTTCAGTCGATCCTCGTTTATTCGACAACCTTCTATCCGAATACTCCCGAAATAAATATCAAATTCACCTCAAATTGAAATGGGGTATTCGAAATTATGTATTATCAATAAAATTAAATTTTCGTCCAAAAATAGTAGCGTCTATCACCAGCAAATAAGGGACATATGACGTCACTTCATATAATATTGATTCAGTGAATATAAAAAAATAGAACATGGGTGTTATCATCCGTTTTGACTTACCAAATTCATTCCTCAGCGTATTAACAGCAGTGGTCGTGCCTGGAATGAGTTCTGTGTATTTTCTTAAGCATCCAAGTTGCAATGGCACAAAGTCTTTGAACATATTTTCTACGTCACCTGCAATACACAAACGCAATCATTACAGTGTAACCTCTCCAGAGTGGCCCTCCCATAACCAACAACCTCTCCAGAGTGGTCCTCTCATGAGCAACAACCTCTCAAGAGTGGTCCTCTCATTAGCAACACTCTCTCCAGAGTAGCCCTCTTATAAGCAAAAACCAGTCAAGAGAGACCCTCTCATGAGCAACAACATGTCAAGAGTGGTCCTCTCATGAGCAACAACCAGTCAAGAGTGACCCTCTCATGAGCAACAACCAGTCAAGAGTGACACTCTCATGAGCAACAACATGTCAAGAGTGACACTCTCATGAGCAACAACCAGTCAAGAGTGACCCTCTCATGAGCAACAACCAGTCAAGAGTGGTCCTCTCATGAGCAACAACCAGTCAAGAGTGGCCCTCTCATGAGCAACAACCAGTCAAGAGTGGCCATCTTATGAGCAACAACCAGTCAAGAGTGGCCCTCTCATGAGCAGCAACCTGTTAAGAGTGGCCCTCTCATGAGCAGCAACCTGTTAAGAGTGGCCTTCTCATGAGCAACAACTAGTCAAGAGTGGCCCTCTCATGAGCAACAACTAGTCAAGAGTGGCCCTCTCCTGAGCAGAGAAGATATTTTGTTTTTGTCTTCTCAACATGCGAGTTTAAGGGTACTTAGGCAATGATAAAGATATTTCATAGAAATTCGACTTAACCATAACATAACTTTAAAACTATAATTAAACACATGTGGTATGTTATAGTCGTTTATTTTAAGCGAAATGCGGATGATAAATGCAACGGATCTTTGAACTAGATAAAAGTACATGTTTCATAGTTAGATAATGTACAAATCTAATACATTAACGATGTCATCTCCTTGTGTATCTATCTGTGTTAGCTACTGTGACATTAGTCGTAGCATTTAATCTGGATTCAAACATTGCAGATAAAGTTACTTAATTGTTACGAAAGGGGGTCGCAAACTGGTCACTCTGTCCGACAGCTGACCATCTTGAGAATGACCAGTAACAAGATAAAGTCGACAGTGGATTGCCCCAGTAACCGGTTTAGTTTGCTGACGAATTAACAAAATCTCGGGGGTCGGCAATTTATTGTCTACGAGTATAATTTCTTCTCAAAAAGATTTGTTTAGTTTAAATGTATGTAGTCCCATAATTGTGCAAAGAATAATTACATTCATCGTAGATAATTGTTCATGTACATGAAAGGGCAAAGAACAATAGCTTCGAGTCTAATAGAAGTCTTCTCCGTACACCAAAAGGTTGTCAAACAAATACGTAGGGACCCAGGCAATCTTACTCATTAATCATCGTATGTCAGGAAAAACGAAACCGTTCAAAACGCACAAGTTTAGACACAAATATATGTATTTGTTTTGTTACACAAACCGCATCCTAGTGTTTCACCTGAGAATCAATGTGTACAGTAAAAACTCCCGAAAATAAAATATAGGGTTCCCAGTCTCTATGCAAATAATCCCTAAAATACATACCTACTGCATGACACTAATGCTTCAGCATGTAACAGAAAATACAAAAACGTATACAGTAAAACCTCAATAATAAGACCACCATTGGGAAACTTGAAAACTGGTCTTTTTGAGTTGGTCTTAATATCGAGATTGAATATAGAATAAAACAGTAAAATGGACTCTTATGATTGAGGTGGTCTTTAACTGACGTTTTACTGTATATATAATATCTTTGCCTTACCCTGGTTTGGTTCCCGGCCGTATACAGACTGCCATCTTTCCCGCACTTCCGGTATTTCTGTGATGGCTTTTATATGAAGATCTTTACGGAGACCCATTGGTAATCTTGCCTCTTTCATAGATATTGGCACCTGAAGCGTAACATTTTTGTCAATCTCTGTACAATGTTTGTTATTCCGTTATTCAACACACACATACACACAGAGAAAGTTATAGCTTGATGGCAATGATTATAACCTAACCGTAAGATCTCGGGACTGACTACTAGTATTGGGTGAGGCGAGATGTAGATTCCGTTGTGAGCAATTACAATTCCTCCTAATTCTGGGACGCTTGTTAGTTCATACCGATAGTTTGATAAAAAATATTTTTAACAAAATGAAGGATGCCATGATCAGGAGGCAAGCTGGTGCAAGATGTTGATTCGGTTTGGCACAGCTGTTATCCAAAGATGATCAAGAAAAATTGAAACAAAGTACTCTGCGTGGTTGTGACAATTAATCGGATCACAATTTCAATACATCATCACTGTATTGTATCTGAACGCGTGCATGTTATATAATGAGCCACAGGAGATAGTAACTATACAAATCAAAACAAATAACCCGCCATTTTGAATTTTAAGAATCACCAAATGCTACATTATGACAAAGTGATCTGAAACGTTGAACATGATTTTGAAAGGTACTTCGACTTTCTGCGATAGTTCTCTTCATTTGAATTATCAACGGTACAGCTTAGAGCAGTCAAAATGAACAGAAGTTGTAAGCAGTACACTTTGAGAAACAACGTGAGTTTACCGCTTCATTTTTTGTCATAACTGATTTAATTTGTTTTCATTATCGATTAAATTGTATGCACTTAAATATGTAATTTCCCATAGGACACGTTTCAATTTATGTGGTACTAATTCAATTTCTGTAGACCCTGTACTGTTTCAGTTTTTTTGTCACTCATAATCGTCATTTTTTGTCGTTAGTTTTGGCGGGTACCAACAAACGAGTTTTCCTGGCATTAATTAACAACCATTACTAAATTGTCATTCTGCAAGCAGCTGACAATTAATCCATATGAGGCAGAGGAGGAGATCAAATGACCGTTCACGGTTGACATGTCACGGAAGATCATGACCTGTCCCAACCGGAAATCGTACAGGGGCCCGGATGACAGAGTAACGCTCTATCTATCGACTGAGCTAACCGGGCAGGCATGTTGTGAATAATCGTTCAATAATGGAACCATTTTAAAGATAAATGTGCACAAAACACTAAATTTACCTTATGTTTCTCAAATACTTCAACAAATACAACTGCTGGAGCGATGACGTATTTATCCGCAGTAGTTCCACTCCAATCCAAGATGGCTGCCTTCAGATTTCCGACATATCGTCGCATAAACCGGAAGTTCTGTGACATGGTTTAAGATTTTTATTCAGTCGATTAATTTGGACCTGAAATCAAATCGCAAAAGAGAATGAATGTATGAGCTTTAGAGAAAGGAGTTTTGTACTCATAATATTACTTTAAGGTAAAGTTTCCAATTCTTTGAACATCTTGGCACAGTAATTAACGAGCATTTTAAAAAGCGAATTATACAATGAATTAATTTTGATAGGACCAACAGTAGAGATGTCACTACTCAAACTAGATGAACTAGCTTCCGGAAATTACGATGACGTCACTTCCGTTTTTAACCTTTACAAAACCCGCCAAATTTGGCGTTGATCAGACTCAAGGTGGCTGATGTCGCAACAGAATTTGCTCATTAGCGACACAAAGGGCAGTGTCTTGAAACAATTTAACCATTTTAGCAAGCCTATGAGACGAAGAATTGAATGATACAATCATGCCAGTAATCAAAACAGCGCTCGGCAAAAAAGTTAGAATCTGTGAGGCGATCTCAAAAACGGGAAACATTTCCTTTTGCATGACTTGGTCCGTATTCACAAAGATATGAACACCATACTTACACTCCAATTGAAAATTCACTCAAAATTCTAATTAATGAGGTGGTCTAAATATCGAGTTAAGTGGGAAACAAAAGAACACTGGTCCAAGAAGATACGATCTTATTTATGAAGTGGTCTTAATTTTAACATGGCTAAGAGTGAGGTTCTACTGTAGAGTAAAATGGTCAATGGTGCTGGAACGAAATCAATTAGCTAGCCTCGCTTATCGATCAGCTCTTTCTCAAACACGAATGCAAACTGCCTGTAGCTGCCTCGTGTTTAGCGAAGAAACCCGTTCGTAAACGTTCGGCAATGTTCGTTAACGTTCGGCAATGTTCGTAAACGTTCGGTTATGTTCGTAACTGAACGGCATGTCGGCCAATGACGAGTTTAACCCATTCTCGACAGCTCTCGGGCATTTCCGTACCACTTCGTTACTCGGATAACACTTGACGTAGTTGGCCGAGGATTTCCGAATGGAGTTTAACCCATCAAACGCTTCCGGTAGGTAGTGTGCGAGATAACTGTCTTTTAATCGGGTTTTGAGCAAACCGAACGTGACTCGCTAACGCAAATTGTTTCTGTAGTTCACTTATTCTATTGGAAAACTCATTCAATTCAGATAAACGCTAAATACATTGTATTATATTAGTTTTACTGAATACACGTTTATAGACGACGGTATCTGCATGGTTAAGATTAAGTGTTTCTCATTGTTTGCAAATCGAAACAATTGATCTAAAAACACGAGCGTAACATCTTAACAAACTTTGTATAGTGCATCCAATTCAAGTTAAATCATGAAATGAATTGAAAAAAAAATCATACAGAGGTTAATGGTATGTAGACAATGTCGAGTTTATTTCATTGTAAATGCGTCAGCAGGGCCGTAAATTGCCTCCCCTTCCAGGATGGCACCCCGCCGAGCGGAGCGAGACGAACATTTTTTTGGACCCTTTTTAGACAAAAAATGATTTTTTTTCAGCCCGCAATAGGAGGCAACTGCCTACATGCCTCCATGTAATTTACGGCCCTGGTCAGTACAGATCTTTTAACTACAAGTTTTTCAATATAATGTGGGACACACGTCTGACACATGTTGAGCTGCGAATTTCTTCCCAGGGACCCGACTGGAAAAAATCTGTATGAGACAGCCGGCCTGTACAGTACGTGTCTTACATATACATAATTATGTATGACTGTCGGAAATTCACGTTTTCCCCGTTTAACTCAGATGATCAAATGTGACGACCTTTAAGGGCCGTAAGTTGAATTCAGACGTACACGCTATAAGTAGGCCCTATCAGGTGCGCTTTTGGGGGGGAAGATATTTTTTCCAAAATGTTTCGCTTTTATAAAAATATATGAAAATATCTATAGGGGCCTACAAATAAAATTCAACGGACATAACTGATCCGTCCCCAAGTCGGCGCCATTTATGACCCACGTGTCATGACATGAAAAAGCACAATCGCAAAATAATGCAAAATACAAAACATCACTGAAAGACCTACCCCGTGTACCAGTTTGGGCAAAATTTTCCCAGTTGTTAAATGTAAAAATATACGGCGGACGCTCAGACATACGAATTACCGACGGACGGCGGGACATAAGAATAACTCGAAGTGCGTTTTCCACGAGTGCTCAAATTCACAATTTAAACCATTAAAACCGTCAGATTTCGAAAGCATTCTTAAGTTTACATCACGTACATTTAATCTAATTAAAAATGCGTAAATTGCCTCTTTCAAAGCACCACGCTTCATCTTAGACCACGTAACAAAATTGATTTTCAGCGACCTTGAAAAAATAAATATCCACTTCAACGACAGATGTCTACCGTGCTACGTTACTGACATATTACGTTTTATAAACAAATGGATAGAAAAGAGGAAGAAGAAGAACTTAAATACACAGCCTACCTTTCACGTTTATAACACCAATGCGTCTTCTGTGTGCGTTTAAAACCAAGATATTCCGTTTATAATATCACAGTATCTGTTCACACGATTTCTCCGTCAGTGTGTCGTACTATATCTCACGAAGTACAAGTCCTTGAACCCATGAAGAGATGTAAACAATGGCTTCTCCAGTCGCGTATCAAGCGAGACTTTAGACCGAGAATAGGTAATCGATATACAGGCTCTCCGTTCGCCTATATATTCATATCGCATCAATTCGATTGCATATTAGAATGGGGTGTCAACGTAAGTATATTGGCGAGTTTTTACCGCGTTCTGTTCTGCATACGTCAACGCGCTCTATAATGCGCGATAATCAACCAATCGTGTAGGAAAATTGCGGTGATCGCCCGAGTAATGCTAAATATAGAACCGTATTTTCTTTTCAGGGAGGATTTGCGCTATTTTCAGCACCTATGATAAGTACATCAGTTATGAATGAAATAGTCAGGTATGATACGCATAATTTAGTCTGGATTAAAATAAAACTCTATTCTGCAATCCGAGGCGCGACAGAGGGAGAAATATATTACAAGACCATCTCAAAATTAAGAACACAGTTTTCAAGCCCATTTTCACTGTTTTGCTCTTTATTCAACCTCAATATGAAGACCACCGCAATAAGAAGATCAGTTTTCAAGTGTACCAAGGGTGGTCTTATTATTGAGGTTTAACTGTAGATCTACCAGAATCTAGAAAATAGTGTGTATGCGTTTCCTGCTCAATTTATTCCTTCATTTTTGTTAAGATGAAGCCTCTGTGTTTCTGGATGTAATTGTGTTAGTTCTATCCAGATGTAATTGTTTTGTTACTTCTAAACAAAACAAAAGAAAAAAAAAGAAAAAAATGAAGCCTCTGATGAAATCATAAATCGTCTCGTTTGAAAGGGTGCTTCACATAAAATACCAAATAGAATCTAGCAACTCAGCATTCGTGATTGAATTTAATTGAATCTATAAAACTTGTTGAAAAAAAGAAGTTGACAATCGAGATAGGTCCGTAATATCATTTCTGCACGATCCGTTTTATAAACTCAATGTTGCTTAATTTATGTATGTTTTAGATGTGTTTGTAACATTCCACATAAATGGTCATACGTGACAGCTGATATAATGTTGCGATTCATGGACTGATAACACGTGATCTTTGAAATGACAGAAGTGTACCCTAATACGATACATGATTGTCGTATCCGTCAATATTATCATGTATATATAAATAAAAACCAATAGTATTATGCTAAATAATGTGATGTGTAGCATGCGAGTTAAAGTATTGATTCAGAATAGTGTATACAACGAGGGTAAAGTAGCTTCAATTTTGTTCACAGTACAGTAGAAGACCACCTCAAAATTAAGACCACCTCGAAATAAAGATCACCTCAATAAGAAAACCAGTTTTCAAGGGTCCCAAAGGTGGTCTTATCATTGAGGTTTTACTGTATACAAATAAATGTGCGCAAAATTATGCTTTGCTAATTTACAAACTTATGCTTTGCTAATTTACAAAATTATGCTTTGCTAATTTACAAAATTATGCTTTGCTAATTTACAAAATTATGCTTTGCTAATTTACAAAATTATGCTTTGCTAATTTACAAACTTATGCTTTGCTAATTTACAAAATTATGCTTTGCTAATTTACAAAATTATGCTTTGCTAATTTACAAAATTATGCTTTGCTAATTTACAAACTTATGCTTTGCTAATTTACAAAATTATGCTTTGCTAATTGACAAACTTATGCTTTGCTAATTTACAAAATTATGCTTTGCTAATTTACAAACTTATGCTTTGCTAATTTACAAACTTATGCTTTGCTAATTTACAAAATTATGCTTTGCTAATTTACAAACTTATGCTTTGCTAATTTACAAAATTATGCTTTGCTAATTTACAAACTTATGCTTTGCTAATTTACAAACTTATGCTTTGCTAATTTACAAAATTATGCTTTGCTAATTGACAAAATTGCAACAATTGCAGCAAAAACACAAACCTGTTTTGTCACCATGTGTTGGCAAGATCTCTCGACAGGAGAAAGGAGAGTCTGGCAGAGAAGGTTACATACACAAAGCACGGAAAACAGGGCCTCCCTAGAGGGGACCGGCGGTCCGGACCACCCCCTGAGATTTTGTCAAAATAGCGTTATCCATATCTAATCTTCGATGAAGAAGGGATCCGACAGGCGCGTAGCTACCTGATATGCACAAAAAAACGCCGTTGCGTACACATGGTTATCAAAATATGAAAACGCGAAGAATGACATAATCAACAGTTGAACATTTGTATGCAGTTTGGGGTATACATTTTCTGAATATAAAACGCTTCAAAATGTGCTCTATTGCTTGGGAAAATGTTACCAGATTGCATCTCGAATATTCTACAAAAAGGTAGTTTTTCCGGGGTATCATGTCCCTAGATTATGTGCGTACACATTCTACAAACTCTGGCTACGCCCCTGTCCGAAATTCAAGAGCCTCGCTATTTTTGTCAGAAATTAGCGTATGTTTACGTATTAATACATTGCAAACATCAAGGGATTCCGAAAGCCGATTTAGATCCACTGACTTACCAGGGGCTGTACTCCCCCTGAAGTAAATTGCTGGATTCGCGCATGCCTATGTTAGGAACAAATAAAATAAAAAGGGGTCTAGATAGATAATGATGATTGTTTGTCCAATTCATGCAAACCTCTGGTCAGATTTTAATAATGAAAATAATATTCAAAATTCATATCCACGAAAACCTATGAATGTCTATATATAATCTTGGAAGAATTTGATCAAATCATTTTATCGTGGGTTTCAAGGCGAACTTTTCCGATCATAGTAATAGTAAGATAACTGGACCTAATCTTATCACTGCAGGCCAAAGTTGCTACTGAAATGAACAATGTAAAATATTCGGTGAACAAAATTAGAAGTCAGTAGGTTATCTTTCAATGACACTACTATCATGTCCATAAAATGTGACACAACTTTATTTAGTGTTCTTGTTATTTTCTCTTGACTTTTCCTGTGATATTTTCCATCCATTACCCCCCCCCCCCCTGTTTGTTCTCTTTGGTTCTCCTAGTTATCCCTTACGGTCGACCAGTCCATTCCTTGCGCCCCTGTTCCCTTACGTATGTACAATTGAGCCTCCTCAAATGCCTTATGTTTTATGGATTGTTTTTTCCCGGAGGTCTGTGTGGGGAGGTATGTGTATGTGGCGTTCCCTGTAGCAACTTATGTTCTCTCTTTTATTGTACTGGCTGGGGAAATGCTTAATGATCTCAAAAGGGAAGCCCTTCGGAATAACGTAATTAAGAAACAATTTGACTTATTCTATTTATCAAAATGCACAATGGACTATCATCTGACTACCTATTTGGATTAATACCCTGTCAACAACAACATGGAAACAAACATCGGGTCCTATACGTCATATCCGTTCAAGAACTCAATTACAGTAAAGACTCACAGAAGACTTCCTCAATGATAACACCAATTCAAGACCAATATCAAGAGGTGGTCCTTTCTTAAATTTGAATCGTTTATTTCACTAAAATTTTATGTACAATACAGAATATTTTGTCATATCAACAACATAAAATAATTGTAACAATTTTTAGAAATATTATCTTTCGTAGGCCTACTATGAAGCTTGCAAGAAGGTAGGTGAGATGTTTCAAGTAATAACATCGAAAAGGTGGTCTTATTATTTAGGTTTTACTGTATATTGTTCATCATTGCTTCCTGCAACAATTTGCGATTGGAATAAACTACCGATTTCCACAAAATACGCTAACTCACTTTCAACAGTCAAACATGCCCTCATTAAAAACTCACATAAAAGTTCTCCCTTGTTTAATATTGGTACCCGCTAACCACGAGGAAGTTTTCATTTGTTCGAGGAAGATCCCGTTGGGGCTAATTTGTTACCCAGGAATGCTGGCTCCGCCAACTGGTCCCTGTTTATACTGTCAACCCCTGCATATAAAATGAATTGCGGTACAAATATTACCGGCGAGCGTTGCAACAGGGGAGCTCAATCATTTGACTTTTAATCGACTATTACTGAGTTATCTTTCTTGACTGAATTTCGCGATATATATACATGTAATGGTAATTAATTGTGTGGTGGAATGACCGAGTATGGGATCACGAGATTCAGTGTATCGTAATAAACGGTACATCGTAGTAAGCGATATCTTTATAAGCGGAATTTACTGCATAATGGCGACCTTTCGATTTTGCTTTCACTTTCGACAAAAGTTGCTACAGTCGGACCTCGTAGATTCGAATTCATCGGGTTCGGAATTATATTTTGAATAATACATGGTTCCGAAAAGCCTATTTTAATTCGACGTAAGAATATAAGTCGGTATATGATTTTTATTTCGGATAATACCGAGTATCCGGATAGAAGGTTGTCGAATAATCGAGGTCAATTTGCATAAACGACACGACATTTTTCTTTTTCCCGGTAACAGAGCATTAACTACATAGGTCTGTATTTGTGCACAACGAAATGGTGATGATGAACAAATATTTGATGCCGTTTGTTAATCACGAAGTCGAAGAAGTCGAATGTTCGAATATTCGTTTGGAAGGTTGATCGAATATTCAAACACCAAATGCCATTCGTTGACATCACTAGTCATACTCATCATTTTGTTATTTATTCAATGCAAAATTGAAGCTTCATGTTAATAAAAACAGTGATTTTAAACTATAGCTTTAAACTAAAACGTTTGAAATATTTTTTAGAAGGTTTATATTCTATATAGATAAATAAATATACGCTCTTTCAAACGGACGTATTCATTTATGTTGAATAACTGGCATCAAGTGTCATTCAAGTGCGCATTAATAAACATCGTGTTGTCACGTGAATGCAATCGTAGCAGTAATAAAATATTAAACAAACTGTAACCAATCCAGTTTATTATTCACCTAGCTGGGTCTATGAATATTTTAGAATATAATTATGTTCAAAGCAGTTACGCAAAATATACACGGCTTTGTAGCGAGGAAGGTTCGTATCTATGACAGACGACATACATAATATATTCGAAGTATTGTTCTCGATTCTTCGACTTAGCCATGTTTGGCTGGTAAAGTCATTGAAGACTCGATCATAGTTTGATTATTTGTATACAGTAAAACCGCAATAATGCGACCACCCTTGGGTCTTATTATTGATGTGGTCTTAATAATGAGGTTGAATAAAGAGCAAAATAGTGAAAATGGACTTGAATATTGTGTTCTTAATTTTGAGGTGGTCTTATTATTGCGGTGGTCTTTAATTGAGGTTTTCCTGTATTACTAATGGAGAATAAATGAAAGCAAGTATTGAATGACTGTTCATCAGTATGTCTGATGATATTTCATACATGTTAAAAATTACCATTACACCGTTTCCGTGGCTCAGTTTTAAACCGCTTGTTTCCAATCGTAAATCTCACATATTAAAAGTTGAAACTTATTCTTACATCTTTTCCATGTGCGTATGGAGGAATATAAGATTGGGGTTGAGGATGGGGTTAACTCGGGAGAGGTACGTGTCCCCTCCCAGTAAGAACAATTTGTAAAAATCGCCTCCGATAAACTCAGATTCACGCACTTTTTGGTCCCTGTCTGGTATCGATTGTGACACAGTGTCATGACGCGTATATTCGATAGTCAAAATGCGTAGCGAGGTTTCACATTTATTTTAGGGACAAAAATGTCCTTGGTCCAATTGCCGTTGCTAGTCAGAATCTTTGGGCTGCGGTCCCTGTGGCCTAGCTCCTTAAAACGCGCCTGTTTTCTTGTACACGTGATCCAGTATAGACTCATGTAACATACTTTGAGAGAGAAACTTGAAGGTTAATAATACGAAATACCAATGATGACTCCTTTACTCGCCATTAATAATCCTTAGAACGTGAAATAATGAATGGTGAAATCACTAACAACATGACTTTCACATTTCACGACTTCAAACCGACTTGTGAAATCGTCGGAAACGGCGAATTCGTAAAGTCGTTGATTAAATACAGTAAATGATTTCACATGTTTATGGATTTATCTATCGTATGTCTATGGCAGTTGTAACATTAACGTTCAAACGCTTTCAAAAGGCCATGCTTATCATAAACCCGGCTGCAAATTGCCTTAATCGAATGTTTCCGATTAATAAAAGTTCCCATCACGGTCACGTGGTCATCGATTATCGGTATTCACGGCAAAACACCTTTAAAATGTATCACATTGTACGTACCTGGTATTATTTGTGTAACGATTCAAACGACAACAATGGATACTGTTAATCTTCTTAATAAAATTGAAATTATTTGACGAGTAAAAAAGAAACAGTGGGAATTTTAAAGATGGTTGAACATTTTGCGACAATGAATTTCTCCGACGGCACGGTAAGAGGAATTGTTATTCTTTAAGTACAAATATGTAACGATTTATACACCTTATCTGCAATCAATTACTTAGCACACTGGTTAATTATTAAATACGAGCATTAGTTTTATGCAAATTCAGTGTAAGCAATGTATATTTGTAACAGTTAACGTGTAATATTCACGCCTGAAGATCATGGATTGATTATATTTTAGATTTTTGTTATTTAAACAAGTTTAGTTATATTTTTTTCACTACTTTTTTATAACCATCTTAAAATGCATTTAGGCGAATCAAGTACAGTTGGCCCTCGTTTATTCTACAACTTACTATCTCAAATACTTGTTATTATCCGAAATAACTATCAGGTCCCGGTGTATCTTCTTAGACATGTCGAATTGGAAACAATGTATCATTCGAAATGAAATTTCGGATCCGATGAATTCGAATAAACGAGGTCCAACTGTAGTTTAAAAGTAATATTATGGTCATTTCTGGGTCAGCTGTTCACCTAGACAAACATGAAAATATATTTCATATAACTGAAACATCAATAAATATGATGCATTAACAAAGAATAAATTAATAATGTATTTATCCGTATTTGTCGAAAAAAGAAGTTTGTATTATCATAAAAGTTAAAGTAACTTCCAGTTTTTTAAAACAGCGGGGTATATGACAAGTTTTACCTGTTGCTTCTGCCATTGTAATAACAATATCAGGGGAAACCCTTTCAAAACCTTCAAATTAGCCAGGTATTACCTCAGTATTGCATTGAACGAACTATAACGAAAAGTAGACGTCCAATTTTAATGCTTTTGGTATGAAACGAAAGTTGACAAATGTATATGTTAGACAGTGAACTAATGGTCACTAATACAGGTTTTGTCGTGACACAGCTCATACGTATTTGGTGTAAAACATATTTATTTAAAGGTATTTTACTTGATATTGAAGCAGGTATCTAGTAGAATATAACATTTACATTAACACACCTTTAACGGTAGAAATATACTTTAACACATATTTGGTTCCACTATTGTCTGAATGATGTATACAACTGTCAAGGAGTCAGGCATATTATATAATTCGTATTCATTTCATGTTTACTGTACTTTTTTCCTTACAAAAGCAAACGAAGTTTTTACAAGGAGGTAAGGCTGACAGGCTATATAGCAAACACTTCTTTCATTAATTATCAATTCTAAGATTGAAAAATCCATATAAATTAACGCATTACTGCATGTAGTATGAACACATTTTAATAGTTACACGATATCGACTACTGAACTGAATTAAAAAAAAATGTCAATTCTATATTTAATTTAAAGGAGGAACAGCTAAGTTAATGGAGGAATAGCAACTTGGGGTTAGATTTGAGTGGATCTTTCAGTTTGTGAATGGTATATGAGGAAAATCTCGAATCATTTATGTGAATTTCAACTTTAAATACCCACTTGAAGTATTTGTGAATAGTCTGAAACGATACGAGACCTGTGGAATGCACATACGTTTAAGAATCCATAGACAACTAGCATGGGTGTGTTGTCAATAAAAAGAAAGTTAACGCCTTATTTATAACCCGTAAGCGTCAATGCTTATACAATCATTATACTCTTGTTGGTCTATATATACTTTCTAGAAACTTTCGTGAAGAATTGTGTTTAGTAAACGTTGCACGAAAAATGGCTTGAGTCGAATTTAAAAGTAAATTAAAGGCCTCACAATTTCCTTCAATTCTAAAAGCAGAATAGCTGCAATTTGGTCTGCAGATTGGAAGGTTGATATGCATACCTAGGATAGAACCCTGTGGGGCACCGCACAATGAGAGCATTTATGGCTTTGAAATCGAACTACATAACACGTCAGGTTTTTTGAATGACCCTTAGAAATCCATGTAGCACACAAAGCACGTGAATAATGTACTGTATGAATCAGCATTATATACCGTGAAGAAACTTCTTGTTGTCAGTAACATTAGAGACATGGCCAATATTACGCTGTGTTTTAGAATGAAATACAAACAAAACTCTAACTAGTATCTTCGTGTTTTCTACCGCATATCTCTTTCATGAAAGAAAAGGGGATCAATTAAAACAAGTTTTGCCAAACAATTGTGCTGTCTTGTTGCGCCTTATCGTCAATAATGGTGATTAATGTCTCTTGATACACGTGTTTCAATGTCTTCATTAATATATTGACAACAAAACATATATTGATTGGAAGCAGAGACAGTGATTGTTCATTTGTTAACTATGCCTATTCAGCAATATCAGCAGGTCGAAAACGATTGCGAACTAGATTGAGATTAATTTCCCAATTATGGGAAATTGAACGCGGCTGCGTCTTCGGAAGTCCTCGGTCAATAAAGTGTAGCAAACACAATATAAAACGACATATTCCCAGGGGTTCTACTAGGTACTGAATCTCAAGGGCCATTTTGATTTTTTACCAGATTTTACCTTTTCATTGTCAAATCACCTATTATTCAGAGAAAATTGACCCTTCAGCAAAAAATCGTTGGGGTCAAAATGTGACCTTATGGAAATTCTAGGCGTCAAAGGGTCAACTCCCATATTCCCATAAACATTTACCCTTGCACCCATATTCCAATAAATATTTACCCTTGCACCCATATTGCCATAGATGTTTACCCTTGCACCCATATTCCCATAGATATTTACCCTTGCACCCATATTCCAATAAATATTTACCCTTGCACCCATATTCCCATAGATGTTTACCCTTGCACCCATATTCCAATAAATATTTACCCTTGCACCCATATTCCCATAGATGTTTACCCTTGCACCCATATTCCAATAAATATTTACCCTTGCACCCATATTGCCATAGATGTTTACCCTTGCACCCATATTCCAATAAATATTTACCCTTGCACCCATATTCTCATAGATGTTTACCCTTGCACCCATATTCCAATACATGTTTACCCTTGCACCCATATTCCAATAAATATTTACCCTTGCACCCATATTCTCATAGATGTTTACCCTTGCACCCATATTCCAATAAATATTTACCCTTGCACCCATATTCCCATAGATGTTTACCCTTGCACCCATATTCCCATACATGTTTACCCTTGCACCCATATTCCCATACATGTTTACCCTTGCACCCATATTCCAATAAATATTTACCCTTGCACCCATATTCCCATACATGTTTATCCTTGCACCCATATTCCCATACATGTTTACCCTTGCACCCATATTCCCATAGATGTTTACCCACGAACCTTCTCAGTGTTTACCGTTGCACCTCCTCAGTGCCTTATGTTTTGTAAACTATTGTTTTTTCCCGGGGGGCGGGTCTGTGTGGAGAGGTATTGTCTTGTGAATATGGCGTTCCCTATAATAACTAAATCTCTCTTTCACAATCCCTGGTATTAGGCGCGAGAACTAGTTAGTAACTTAGTAAACAGTCATACAGAGTGATTAATATAAGCTGTAATAACTACAGTAAAACCTCACTTAAAAATCACCTCAATAATAAGACCACCTCAAAATTAAGAACACAATTTTCAAGTCTATTTTCCCTATATTTTGCTCTGTATTTCAACCTCAATATTAAGACCACCTCAATAATAAGACCAGTATTCAAGGGTCCCAAGGATGGTCGCATTATTGAGATTTTACTGTATACATAAATAAGAATAACCAAGTTTTCCAAATGTGCATTTATTACACTCTTTACTGGACAATATTTTCAATATTTACCTAACGTTGTATAAATAGACTGCTTTATGTTACTGCTATGCGTGTGCGATAAGTTGATGGCATTTTATAGGTCTATGGATTGATTACTTGAATCATATACCATTTAAATAAAATATTGAGGGCGTTGTAGGGTATGAATATTAGAGATAAATAATCAATATTAAGGCGTGAACAATATGTTTGTTCAGATTTTCGACCTACTCTATTGTTTGACACCGACCCTAGAACATTTTTTCGCGTGTTAACATTTTTTTTTCATTTTGGTGAAATTTCTTTATTTTGTAAAATATGTGATTTTTCTTTAGGGTCATATTTCTGCCCAGTTATTTGACGCTTTACGAGCATTTCAGCTATAGAGCATTATACTCACCTTGATTAATCAGTATACATGTAAAAGGGAAAGGGGATTTGTCTTTTAACATACATGTATATATGCATTTATGTTTAATCTGCTTCGTTTGAAAACCTGAAACAAACATTTTTTAATGCTTAACTTTATCAAAGCATGATACGCTCAATAGCAACAGTGCAATGTATCATATAACAGTAATTTTAAACCCTACTCACTATATATCATCAATATTCCTCGTACAGTTGAGGATTTGCATAATTATAGTAATCGACTTTGTCACCTAAATATTTTAGCACCCAATCAATAAAAAAAATCCCAGGATTTAATATCCGGACTTTTTCCATGTTATCAAACAATAACGTAACTAGATGAGAATCAGATTCATCACCGATAGTTAGGTTCTGTTAAATTCCAATACAATGTCCTTACTTCGTGACTGCACTTATAGATGGCTGAGTAAGCCGAGATTTACATATAAATCATTGGGCCGTATACTGGCATGTATAACATTGTGAGTTCACCTCTCTTTACGGTGCACACACACGCATACTTATGCGAGTGTACAGTAATTTACGGAGCGTGAAGCCAATAAAACTATTTATCATAATTGAAACAAGGTGTTCGATCGTTGTTAAGGCTTTGTTCCAATTACTTTGAATCCAGGCGAAAGCGTCATATTTCTATAGAATATTTGACGGAAATTAATTGTGGATACCCGCTCAGTAGGATGATATCTTAGGTTACATTCACAAGGGTGACAAGTCCTATAGTCAACACAGCCTTCATCAGTCATCCCAGCTAATATGTACATGTTTTCCTTGTCAGATGATTTTTCTTACATTATCGTATTTATATAAACAACTTTATTTACGATATTACCCAAAGAAGCCGTTGTAAACATGTATTACACCACTGGGAAAGTAATTAAAATGACAAACTTCAAACTACAAAATTAACAGCGTGACAATCTTACAAGTATACCCCTGTTTGCTATAACTATAATATAAACGTATCTTATATAAAATCAAATACACATCCTATGAAATCAGTTAAGTAAGAAGCAGTCTCGGATATCTTGTAACTCTAGATCTTACCGATTGATCAAGCATTCGAAAAACATTTCTTATGAATAATTTACAGATATGTGATACGTGTGTATTATTTATTTTAATTAGTCATGAATACTACATGCGAACTTGGCATTTGTTTAACGGGAAAAATAAACCATACACACCACTTTATTAAAGTTTTCACTCGATCTATCGGGCTTGGCCCGACCAGTTAGCGCTGCAAGAGGAGCCCCTGTTTTCCAATCAGGAGTATAATGTTTCAACGCCGTTCTGACCAAGTTTCATCAAGATCAGTCAAAAAAGGTGGCTTATATCAAGTGATAACAACGTCTTTCTATGATTGACCTAATGAACTAGTTTTTCTTCTAAACATTATCGACTATCAGACGTGGTCCAAATTTGATAAAGATCAACACTCGAGCCAAAGTTCATATAAACCAGGTAGCAAATGTGACTTTATGAGGCTTACCAAGAGTTTTGTATAATTTGACCCAGTGTGCTTATTTTCCCCCGAGATACTCAGTATCGAAATTATCTGATATTTTATTGAGGCAAACATTCTGAGTAAAGTTCGATTAAAATTGCGCCTAGATTGTTTACAAACCAATTGTTGACGACGGACGACGACAGTCACATGGTGATCAAATAGCGTACCAAGAGCACCTTGTCCCCAGAATGCCTATTGAGCAAGCCATTATGTTATCCGTTAGCAGAATATCATTAAAACACAGACTATTACAACCGACAAGTTAAAGACACATTGCTTAGTGGGAAATCAATGACATGTCTTATCATCTTAGATTGTAAAACGCAGTTTCACAAATGAATTAAGAGAAGAAATTAAAGACGAGATAAGACGAGAAAATGAATGAAGCTAGTTGTTGATAGATCTACTAATCAATATACGAACAAATACGTGTGCATGTCTCTATGTGGACAAACAAATAGGTGGCGGCTTATAGCGACCAGTCGTCATCTGTATTGTGTGATTTCTTTTACGAAGTAATGAAACATCGTAAACAACGTGTTTTTAAACTTATGTATCAGATTCATTTTAATTTTGTAGCATTAAATGTTATTTAAAAACGCATCGATGTCAGAAATGGCCCGAAAATGACGCTTTTATAACTGATTCAATGCAGAATTCACGTCATGTTTTTATTTTACCAACGATTTTGATCCACGAGGAGTCTTTGATGACATTTCACCTAATACTTTATCGAAATGTATAGTAAAGAATATATACTGACAAGCCTTCGGGACCGGAGATAAATCAAAGCACTGTGAGCACAGTTTGGAACAGCTGCTTCCTATTAGTGGAAGGAATGTTCGGCTATTGCTTCAAAATAAACAAAGTATTTACACGCATGAATCATGTACATTGTATGTCTAAGATTGTTTATCATAATACTCTATATGTTTTTTGTATTTGCGTTTATTTATCGTCGCCACCGGTTTCCCATATGGGCGACGCCTCCAGAAGAATGTTAGTCATATTAGATTTTTGGAGGATAGTGCATGATACAGAAAATGCCCCAGTTCCAGAAGCACCCCTGGTTCTTTTACGTGCTCGATGTAAAGCATCATACACGGGACCTCGGTTTTTAAAGTCTAGTCCGAAAGACTGTTAGTACGGTCAGTGATGGAGCGGGGAATCGAACCAGCGATCCCTGGATTACAAGTCCAGCGTTTTACCACTGGACCATGGATCCGCTACTCTATCTGTCGAAAGTATCCTGGTTTTATTTTGTGATTGCTCGAACAATTGCTATGGAATAATTCAATTTTTTTGTGGGGGCCCATTTTAAATTCTTTTTAGGTATATATGCATTTCAAAGAAGAAGAGAGATTTCAATTACTCTGCCAATACTTTAAGATTTCTATTTTGAAGTAACAGCCGAATGACGTTCTCCCAATACTAAAACACAACCGTTCCATTCAGCACTTACAGTGCCTTGATATAATGGCGCGGCAGTTATTGGGTTTCGCGCAAGAGCCAAAACGACCGCCGGAATTGACGAATGTTAAGTCTGATAAACAGTTGCTAAGCAACAAGCAACCGTTTCCAAAAATACAGCACTACCTTTGTAGACAAACACCCTCTGAGAGATGTAGATTTAAACATAGGTTTAGATGCCATTGCTCTTGTGAGGTCAAATTGGCAGTAAAATTATATAACGGGAACATCGATTATGTAATTGACAAGAGGTATTTGTCCAAGAGAGAATCGCTTTGGAAAGATTGCACTATATCTATCCACATACGGTGAAAACAAGAATCTGATTAATAAAAACAAATCAATACATCAAAAGCGCGCGGAGCAACTTGCTTTTATTCTGAGATCAAAGAAAGCAAGGAAGAAAACATTGCAATAAGTTTTAATAAGATAGTGAAACCTCGACAACAAAACCACCTTTGGTATAGGGCTGCAACGATTAACCGAAGTTCGGTTAATTTCGGTTCTTTTTTCTCAAGGTTCGGTTCGGTACTGTCTTACGAATATTCGAATAGGTACAGTAAAATGTTTGTGAATAAGACCCCTGGTCTTATAACTGAGGTGGTCTTATAACTGAGGTGGTCTTATAACTGAGGTGGTCTTATAGCGGAGGTGGTCTTATAACTGAGGTGGTCTTATAATTGAGGTGGTCTTATAACTGAGGTGGTCTTATAATTGAGGTGGTCTTACTTTCGAGGTGGTCTTTAGTTGAGGTTTACTGTACTATAGAATCTATTTAAAGAAGTTTGTCTCCACTTTGTGTAAATATATGTGTAGTCCTTAGCAACCATAATGTTTACTGCAAATACACGTGTCACGGTTCTTGTACAAGGACCGGAATATAATACCTTGATTATGTAACACTCGTATTTCCAAAAGCTCCAGAATTTTAAAATGATTCTCAAACAAATTGTTCAATGCACTGAAGACTGACTCTTTGTACGAACAGACAATGTATTTGACAATGAAACAGTCTATATTTAAAACCAAACGTTTCACAAAACAAGCAACGATTCATTCACAATTAATAATACATATCGTACTGTCTATTTCCGCTTTTGTTAAGTACACAGAAGCTGGTTCCTTGTTCCTGTAGATAATTATCAATGAGACGCAGACTGAAAACTGGCTCCAGTAGTATTCGAATTCGTTAACAACGTATTAACTAGAAGTTTGTCATCCGAGTGAGCGGAAGTTCCATGGCGAGTCAGACGTGATTAAATATAGCTAAATACACAGAGATAACTACATTGTATAATCATAATACATTGTAACCAATTAGTGTTGTTTATGAAACTAGTACGAGGAATTACATCAAATTGTGGATATTAAAAAATGTACGTAGATTTTTTAAAACTTTTTCGAACACTCGTGTATAATGTGCATCTCCCTTAATATGTCCTGGTACGAAGGCGTTTTCACGTATGTTAAATATTTGAATTTTAGGTTGGTAGCAGAATGTGAAATCAAGAATATCTTATTTAAAAAAGGCCCAACCAAACACGACTCATCAATGTAATGAAATGTTAAGTTTGTAGTATATATTAATTTCCCCTGTATTCCTCACAGCCTATATGGCCCGCCACCGTCCCCAAAAAAACGGTAAAAGATCTGGTTTGTAGCAGAATGTGAAATTAAAAAAAAACTAATATAAAAAAGTCTTAACGCAAACATATCTTATGATATATATAAAATTGCAATCAACGCTGACCAAGTCGACACTTTTGTGATAACAATTAAAAGTGCACCTTCCTCTGAATTCTGGTTGTCAGTTGCTTGCGTAAGAGCAGGTTAGTACTAGCTGGAAACCCAGGGTCACTGGTTAGATCAACTGACCACCTCATATAACTGGAATACTGTTGAGAAACGGCGTGAAGCCCGACACTAACAAACAAGTTAAACTTGAACTTTTAGAATACGTTTAAATATTCATACCCCTAGATTTTTAGAAACATTTTTGAAACATGAGTGTTGCAATTTCCTCGCGTATTTGCAATTAGTTAGAATCTTATCAAGGATCTGATCTAGAAAATTTAAATTCTTGATGGAAATTATGTTTTGTGTTTCTGTTTTGTTCAGTATACTCGTACGTCCGTGTAAAACTAAACAAGAAACATCGTGAAAAAAGATGGTCGGAGAAATTTGAAGATTAAGATTTGTGGTGTAACATAATAAATTGCCGTGTATTACGACTGTTTGTCACTCCAGATCCAAAGTGGATGTTGGTAAATTCACTGAAATTCAGTGGATTTCGATAAGGTAATTAAGGTACCCATTATCGAATGGTTAACAAATCCGCGTCAATGTTACAGACGTTGTTCGGTTCAAGAGAAGTTGGTTTAGTGGTTAACGTAAGATTTAATTGGTTTACACTACACTGATACGAAAAAGCAAATCCAAGTTAGTATGCCAAAGAAGTGCATGCCATTGTTAAATATATTGCACATTTCATCAGACGATAATCCATCTTTTTCAGATTATTGGAGATGCAAACGAAAACGGTGATGACGTCATGTTAAGCGGAGCTTACGGCTGGATATTTTCCACCGTCACAACTTTTGGACTACTGATTTTCCTCGCTTATTCATTCGTCTGTTACCATCGTCGCTTATTAACAAGAAAAGCGCGCGAAGATGAGTATGCCGAGTTTTTACGGATATTCCGACCTGATCTCGATTCAAAAGGACTAAAACAACCAAGAGCAACGTACGTAGGTTGTTGTAACAATTCCCATCGCTCCATTGTCACAGGAGATTGTCGCTAGTTATTTCCCTTTATCCCTTCTTGACTTCTCTCCCTTCCAATGTACATATACAAATAGAAGGAATAAAGGGAGAGAACTCGTGACAATCTCATGTGGCCTCACTTGACGCACGCACACATTTGTATCTAAATACAAAACGAAACAATATACACCATCATTCCATCATATAGGGTTTTATACGGACGGTCACGTATATTTCCTGATGAGAAGGCGTTTTTACGTATGTTAAATATTTGAATTTGTGTTAACGCTTAAATGCTTATTCAGCAAGACGCAATACTGCAAGTACTGACGCCTTGTTCACAAACATTTTAAGACTGAAACTCGGACTTAGATTTTAAATTTGCATATATTATGTTTACTGGCATTTTTAACGTGTGAAATTCCGTCTGAATATTTGTTGATAACCACTCCTCACTTTTGCCAATTTTATTAAAATCTATCTTATTATAATAACTTAGGAGTCAAAAGGAATTTTTTTTTTTAAGTCTTCGTCTGAGTTTCAGTCTTAAAATTTTGTGAATAAGGGCCCAGAGCAAAAACCCCTTAGCCTAGATGCAAATTTCGGCTGTTGTTGGCAGTAAACTTTAACAACGGGATTGTTTACGTTGCTCAGGAGAGGTTGTTCCTCAAGAGAGGGCGCTCCGGAGAAAGTGCACTGTATACTGATTTAAAACTGTATCAGTTCTGTTCATAGTATTATAACAATGGAATAATACATAAATAATTATACAGTAAAACCTCAGTATTTAGACCATCCTTGGGACCCTTGAAAATATGTCTTAATATTGAGGTTGAATAAAGAGCAAAACTGTAAAAATAGACTTGAAATTTGTGTTCTTAATACCGAGGTGGTCTTATCATCGAGGTGGTCTTATTATCGAGGTGGTCTTTAAGTGAGGGTTTACTGTATATGCTAGCTAGACATTGTACAAAACAAAATCAATATATATTGTTTAACATTTTAGGATTAATGCATTCAGTGCAAGCCTACTGGCGTCATCAGGATCGAAACAAACATCGAATGCCTACATTAATGAAGGGTTTGAATTTGGATCCCCAGATGAACGTACGAACACAAGTATCCGTAATAACAACCATCAAGCAGAAGATGATATTGATTATATCATACATTCAGAACTCCAATTACAGAAGAAATACACAAAGAACGATTCCAATCACTATGGAAACATACCTGAAATTCGTGGTGGTTTTTCTGATAATGGAACACAACCAAACAGCATTACAACTGCTAGTGTTCACACAAATGCTTTAAAGAGTGACACTTACAGAGACACAAAGGAGCAAGTGGACGCACCTGGAAGTCAGCACACGGACAATTCAGACGAAAGACCTGTGTCAGTGATTAACAAACATTTAAATAATGAATGTGATGAAAACCATTCACAGACTGACAATCAAAATACAAACGATTCTGCTCAAGTAAAACAAAAGCCTCCTGTGGCTTCAAGGGCACCATCGTTCCAATTTGAAGCTGAAGCACTAGACGATGGCCAATCACAGGGAAATAAGAAACTAAAGAAAAAAAGACTAACTTATGAACAAAGTGCCACAAGGAAGGCTGCCTTATCATTTGACGAAGACGTTCCATATTTATTTAATCACTATACAGTTCCAAGGAGACAAAGTGAGTCAGGCACATCTATGTATGAATACAATGATGCTAGTGAGACAGAGAAACTTAAGAAAGAACGTGTACAACTTAATCCGTATTATGTAGAAATGGGAACACGGGTAGAACATAAACCAAGTTCTCATCTGCATAAACACAGAAGAAATACGCGCGCACATCTTGAACCAGTAGTATACAACACTTATAGCCACCAGGAAGCAGACTATGACTTGAAAGCACCCGTGCAAGAGGAAATGCTGGACGTGTATGATGGAGACATTGCACATAGCACCTGGATGTAAGGGCAGTCCAAACAATAGATAGTCAAATTGTGCACAATAATAATTAAGAGAAAATGTCAGGCGTATGCACATCATACAGACGTACTCTCAAACATTGCATATTAACTATTCTTAAAAGTTTCCAGAAACTGCAAAACACAATTCAGATATGACCACAGTGAAATCATAAAATACGATGCTACTAAAATAAGGTGGACCTTGTTACTGGGACGTAATTTGTTTCTGTTTAACGTCAATTTCCAGCAAAATTGAAATAATATTCGGCAGCCTGTTGACTTGACCAGTGTTCCCGGGTAATCAACCAGTACCAATCCAGGCGCATAGGGGCTGAGGCCGCAGGGAGCACGGCCCCAATATTCTGGCTAGCAACGGCAATGGAGCCGCAGACATTTTTGTACCCGAAATAAATTAGAAAACTCGCAACGTATTTCGACTGTCATTAATTAAGCGGATGTAATGAATACACATGTGTTACAATTGATACCACACAGGGCGATCGTCACTAAGTTCTCTCCAGTTTTGTTGTGAAAACAATCAACAGGTTATTATTCATTAATGACCAACCTCCTCTTCCGCAAGCATCTCACATGTTCCTCACAAGAAACAAAGGTCGGAAAATATTCATAAAATTGAATACTGATTCATTTCAGTTTTATTGTAAATCATGAAAACAATTTCTCAATAACATTTACGACATACGTAAGCAAGACATACGTATGCAACATATCTTTATGCATATAAAGACATGAGTTAAATCTACATCAAATGTATCTCATAAGTTAAACGCATGATAATTAATTTTTAATTGGTAAATATAACTCAAATATTAAGCAAAGTTGAATACATTGACAAGAGGTGTAGGAGATATTTCAGTATTCAAAATAAATGGAAAAAACATTTAAACAATTAAGAGTTCAGCTTTTTTATAATTGATTATTAGTATCATAAAAGTGATAGATATTAGATGTTAGCAGTAGTGACAACACCGTGAAATATCCCTGCTTGTACCCTTGACCTTGTAGGGACAGAAGTTACTCTTCGCCGTGACACACCTACACACCATGCCAAACATTTGTGTAATGTTCATCAGAATTAACTGAATCATTAAAGCCAAGACATAAATTGTTTCTGACAAAAGTAGCAACTAATTGAACAGACAGATGGACAATGAGATTACTGTATGGCAACTTTTATTGGCATAAAAATCACTTGGAGAAAAAATATATTGACAATTACAAATAGCATAAGGAATTAATTTTAAATACATTTTCATTACAGAAAACAACGAAGGAGCATTAATGTACAGGTTTCACTCTAACAAAAAACAATCACTTGCCCTTGCACCTCCTCAGCCCCTAATGTTTTGTTGACTGTTGTTTCCCTGGGGTCTGTGACTATAAAACATGATTCATGTTCCAGAATATTTCACATAGTACACGATCTGTACTAACAAGACGTGACCGATTTTGTCCCAAACATTGAAAGAGCACTGCAAGTGTATGTAGACACTTGTCTGCGAGTTAAATTATCATTGGCAGGAGCATAGCTTAGCTGAAATAGGTGTGTAGGCCTAGTTTTAGGGGGCACTGGGGCATGACCCCTCAGAATTTTTTTTGAAGCTAGATCGTCAGAGATGCGTTTTGGTTTCTATTTGCTAAATATGCTTACAATAATATCAAAAACATACACTAGGTATCTTATTGCAGTTTTGGCTATTTTATTTGTTCGACCTACACACACTACAGGAATCTATGCCCCTGATATGCTTATACTTTCTCAGAAACTAAGCTAAAAGCAATATTTATGGTCAACGCTGACCAACGAACGAATGTTGATGGCTCGAGTTCAAGTTTTACGTCGTTTTTAGAAGTATTTCAAGTATTGCAGTCCGTGCTAACCAGTGTTCCTTGGTCGTCAACCAGTACTAACTCGCTCTCCCCCAAGCTACTGACAACCTTGACACATGAAGCAGAGATGGAGGACGAATGAATCTGAATATATCACATTCGGTAAAATCGTCACAGAGAACGAAAGACTTATCCGAAGCTCAAACCTACACCCTACACACTGGCAGTGAAGAGTACAGACAGGAACTCAAAGAGAAGTGTGTTTTTTAATAATCACACTCCTTTTGAATATGGTAAGTAATTAACATGGCATTTAATTAGAATTAGGGACTCAACAGTACTTACATGAAACAAACAAATTATCGGATGATAAAAATAATCTCGCTTATTATAGCAAAATTTAAATATTTATCAGCATTAACAAGTAAGCAAACTTTTTACGGCAAAGAAAAAATAAATTTTAGACAATAACAACATATACATGTATTTAAGATCATGATCATAATATTTACAAAAGATCACATTATTACAGAACATTTATCACACAAATATCGTAGACCTATGTACACTAACGTATCGTTCAACAACAAGCTTCCACCGGTCATAATTTCGACCAGGCCCATTTGTCTATTTTGTATATAAACAGCACAGAAACTATATCCATGCACAATAATCAAATATATGTTCAAACTGCATGGTAAAATACACATTCACTTGAATAGTCATCAGAGCTCAATAATTGTTTTTCAAAGACACCTGTCCGGGGCTAATGGAAATGTAACTTAGACTTGTCCAACATAAAAAGCTAGTTGTCCCAGAACATCGGACAATTATTTGACATCATGGGGGTCCTTATTAATGTATGATTATGCTTGTATAAACATCTTTTATTTGTATTCACTTGTCTGATGTTGATCAGGTTTAAAACAGACCAGGTCGGGACTAATTTCAACTCAACTGTTGGTAGCCCGAATCAGCATTAGACTAGTCCGGGACGTCGGGCTAGTTGATTTCTAGAGCCCTTGTCATAATGTCGCACAAAGACTTGAACTAATTTGCTGACTTTTGCATTTTTACGAGAGTTACATTGCCCGAATGTATCACGTTACCATAACCTACTGAAGAACAGTTGTTTCCTCAATGTTACGAAAGGAGCTGGGCACTGTTTGTACATAGCATTGTCCATGTTAGCGTTGGCATTGCTGACCTCTCTCGTCAGTTCAACGAGAATACTCATAAGATCATACCTAAAATAGAGAAGCAATATAAATACCACCGTTTAACGATAACTATGGCATTTAGTTGTAGATATTTATCAAGAACAGCTAACGGTGGTAAGAAAACCTTTATACTTTTATTGAAATTCTATGTTATGAAATGAGTGATAGAACAAGTACAAGCACCATATCATTGAAGTTTCCTATAGTCATGTCAGTGTGACTATTAATCATTCTACATTTTATTTCAAAGATTGAAGAAAACCCACGAATAAATCAGATAAAAATTGAATAAGTACACTTTTCCTCAAATAATTGCAGAAAATGTATTTTCAGGACAAAATCTCATAACAGCGAGAAACTTTTACACTCTTCTGACACTCGTACTAGCTACATTGGTATTTAATATAAGTACAATTTCAGTACAAATAAACAGACAAAATATCGTTTATTTTTAAACAGTCTGCATTAAATGCCGTAAATACCGTACTTTTCCGTGGACGGTTGCCACGGTGAGCGGCATAAATATTTATAAAAGATTCAATATTATAATCAGGGCTCAAATTTAACACTTGCTAAATGCAAGCTGTGTTTAAAAAAAGCAGGTACTAATTCAAGTCACTTTACTTTTCTGCAAGTGGCATTCATAAGAGGTATTTGAATTTTAAGAAAAAATGTCGGACTTCTTTATTCAACAACCTTCTATCCGAATACTGGTATCAACCAAAATAAATATCAGGTTCCGATGTATCTTCTTAGGCATGTCAAATTGAAACGGGCTATTCAGAACTATGTTATATTCAAAACAAAATTTCGAAGCACACAAATTCGAATGAACGAAAAGATTTCTACAACTGATAAATCTCATACCAACAGTTGTAATGGTTAGGTCATGAATCTATAGTACACCTCTATAGTCAGTGATTTGTTCAGTTAATTTTACTGCCGAATAAAGGCTGTTTCCCCTTTTCAAAAAGTGTCCATTTTCCCAAAAGTCTTTTTTTCCCCAATTCTTTTTATTAAGTCAGGTTTTTGTGTATGTAACCTTTTATCAAAGTATCGTTGCTCTTTCATCACCTCATATATACAACAAACACCAGCCACTGCTGAAAAATTATTTTTATAAGCAAAACAACCACTACCTTATTTTCCCAATTTTGTGATTTATCGCACCTGTTTTCCCAACTGAAAAAGCACAGGCAGTAAATGTTTTTTTTTTAAATCACTGATAGTACATTGCAAATAGTATTGTGGTACTAGTTGGAATATTTAATCCAAATAAGGGACTCTATAAAGGATTAATTACTAAATTGAGTACAAAGTTCACTTACTGATGAGCATGTTTGTCGAGAAGTTCACACAGTTTTCTAATATACCATGACCCTTGATTCCGACTTCTGAACGACACATATCCGGGAACGGTAGCATATCCTAACAGGAAATCAGCTTCGTTAGGAATCATCGTCGCACTTTGCACGTTTTGTGCATGATCACCAGGTCCATCAGGTTCGATATGTCCACCTACAAGAAGCCAACCAGTGAATTACTCTCTACATCGACATATAAAACGTGGATTGGAAACTGGCCGATATTGGTGAAACGATAACAAGAAATAATTTACCCACAATCCTTAGCACGCACTTGGAAAGTATCATGAATTTCCACAACTTTATCGATTGACGATAGTTGTCAATCTAAAAAATGTCAGGCGTCATGAAAATACGAAAAAAACGTCACTAATACAGTTGGTGTCATGACGCTCATTTTTTCTTTGCCTTGAAGACATGTTTGTAAAGAAACATAGACGCAGTATTTCTCTTATTAAACATCTACTATTATTTAAATAATGATTCTGAACCAAAATATAAGCGTAACTAACAAACAATATTCTTACCCGTCATTTTGTCCCGTCCCTGGCATGCTTGGAAAAAGAACAGTTTCGGTTTTCCGGCCAGTGATTTACAACGGTTCGTTTGAAACGCAGACGTCAAATCCTTGATAGACACTAACTTCCCATTTGAACCGTACAGGTTATTCAGTACGCCGTGTGTTAGGATACAACAAACAAAACAGTCGAAATTATCATGACAAACGTTATGTGCAACGTCGACTAACGTACTCATCATCTGATCGTCTGTCAGGTTATCATATCGCCGAACAATAAATCCAAGGTTACCGAAAGTTTTGCATAAATTTTCTGAAAATAGCAAAACGTTAGATAAAGCGGAGACAAGTGAAAAAGATAGGCAGTCGCTATTGAGTTTGTTGACAAAATACACTTAGGTCGTCCTCAAAACTGTTTTTGTTTGGCAAAATCCTACCAAGCAAAGTAGGTAGGATAGGCAATATTTAAAATATTGTTTACTGTTACATGACCCTGAATTTTAAGTGGGTATGTAGGTATTTTTTTAATAGTTTAGCACTGTAAT
This sequence comes from Mactromeris polynyma, assembly GCA_032209605.1. Classification (NCBI taxonomy): domain Eukaryota; kingdom Metazoa; phylum Mollusca; class Bivalvia; order Venerida; family Mactridae; genus Mactromeris; species Mactromeris polynyma. Next base: position 3,335,312 of record JASFXZ010000041.1, read on the forward strand.
GGCTTAAAGACCGAAAAAATGGTCTGAACACAGGTGTATTATAGTCTTATTAAACTCTATTTACCTGTGCACTGTATGTGAAACGATATGTTACTTTATTGACTCCATTTTCAGGAGATATATAGTTTACATAACCAATAATTAAATATACAGTAAAACCTCAATAATAAGACCACCCTTGGGACTCCTGAAAACTGGTCTTAATATTAATGTGGTCCTAATATTGAGGTTGAATAAAAAGCAAAACAGTAAAAATGTAAATATACATGCAAACCACCCCTTATCTTGCAGAAAGGGACAAATAGGTCTCAAAAAAACCTGTCATCCAACTTTTGAACTAATCAACTGTTTAAATGTCTTCAAAAGTAGACTCCAAACTGACTTGAAAACAAAATAAAAAGTACAGGTATCATAAAATTAAACAAAGACTCAAACCTGTGTCCCGTTCAGTGCCAATCCTCGGCGGCATTTCCTTAGCTTGTCTATCCCCAATATCAACTCTGAACTGTTCATTGTTGATAATCACACACCAACCTGTACATTGAGGAGGTACAATAAAACATGTAATTAGCACATTAGTCAATAGAACAACAAAACAGCTGCAAGGTATTTCCTTGGATTTTTGAAATAAGGGTTCTGGGATTTGGAAGCCCCTGATAAATTTTGGGGGTCTCAAAAGTAAATTTTTTGGCAATGAAACTTGCCAGGGGATATTGGGTGAAAGTAATTAACACAAAGGCATTAAATAATGAAAAGTGCCAATTTGCTGAAATGGGCTAGGCGGATGCTTGCAGATCCCATTGATGCACACCTGTTCATAAAGGAGGGTCCTTGGTCTAAAAATTGTGTCAGAAATGCAGAAAACATGTGTCGGGAAAATCCCTACAGCTGTATATATTGTTTAAACTTTCAATGAAACCCCATTAATATGAAATGCTTTTGGTTTCTAAAGAATCTCAGTTATAGTTGACAGGTAGACTGATTTTCAAATTCAAATAATAGAGCTAAATGAAACAAGAGGCCCATGAAGGCCTGACACTCTACTATACATACAGACCTTTGATAAGCATGGTTCAGGGCAAGGCAAGTTTCAAAGTTATTCTTTACATAACTCTATAAAAAAACATCTGACCTCCCAGGGTATAATTTGAACCACTTAGACCACTAGACAATTCTACATACCAAATACCAATGCCCTGGAACATGACACAACAAATGAAAGACTTTGTTTTCAAGGCGTAATGGTTGTTTTTTTCAAATTTCCATCATCATGTGACATTGTGAAGTCCGTGATTAATGTACTGCTAAGGAAGATAAACGCTGTGAGAACAGCGTTATCTTCCGTCAAATTGTCATGATTGACATCTGCATCACGCAGGGTTCGAACATACAACATTCAGAGTGTTAGTCGAGAGTTAACCCAGCGGGCTCAAGAAAATCATAAGCAAATGACCGTAACCATTTGTATCATCTGTCAAATTGTCCATCACCCAGGGTTTGAACCAACAACCTCTAGAATGGCAACCTGGTGCTAACCCGGCACGCTCAAGTAAACATTAGCAAATAAAATGGTACAAACAAACCTCTTGGTTTTCTATCCATCCGATAAGTCGGAAAACCTTCAGAAAGGACAGGTATGATAGTCTGAGCACTTGTACCAGTGTTTACCATGCGTGCTTGTGGAGAATGCTGATTTGGTGGCATGATAGTGTTTACAGTCACAGGCATGGGTGTAAGACGCTGGCTAATACCAGAGTTGGCAACAATTTGACCTTGAATCTGATACAGAGCGACATCATGAACAAAATTGACGTCATTGTTGTGTGGAATATTTTGTGTTGTGATGCCAAGCTTGCTAAGATCTTGTATAAACCTCGCGTCTACGTACGGAGGCTGAGCCTCATTCTGAGTTGTTGCCTGGGCAACAGGCATGGCATGCCGAACTGAAACATAAATATTAACAATATTATATTAAATTTAATAATAATTTTTAACTAGGGCCGTCACCGACTGCAAATTTTCACTATGATAAATTGATTTAACAATATTGACGATTCATCGATTCCTTCCTTTGCACGGTAATGATACAATGAAATATTTAAAAAAATCTAATCGTTATTTCATTTTAGCATGTTTAACTTGAAGATATATCAGTGGTCAAAATCGAGATTAAATTATTACAATTCAGTGCATTAACACCATCATCAACGCAATTTAACAACAATACAGTAAAACCTCACCTAAAGACCACCTCAGTAATAAGACTACAACAAATTAAGACCACAATTTTCCAGTCCATTTTCACTGGTTTGCTCTTTATCCGACCTCAATATGAAGACCACCTCAATAAGAAGACCAGTTTTCAAGAGTCCAAAAGGTAGAATAAGTATTGAGGTTTAACAGTACCATTAAATTGTATGTGAAGTGTGCTGTAAATAAAGAGAGGTTTTAACCCATTCCCCCATAGAGATAGAGCAGTAGCAGGTGGTTCATTCATATAGTGTTCTCAGTCTGACTGAACGTCAGAGGATCTAAACTTAAAGTTCCTTAGTGCTCTAGGGCTCATGAAACTATCTTTAAATACAATTGTTCCGGATTAGTGTATATGTTAATTTTGACTAGTCTGACATTAGAGCTTGTTGTACAAGCATAGAATAGGGTCACGGTCTATATGCACCTGTTGGTAGCCCGAATCAGCAGTTAGACTAGTCCGGGATGTTGGTCTAGTGGGTTTCTAGAGAAATCTTTTTTTTAGCAAACAGTTTCTGCATAAAACACATGAAGAAATAACTTACAACTTGAATAGTGATTTTCTGTTCCATCATGGTTAGAAGCTGAATTTTGTGTTACTGAAATAAAATAATAATGAATACTGACAATAAACATACAGAACGGGCTGTGTATTTCCAAAAAATTGTAATTGTAGTATTCCCAAAACTCTGATCAGTTGAGATTTGACTCAAGTATCCATTCAAGAAGCTTTCCTTAAATATATTGGAGAGCAATATCAACTTGAATTTGACCGTTTAAAGGGATTTTAAGTCACATAAATAGCCATGGTCAAGAAGTTTTGGCACACTGGCTAAGACCCAAGGCGCCCCTTCCAGCATTATTTTGGGCATAGGGGGTTCCTCGGTAGAACCACCGACCTTCCGTAAGCCAGCTGGAAAGGTTCCTTACATACAAATTCTACGTCCTTGCATGGGATTCAAACCTACATCGGTGAGGGGCAAGTGATTTGAAGTCAGAAACCATAACAACTTAGCTATGGAGGCCCCTACTTGAGTTTTAAACAAAGTGAGAGGAATACATGTATAGTGGTTTCTAGAACTGTTTGAAATTCCAAGGAAGCCTGGTCTGTTTGTGGACCAACTTAAACCACAGAAATAGAGTTGGAAATACAGTTGTTATTTATTTCGGATGATACCAAGTATTTGGATAGAAGGTTGTCGATTAACGAGGTCCGACAGTGTCATTTAATTCACAACAACATAAACATAGGGACTTACCTTGTCGATCCTCAAATCTGTCCATCCATTGTTTAACAGCTTGAGAAGCTACCTTACATCCGAGCTTATTAAAAGCATACAAAAGTCTGGATGCAATCTACAAAAACAAAAATATATATAGTACTATATATACATACACTTAAGAATGGATAAAGGGAGAGAACTCATGACAACCTCCAGTAGTCCCATTATATATTATATATAATATGTAATGCCGATAAAAAAACCAAAGTAAGGCTTAACATGGTAAAACCTTCAAAACCCAGCAGATTGCTAATATATTGACTTAATATTTGGACACATTATTCTGTTTGGTTTCAATCTAGTCATTCAATACTTGTATCATATTTTAAAAATTGCTCTTTAGTTTCTAAACACTCAAACATGCTTACATTACTCAATCAGAAGAGTATTTAAAATTGAATTAAAAGCTTGCAATGCTAAAGTCCTATCCACTTTTCAGATAAAAAACATGGCCATCCATAGGTGGATTGTGACCATTTATGATGTGCATCATTCCCATACCCATCTGTATATTCATAGAAAGTTACAATGAAATCTGTCCAACCAGTACCAGAGATCGCTCCATACAACAAATGTGGTTAATTAAAAGTAACAAAAGGCCATAACTCTGTCATACATAGGTGGAGTGTGACCCCTTTTAATGTGCATCATTCCCATATCCACATATATATATATTCATAGAAAGTTTCAATGAAATCTGTCCAATTAGTACCAAGATACTGCTCCGGACAAAAAAAGGTGTGATGGACGGAAAGATGAACAGACAACACCAAAACATTATCCCCCTTCCAAAACCTTCGGTTCGACGGGAAAAACAAGCAAAACTGATACTTACAACACCTCTATCTTCCTGTTGGGACTGCCAGTCGAGAATGAACCTTTTTACTCTTTCACCTCTATCCAAGAACTGTTGTTTATATCTTACGATCTGTACATTAGAATATCCTAGTTCAATTGCTAGATTTTCATCCTCATCATTTACTCCAGCTACTATCTGTTGTAACACAGTTTCTGGTATGAGACCTTAAATGCAAATTTAATCACAGTTAGTGGAAATTGCTTTCAATCTCCTACGCAGTGATCTCCCCTTACAGATATCGGAGATCTCTGCTACCACAAGTTTTTTGATTGATTAAATGTTCAACTTGAATTTATATGATAACAAGATACCATTTAAGTTATTAATCCGTATTTGTAACTTCACAGTATTATATTAAATTGCGGACATTCGGAATGCACTACATTTTTGTTGTATCCACTAGAGCAGTGTTTAATTAGCAGCCGACTACCAAGCGACATTAGACTATTTTGGCACATTTTTAGACTGTACCCATTCTCTTGCATTTTTCCACCGTTATATGTTGTTTGTAAGTGTATATCAAATATTGATCGATGGAAAAAATTGTTTAAATAAAAATTAAACACATACCTCCCACTGTTTGTATACCGTTCTCATCGCTGCTAACACTCAAGGTACCTGCGCTCGGAGATCTGTCGATTTGTCTATTTGTAGCAACATTGTCATTTGAACTTTGAACTGGTCTGAGTTGCTGGCGTGATGGTATGTCTAAAATAGGATCAATAAAAGCGTATAAAAGGGTTCTTGTGCCTCCACTTAAACTTTGTATCAATAACCTACTATTTTTATTTAAAAATATATCTGGCCCCTTGGAACATAAAATATTTGAAAGGACTTCACCAAGTGTCATTCCTACATTGACTGTAATAAATGTTAGAATAAAACAAAAAAAAAGGAAATTCCATGAAAACCAAGTCTTCTTATGCAAAAGGATTGCGATCAGCAAAAACAAAACCCCAGGTGCACAACTACACATGCGGATAAACGTTCCTGTAACTTTTAGGACTCTAACTAAAATACACAATAAGTACACTGACATCAGTCTGCCCGCCAAATTCTGTTGGAATTCTGGTTAATAAAAATATTTGCCAACCTAATAACCCTAATATTTTGGCAACAAGACCAGAACCAAAAATATATTTTATTTGACCAAATTAGACAAACAAATAGAAAAGTAACATACCGCTGGGTGGAAGCAATAAGGGTGATTCGATAGGTGTCGCGTTACCTTGTCTGACGGGAGCCAGACCAGGCTCACTGCGTTGTAATGGTAGTAAACCTGAAATATTCATAACATCAAAGGGTGAAAGTAAATGAGTTTCTCTGCTTTGGTATCTACATGCAGATAGATAACCCTTAATAAGACCACGCTTGGGACCCTTGAAATTTTGCTTTATTATTGAGGTGGTCTTAATATTGAGGTTGAATTAAGAGCAAAAACAGTGAAAATGGACTTGAAAATTGTTTTCTTAATTATGTGATGGTCTTATTATTGCTGTGGTCTTTAAGTGACTATCTGGCAGATTTTTTTCCAATGACCATTTTTTACTGAATAGAAATTCACATAAACAACTAGATACAGTCGAACCTTGTTTTATTTGACAACCTTCAATCAGACTACTCAGTATCATTCGAATTAAATATCATGTCCCAATGTATCTTCTTATGCATATTGAATTGAAAGGGGCTATTTGAAACCAAGTATATAAAATTTCGGACCCAATTAACTTGAATGAACGGAGTCTGACTGTAGTTCGAACAACCTGGCAAAAATCTTTATACGAGAGTTTGGTGCATCACTATTGTGACTCTGTTTTTGGTAAAGTAACAGTTAAAATTTGACACAACCAAACACTCGATATGCATTACTTTAAATGCATTATTTCATAAATGAATCAGTGAAAGACTTTGTGTGTTAGATTTTGACTTTAGGTAGAACACCCCTAATGGCTTTCTGCCAAAGCAAATGAAACATTGGCCAATATGGGTACCATTTCATTGAAGATCAGTCATTTCCGAATAATTTCGGGCACTACTGGAAATGATCGATCTTCAATAGACTCGTCACAATATTTACCGACATTAACAGATGCTTTGATTTTTTGGCGGGAATCCATTAGGGATATTCTACATTAAGTGTTAGATTTTGTCTGAAGGTATTATATTGCCACTTAAAGGATTATATTTCCATTCATTTTAGAATTTTTCAATCATACCTTGATATTCACGAATTCTGTCAATCAGATCGCCACGTCTGATTGATTCCATCACAATTGTTAGCATTTCCACATTGTCGCTAGCCAGCAGTCCTTCCTGCTCCATAAATATCATCAGCTGTAACATGGATTGGCGCTCGTTCAGCAACTTTTTGCTCAGTTTTCCGCGAAGGAAAAATCTAATCTTCTCAGCCTCCTTCTCGTCTAAATCCTCTGATAAAGTCAACAGCATTGATCTGCAAATAAAGAAAGTTGCTGTAAGGCTATCCTGAAAAAAATGGTCAGTTTTTGGTCTCCTGACATCCCATCCAAATTTGCCCCAAACCCCCAAACAGGCAGCTTAGTGCTGTAGCATCTTAGCTAACCAAGTCGACCCTCAAATAAATTTACCAATAAGTAAAAATAATGGAACGAAAACAATGGTTGGTTTTGTTTCTGTAAGTCTGCAACATCATGCAATATATTGGCCTCAGGATGCACATTCAGTTGTTAATGCAAGTCCTATACATGTACAAAAATAGCTTCAGTGACGCAGAAAACCTGCTTCTGGGAAATCCAAGAAGGTTTAATGCAAAACTGCTGTAACTGCTTCTGACACTACTAAGTTGATGTTACAAAGATCATATGTTCTCATAAGTGCACAAGATACGTGAACTGTCCGAATAGCTTAGCCTGTGGAGCGATCGCCTTGTAAGCTAGGTGTACTGGGCTCAAGCCCTGACCCGGCTAAATTTTTCTGACTCCAGGTCCGTGACACCAAGTTACTATAGTTCAGCATCAAAATCTTGTTTTACATTTCCACACCAGAGTAAATATGAGGGTTACCTAAATGGCTCCAGTTTATTGAATGTCGGCAATCTTCGACGGACTTCCACTACGTCCATATCCAGCTTTCGGATAAGGTCGTATCTATGGATACGTCCCAGCAACTCCAGTAAGAAGTCTACATTGTTGAAATCAATGAGAACTAATTTCTTCATTTCCATAAATACATCTAAAGGGGCTTCTGCTTTCTGAAGCCGTGCAGCTGAAATTGTTTAATTAAGGCAGTATAGATTAGGCCATACCAAATTCTTTCTATGTTTAGCATCAGATTTATTGTTTGAACCTACCTATCAAACAGAACAAGAGGGCCATTATGGCCCTATATCACTCACCCGAGTACACTGCCATTCGTCTTTATGAAAAAATAATTCATATTTACCAAAAAATAAGTTGTTTTTACGAAATAATAATTCGTTTCTACAGATTTTTTACCGTTTTTTACGAAATACTATTTCGTATTTATGAAAAAGTAATTTGATTTCACGAAAAAATCATTCATTTTTACGTAATACTTTTTCGTATTTACAAAATAATAATTTGTATTGACAAATAATAAGTCGTTTTTACAAAAAATAATTTGTTAGTACGAAATAATAATTCATATTTACAAAAAATAATTCGAACCATCGAAAGAGGATCACCTAAGGATCATTTCTGCAAAATTTGATCAAAATTTATCAAGTGGTTTAGGAGGAGATGTCATTTATAGTTTCCACTATATACATATAGGGAACACGGCCACGCCCCTGACAGCCATGTTTTTTGACAGAACTTAATAATTTATGCAATCTAGTAAGAGGACCACTAGACAATGCTACACACCAAATATCAAAGCTCTAGACCTTATGGTTTGAGACAAGAAGATTTTCAAAGTTTACATTCCTGTGAAAATTGAACAAAATCCATTCAGTGGTATAGGAGGAGATGTTGTTTAAAGAAAATGTTGACGCACGATTCATGACGACGGACATTCAAGGATCCTAAAAGCTCACAATGCTTCGTGTTCAGGTGAGCTAAAAAACAAACCTCAATAATATAACCACCATTGTGACCATTGAAAACTGGTCATAATATTGAGGTGGTCTTTATATTAAAGTTTAATAATGAGCGGTGAAAATGGACTTGAAAAATGTATTCTTAATTTTGAGGGAGTATAATTATAGAGGTGGTCTTTCAGTGTGCTTTTACTGTATTTGTCATGATTTATAAAAATCTGTAAAAAGTCTAAAATAGATCATATAAATTTGACTCAATTATGAAATATCCCCTTATCACCGTCTAAATGCACAACATTACCCCATTATCAGGTACGGGTATCAGTCCCCAAAGGCTGCCCAGTACCAGGCCCTTTTCTGTCCATTTTAGGGGGGAAAATAGATAAATTGGAAAAAATTGTGTTGTAAAATTTGCCAATTTGGTAAGAAATTCAATCGCTTTGACTTACTCTGGAAGACAATTTTTGTAGGTACTTCTGATTAGGATTTTTTTCTCTGATTGGGAAAATAAACATAAATATTTGGCTTTGGGAATGGGTCCGATATTCAGACCCGTGGGAACTGTATAAAAGGGCCTGAGGGCCCCACCATAAAACCTGCATGTAATAAGGTTCTAACCTGGAATAAAATCTCTGCACAGAAACTTTAGGGCTTCAAATTCATCAGCTCCGATTTCCTCGTCAATATCTATCAACTTCTGGTGTAAATTTGGCATTCCTATTAAGTCTTCCCCGGAACTAAAACCATTTTCTCCAACAGAATCGAAACGCAAATCATCCTCATCCTCTCTACCGCCCTCGCCAGGCATTTTCACACTTTCTACAATAAAAACAACAATGTTCTCAGGCAATGAACACTTTGTAGATGAAAGATAAAACGTTGGGGCAGAAAATGTATGTTATAACCCTTAATTGTCAGTAATATTACGTGGTATCCGGCTTGGTTCTGGCTTGGATGTCTGTTTTATGTCAAAATAGACCATACTTCACTTTTCCTATAAATCAGATCTTACTTAACTTATTTCACATTTCAACATTTTCCGGTTAAAGTCGGGTTTTATCAGCTTCCTATCAATCTCCTCAACAATGTTGACAACATACCTGTCCCCTTTGCCACATACCTGTCCCCTTTGCCCTAGACACTGCCTAAAATAACATATCTGTAGTAGTGTGGACGGCTGCCAGGTTAGCTCAGTCGTTAGAGTAGTGTTTAGGGTGCCGTGGGTTCGAGCCGCACATTGGGTGCACATTTTCCCCTTGATTTACTGGATATCAATATTAAAATGTCTATCCACAGAAACGACACGATAAGTGGGACTGGAAATAACGCGAAAGGGAATAAGAAAAACCTAAATAATCACCGAAATTTGGGAAAGTCAAGTTTCGTTTTCAAATTGTCAATATCTGTACACTACGTTTAATCTCCGACATACAAATTCAGACCGATTGACAGAATGGATGTATAATCTAATGTGAACTTACCAAAGTATATTCGCGGCTAGTTGAAATTTATTCAGTATATTTTAAAACCTTTCACAAGCAGCAGTCGTGAAATTTCCGACGGAATTTCCATTTCTAAAAATAGCAACCGGCGTCAGTGTGCAATATTAATTGTTGTAAAAATTACATTATGGCAATATAGAGTATTTGGGTATACAAATGTATAAGGTTGTCGAATAAACGAGGTCTGAATGTAATCAACACTACTGAATCTACTCCGTCATGTTATTGGACAAATCATTAAAATTCTGAAGCTTTATATATCCTATTTAATGAACTAAAATGGATGCCTATTTTGTATAGGTGAAAAATACCATATAGATATATAGGCCTATAGCTGTTCTTGTGTAGGCCTATACATTTTTGACCGACACCTGGTTATGAAGATTAGTTTCTAGCCAAACATCTTGCATCCAATTTGTAAATCTTACAATACAAAATTGACTTTCCAATACAAAGTCATGTCAGTGTGGAACATCATTCCATCTAATATAAAATATATTAGTTCCGAGAAACACTTCCGTTCATTGTTAAAAACCTACCTGTTATGTCAAATATTATCTTTATCTTAATAATACTCGGGTGACTGCTGATGGATGTCAATAATTTTCTCCGTCTGTAGTTGTTGCATCTGTCTTGTATTTGTTAACTACTGCATGTTGGAATGAAACTGTTTTATGATGTTTTAATTAGCATTTTATGAATGTTTTGTATTGTGTATACATTGTATATATTTGGCATTACGACTTGTACGATTGTGTCGTTTATGTTATCTGATAGATGGACTAGAGTGAGACAAGCCTTATAGGCTTATCAAGCATCCATCTTTAAATAAAAAATTATTAGTATTATTATTATAACCCCATTTACAGAAACTTGTTAGATATCGAAGCAACCTTCTAATAAAAATTATATGAACTTAGGGCTTGACTTCGTTATTTTCAGCAAGAAAACATTGATCCCCTAACTTTCAAATGCTAAGTAATTGCTATCTCCCTTCCCAAAATTAAGATTAAGACGCTTTTGTGGTTGCGATTGCTTCCCTTTATTCCAACAAAGTGACTCGGTGATCTTCTCATTCACGTTTGCCTTTCTTAAACTAATAATAACTTTATATCTTATCATACTCAATAACTCCTGCAAAAACGCACTATCAGGATTCTCTCAGAATATGCTCTAGTTCATCTGTCACGTTTATCTATAATCCGACAAATTGCAGTGTTCAACGTATTTACTTGTACTTGTCATGGGTTCAATGTTGTTATAGATGACATTCGATTCATCAGCTGTCGTGCAGTAACCGGATTTAGATCCATCTGTCAAAACCATCCTTGTTAACTATTCGCAGTGTGTAAAACTATGACAACGTTATTTGCTTTTGAAGCATTCTACATAAGTTACTTGTCCAAACATAAGGACGTTTCTTAACATTAAATAAAGCTCAAGCTGGTAGTTTGTGCGGGTCACGTGTAGAGAATGTATAAAAGTGTATGTACACGTGCAGTTATATAAATACTGAACACTGTCAATTAGAAATATATTTTAATGTGTTAGTCCGCCCGATAAACTCAGTGGTTAAAGCACTAGGTTGTCACCCGGGAGGTCCTGGTTCGATTCCCCGGGACAGACCATGTCCTTCCATGACATTTGGCTTCCGTCACATTTCCTCCACATCTGTTTTATGTATGGAAGTTGTCAGCTGCTTGTCGTAGGGCAGGTTAGCATTAAAGTTTTGTTTTTAATTAATTCCAGGAAAACGGGTTAGGTCAATCGACCGCCGTAAAAACAGAAAATTGTTGAAAATTGTCGTTAAACAGATAATAGTGGTATGCGTGTATACATTCAAAAGACGATGTATCTTACACATGAATAGTTCATGGTACAAAGACGATGACCAAGACGAACTGTGTCTACCGCCAATGCAAACGGTCAACAGTTTTCCGGAACCGCGATGTCTGCCGCATTCAGCACTTTCAGTTCTTTGATTATTATTTCAATGCTGGTGACAAAAAGCCTCTACATGGGCAAACCCACGACCATGTTCAAAACGCTTCAGTGAAAAATATAATTTGAATAAAAAAGGGTGCCGTTAGAGCACATAAAACTAATGATATTACGTCATGCTTTTTTCTCTTAGTTTAAGTGTGTGCCCGTTGAATCACGCTTAGGAAGGGCAGTTTGTCGGTGTGCGTCCGGTCAGTAGGGGTTGTATTGCAGGGCTACGTCATAGGATACGGGGTGAGTACCGCACTTAATCGGCTTAATAAGACATCTGCTGTCTCTCAAAATCAATAGTGTTCTTCTAATAACTTCCAATCTGAAATATTTAGAGATTAATGCGCGATTAGCTCTGAACAAATACTGGACAGACGTGCCGGATATGGTACAAGTACTTCTTTCGAGCGTTGTTTGTATAACGTAATTAATGTCGCGCACACGATAAGGAACCAGGAAGGCGGCACGGTCTAAAACTAATACCGACCTAACAGAATGCTCCGCAACAGTATTTGCACAGATATTCATTGGACTATTGGCAATTGCATTTAAATGCTTACAGATGGTTTTATTATCCAAAACAAATTTGATCCGAGTAAATTTGCCGTCGACAATAATAGATTACGACATCAGAAAGCAACATAGTAACAAATCTGTGGATGGTTTCTGGCAGACAGGAATAAAATCACGTGAACTTCAGCGCGTACTTCCATATTCAGTAACCGACTCGAACGAAGAAATCTGTTTCTTTAATGAACGCAATGGATCCAAAAGAGAAACTTTACTCTCTTGTTCTCGCGCGTTTTAATATAAGTGCAGCAGAATTTGAAACGTTGTGTAAGTTAACGCTTTGCAAAGGCGAGACAGAATATTTTAGCGGTATGTGTCAGACTAAATTCCCTGAAATTTTGGACCTAATTGGAATGGACAGACGTTTGTCACAGACAATACCAGAAGCAAGCAAAATTATACTTATCGTCCTGTTCGCAGTGATACTCGTACTATCAGTTGGTGGGAATTCCTTGGTGATTCTTACATTTCTATTCAACCACAACATGCGATCAGTTACTAATGTGTTTATCTTGTCTTTGGCTGTGACTGACCTAATGGTAGCATTCACTTGTATTCCGCTAAATATTGGCGAAATATTGCACAGCACTTGGATATTTGGGAGATTTGGATGCAAACTATTACCTTGCATAACACAGTTTTCAGTCGCTTGCAGTGCTTTGACTCTATGCTGTATTGCATTTGATCGATACTACGCTATAGTTCATCCACTGAAGCTGAAATTTCTACAGACTTTAACACGTGCAACAGTTCTTCAACTTATTGTTTGCTTAATTTCGGCTGCGTCTGCCATTCCTCAAGCGTTTTTCTACGATGTTAAAGATATCGCGGCATGCAAGGTAAATGACGAAGACTCGAAGGAAATGTGTCTCAGTATACACGAGTCAACACGTCGTGTGTTAGACATTTGGATGAGCTGGTTTGTGACTCTGCTCGGCCCTTTCCTATTTATGTCCATAATCTACGCAATCGTTTGTTACAAACTGTGGATACAGGGTCCTGTTGGAGCTATGTCAAAGACCAGCTACGACAGTCGTTTGAAACTAAAACGCAGAGCTATAAAAATGTTGTTGACAGTTGTTTTCATTTTTGTAATCTGTTGGAGTCCATTGATACTATTCTACCTCATATCCGACACAAATGAGCTACCTACAAACACTACAACTTTAAATTGGCGAGCTTTTCTTCAGTGTTTAGCTATGAGCAGTACATGCTGGAATCCACTAGTGTATGCGTTCATGAATGAGAAATTCCGGAAGGCGTTCCGTTCGCTACTGACCTGTTGTAACACACAAGTACATCCGCTTCCGGTCCGGCACAATGAACTGCGCATGTCAGTGGAGGGTCGGAAGACGATGACACAACTAGAAACACCAGCTCAGCCAACCGGAAGTGGACAAACGTCAGAGACAAAGTTATGACGTAAAATAACCTGAGCAAAGACAAATTCAATGTGGTCATAGCCGCGAATCCTGAACATTATGTAGCAATCTGTCCATTCCTTGAGGAAATGAATGGCGTTGAGATAAAATGCACTGACTGGAAGAGTCGTCGGAACCATCTACTGGACTACACTGCATTTATCGTTTGAATGCAGTGCTATGGTGTAGACAGTCACAATCGTTGGTGTCAGACGATGGACTGGAAATTAACGTAATATTTTTTTTTGTAAATAAGGCGTGGCCGACGCTTGCTAGGTAAAGTGTTAAGAACATACAATTACAAATGTACAGTAAAAGCTCACTTAAAGACCACCTCGTTGTTGCATTACTGAACAGTTGATAATGACTAGCGTCCGCGAAGTACACTGCATGGACTACATGTATTGTCATTTTCAGGCTTGGAAAAAGTATTTGCAACTGATCGGAAGCCAGATAATTTGAACCCGAATGTTAATTATACCGTGGCCATATTTTGGGACTTTGATGTGTTTACAATTGTAGTATGTATGTGTGCATTAACGAACTAGACAACTGGTCTTAAAATATCACTGTATTCCCGAGCACTTGAGTTGTAATTCATAATTTCTTTTTACATTATCTCTCCCTATAGAACCATATACTTCCAACGCCATTCCTATAGATCTCTATTCAGAACACAATCATGATTGTGTCTGTAAAATGATAAACTAGAAAATGTGTAATATTTAGTTTTCCATTCCCGACATTCTGCACTGTAGTGTTGAACATGTTCGTTATGTTAGACCTTATAACTAGGCACATTTCAAACATCAACGCTAATTAATTTGAATTGTTATTGAACAACTTTTAAAGACTTTCAACACAACTTATTCCTGTGAACGAGTTCATGCAGTGCACGTAAACATCGTGTTTTATAATCCTGATAATACCATGTATACAGTTAAGCGAATTTCAAATTGTGGTCAACAATTCTATGGCGCATTCATGAGTTTGACTTGAAAAATGTACCACTAGGACTTGTACTATCGCCTACGTAGGACTTATCATTTCTTTCTTTGTTTAACGATCTTGTAAGAAGTACATATCCTTTAATATGTAGGACTTATCATTATGACTTGGTTTGATTGTTCTAAAAGCTCGCTGATATCATTTAGGAACATATTTAATAGTGTCGTAGAAACCAGACAGCCTTGTTTTAGGCCCGTAGTTACGTTGAACCAATATGTGGTGTAGCACAGCGCACTTGACCGATGTATAGAGTTGGCTGGCTGTCTGTCTGTCGCCGATGTTATTAAATAGCAGTTATAATGTATGCGTATGTAGTAGAGTGTAATGAATTCTCTTCAATTATTGTTGTTTTATTGTTTTAAATAAACAAAATGATGTGTTTGTGACAATTTTCAGCATTCGAATGAAGAAATTTGCTAAAATAGATATGAGACGGCATATTTCAGAAAACAATGTTGCTGAATAATTATTTGCAGTTGTTGACTTATTAAAGATGAATGTTCTAGTATGTGTGTAGCTACTTATTTTCTCTCTTTTGTTAATTACTATTTATTAATTAAAATGTGTGAAATAAAAATATTTTATTTTACGCCCGTATTGTCACGGACCTATATATAGGTCCGTGATATTGTTAATTATATCAATATACATGAATATCTTATAACGTGTTATTAGCGATCATTAAGTTACGTTTAATTTGTTTTAAATCGTGTTCATTTCCTATTAAATAATACTAATATTAATACAAATGTACTTATCATTTAAAAAATAGGACGAGCGTTTACACTTAACACAACTTATAAGTGTTTTTAACGTTCAATAACTTTTTTATTTATTTGAATATCTGCATGAAATTTTCTGCATTGGTTATTGGCTAAATGAAGATAATGATTTTTAGTTCCAAAGTATCAATTTGAATAAGGCGATTCGTTGAACCATGAAACGTCATAATTAATTGGCGTTAAAGTGATGCGTTTGAATGGAAAATATTTGAACAACGTAGAGGAATAATGTTTGTCGATAACCACGTCCAAAAAACACTAAATAGGAGGGTTGTCAATTTGCAAACGAAGAACAATGGTCAGATTGGGCTATCCTGACGTACTCCAGTTTAAGGCAGTACTAGATTTAAAGTATTTTACAATTAAATGTAGGTGGCATTCAGTTTTATCAAAATGATCCAACATTTATTTGTTATGATAGATTAATATCAAATGCTATCAATATCACTCGCCAATGGCGCAAGAAATCACAATCTACGGTCAAAAAGGATAATTATTATTTATTTTGCTGACCAATATGGCAACTAGGAGTGTTGACTATCTCCCTTGACAACAACGTGGACATTCTACAACAGTCACTAATATATTATGATCATTAGCGAGGGCTCACAGACGCACTATCAGACTATTTTTAATCATGCAGATCATCATTAACTTGGATTTGCAACATTGACAGTTTGACACATTATCACATGTATCGATTTTCTTTCTTAAATCTTTAGTTCAGTAAATTAAAAGAAGTGAAATATCTCGCCAAGCGCATAAGCTATACTTGCTGTAAATTTCAATAAAATCAGACCAATATTGACTGTGATATGGTCATTTGTATATGTGCACACTTATAATATAAGTTTTGTTAAGTGTATATACAAAACAAGATATAATGGCCCAGTACTAATCCCTAGCATCTAATTAATATACTAAATATTTCCTGCTATAGGTACCATAATTTATATTTTCACATGCACCGCATCAAATTTTATTTTCGACAGACTGTCAATTCGCCTCTTTAAAAAATGGATTTTATTGCTTTAAAGTAGGGATAGCAGGGATTATTTCTTACGTTTGGAATATGCACCGCACTGTACAATCTCAATGATAAGAACGCTGTGATTTATGTAGGTGAACTATATTTTGAGCTAACGCCAAAGATTTGAAAAAAGTAGGAGATAAATAAAGAGAGCAAGTAAAAAAGTAGGGCCCACTTGAAAGCCTGATTCGATCAATGATCGGTTAATTATACATTATGAAAGAGAGAAAGCCAATTTGCGATCGAAGCTTTTTTTTGATCGAATGGGTTTGCATAAAGTAAGTGTCGTTTGAAAGATAAAATTATTCATGCTCAGAATTTATCCCATTCCATAGATAGTGGTATTTGAAGTGCAATTTCTGCCGGAGGTCGTGTATGAAGTGTTCCGACTCATTGTATTAGATATATAGGAAGAGAGACAATTCGTCAGACAAGTGTACCAAACTCCTCGCAGCAGTTACCTCCCTTTTTTCATGTCGAGAAATGTGGGATCGCAGCTGTGCTCGAAATATGTCAGCGCCCGTGCTCAAGAAGGAGCAACTACCGTGTATATGTGTCGCAATATCAATACTTTTTCAATGCAAGGGATGTAATATCAGTGTTTGTATAGCTCAAATGTCCCGATTCTTGCAACAATTCCAGATTATCTAGTCAGATGCACATCATTAAAAAGGCCTTTAGCCACAGACATTTGATCCTTAACCACTATTTGTAATCAAATATGAAAATAAATTGTCCCATCGATGATACATTACATTACGCATACTTTCAGTTACGGTTCAAACACACAAGTACTGGATTTCATCAAGAAAATGTTATCTCTATAAAGATGCAATTCTGTTCAACCTAGACCCAATATATCCAAGCGATGGTAGTCAAGTCGAGTTACATATTTTCCTCCTCATATACAAGCAGCTTTCTTGAAATAAAATATACAATTTGCAATCTCTACACAACACTATCCCAAGCAGGAGCAAATTTTAACTGTTGCCAATCATTACTATATATATAAAATTTGATGCGAGTACTTCTGAGAAGTTGCATGGTGAATCAACAAGCTAGCCGAGGATAATGCAAGTTCCACAGTATACTCGGTGGTCCAAAATATTAATTGCGTGAACAATGTGTTCACTTTGATGATACATTTACATCAAGAAAAAAATCAGAACAAAAAATTCCAGATTACACTTTTATTCACAATAAAAAAAGTGAAAGTAAATGAACAAATCAATTCCAACATTTCCAAAGTTCTCATGTTGGATGTTGACGAAGTCTATTCAAATAACACACCAAACCTAACGAGTTCCATAAAGTACACAACACTGCTGGTGGAAGAGTTCAGGTCAGAGCCAGCCACCCAAGGGCATGCAACCTGATTACCATAGAAACAAGTAATCACGTCAACACACTGTTCATACACAAAAAATGTATCACTACTGATGACTGCCAGCTGACCCGATGTTGTTGTTGTTGCTGCTGCTTGTCGTTGTTGATGATGCTGATATTTCACAATGTAGCGATATCTATGGAAACACTAATCGCAGAAATCAAAGTTAGGTACACGGACCTGTGCAGCTGAACTGCACACGCACCAATGCATTATCATCATCATCATCATTTTCATCAACAGAGGGATCCAACTTTGTTCTTGCAATTAGACATTAGGCTTGAAGAAAAGTGTATTCTGGTTTAGGTAGAAGCTATTCTACTTAGACCTGAAATGAAATAGAAACATATTTAACTTGCATATTACATGACAGAACTATGAATGTGTCCGCATAACCCCTACTTTAATCAACAGACATTTCTGTGCTCTTAACAAGTAAATACAATTGAAAAGACCCTCGTGTGTGAACGGATAGGTCCAAAAAATTTTGGGACATGTAAGACAAAAGATTCACTATTTTGACTTTGCCTTGAATCACATGGAAATAAATCTGCCGATTGTGGGGAAAACCCAAAATAAAACTCTAGGTTTGAAACGAAATCTGGCACACGTACACAGAATTTAACCTGAATACAGGATCAAATATACATGGGAATTGACAAAAATGCAAACATCACTTCAATTGAGCCATACAGACTGACATGGACGATCATACAAGGCTAAAATGCATTACAGCGCGTTTCGAAGAGCAAAATATGGTTTGCCATCAAGCGCGATGTTTAAAGTTCTACAGAATGGATATTGGTCGTTACACTAATAATAATCAACAACAACACATTGTCTACAGTACAATCAAGCTTCCTATGGTATGTTAACTTTAAATGGTCAAGAATTTCCAAAAAACTTCTAAACATTTGGAGATGCAAAAATCCTACCATCACTGATTTCTCAAATGATCTACACAATGGCCGGCCAAAGTCAATTTATTCCAATGTAAAAACGCAGTCGTTGAATGATATTTTTTGCAAGTACAAAACCTAGACTTGTTCAAATGGGATGAACACCAATTCTGTAAATTAATATGCTATTAGTAGAAAAAATGCTTGGAGTAATATACAATAAACACATAAATAACATAGCAATTAAACTGTTGCAATGTCAACTACAGTACGTATATATATAAATACAAATAGAACCTGTCTAGACGCAACATGCCAAGCGAGAGCAAAATAGCAAACGATAACCGTTTACAGTAAAGCACATATACACACTCAATAGTGTGGACTAGGTGTTCATATTAAAGATTTCTCAGCTATTCAGAATATAGCTCAAGCCACTTGTCCCCAGCTGAAAAACATGCGGCCTTGTGTAGTTAACCCTAAAACTGCAGAAAATAATTTGCTTACCTCGCCCTCATCTTCCTCCTTTTACGCTTCAGCCTACGAATACGCTTCTTACGCCACTGAAATCATAAAATAAACAGCAATGCAATAACATCATGTCAATTTTAAAGCCAATAAACAAATGTGGAAATGTGATTTAGGCAATCTAACGTGTGACAGCTATTACTCGAAGGATGTTGATGGTACTTAGAGTCAAATGCATTCCTGACTGATTATTACACTATGGCTCAATCAAGCAAGTGGCATGTTAAGCACGTGTCACAATTGTGCCATACAAATCATTCAACTGAATTGTTTAAGACGCGAGACATCCCATGACTGGCTTGGCCAAAAAACGTGTTGTTCAATTCATACCGTTTCAAATAATTTGACTAAGTTATTAAAACTACAATATTTAAGAAAAGTAAACATAAAATACACATTACGTTGGCCAAATAGCATTGGTAGTAAACAGAAAATGACACCAAGTTACTCTTGATCAACTGCCAAAGAACTGAAAATGCTCTACGAACAAGCTTCTATATATTGCGTCGTTAAGTCATAAGTATTCTAAACGTACTCACCTTAGCTCTCATCTTGCTTTAACAGGGCTGTAAAAGAACAATATAAGATTAGAGAACAGTTAAATTGAAAGATGACTGAAAGTTTACATGATATTTCAAGATTGCAGAATTGAAATTGAAAAACACGTCCTTACCGTTTACAAAATGAACGAAAGAGGAAGCCTCTAAGATACAACTTCCGGTAAGTAGATTTTTGTTGCTAACGTCACAACGCAAATGCATATTAATTAATCTGATTACATATTGATTCTTCGTTTCAAAATTAGAATTACAGAATTACATTTTGTACAGTTTAATATAGTTTTAAGAAATCTTTTTTTTGTGGGTTTTCTTAGAGATTATCTATTTGTGGTGCCCGACTTTTTGTTTATTTGATATGTAATCACGCATGAAGAGCTGGGGGTCAGTATACATCAAAATGGCGTCCAATTTCAATTCAATACCGACAAACGGTGGTTTTGTTGGTAATTCTTCTCTTGGAAAGGAAAGCAAAGCTGATGTTACAGATAAACAAACACTAATTGCAGTTTTACAGTTTTTGAAGAAAAATAATTTGAAGGTAATGGGTGCAATTGGTCTCATTTGCCAAAAATTTCAAGAAAATATGTTTCCGCGACTGTTTTGTTTACTTACTGGAAGTGCATTGCTACGATTACAGGACGGGACTGTAATCATAGACTCGCAGTAACAACATAAAAAGTAGAGTATTAGTAATCTGGAATGATTTTCTATAAGCAAAAATTGAGATACTTCAAATGAACCAAAGTGATTTGTAGTGGTGTGTGGTTAGACGGCTGCCCAGTTAGCTCAGTCGGTAGAGCGCCTTACTACTACTAGTGTTAAGGAGGTCGTGGTTTTGAGCCTCGCATCAGGTGCACGTTTCCCCTGGATTTACTCCAGATTTTTAGATGTGGGCTTTTACCCCCTAGCACAATGTCAATGCTTTAACCACTTTAACACTTCTGATTGTCTATTGTGCTTTCATGTTGCCTTTACCAACCATGCACCTTTTTCGCTGCACCCTGCCCATTTTGGTACTCTAGAATAATGACTATGTCAATAATTGTTTGACAGTATATTTCAGGGGTGTCAATAGGAGCCGATAGCCAGTAAAATATTACCTGGTAACTTAAGCATCATCAGTGATCACCCGGCTACTTTTCATATATAAGTTCAGTTCAGTTCAAACTTATTTATTTTACATCGATTGTGAAACAAGTTTTTACAACTTATACTAATCACTCTCGATGACTGCTTCCTGGCTACCAACCAGTACTCGCGCCAAATTTAGGGATTGTGAAATATATAAGTGATTATAATTAGGGGAATACCCCCCAGACCACTGCCTTACTCAAGTTACTGTTTGTGATTTTCCTAGTGACACCCCTGAATCCTGATATTTAATTAGTTGATAAATTATTCACATTTCTAGGATACTGAAGATTTATTCAAAAAAGAAACAGGGCTGAATGATCAGGATGTCAAACCAGACACCGGTGTACAGTCTGCCTCAGAAGTGTCCCATGCTCTCGCTGCTTATAAAAGGTAAGAAAACATATATCACCAGAATCTGAGTGTCTGATAAAATGTTCCAAAAATTCAGAAAAAAAAATGAAATTCAGAAAAAAAATATGCATCTAAACACTTAATACCTTAACAATAACAAATAAGTTTAGTTTAGTTTGTTTTCAATAATACTTTAAATAACAGTTCATTGTATCACTGAAATCAAACTTATAAGTATTGTTGATATATTGACACATAACTTCCACTCTGAGTAATTAATGCATTCTTTCTAAAGTGACTCTCCTTCTCAGTTTGTAAAATGATAAATAATTTAAAAAATCAGTGTTTTAATTATTGTACATGTATGTACAACTTGAGGTGTAGTACAAGGCATAACAGTTTAGTTGTTTTTTCATTTGAATTCTTATTTTTCAGTGATGATGACCCTAGTCTGTATGATGACCACTACATTAACTTCAAAATCTTCATTGAGTCTTGTCTGGATGTTCACAAGGTAAGATAATATGCTTGTCAGAAATAAATAGTTCAGGGTACCCAAATTACCCAATTACCCTTGAGATTTAGTCGCTAGTGGAACACAGGGACCCCATCATTTGTTATTTCACTACATGTCTATATATGATATTGTTTACTGTTATATGATATTGTTTACTGTACATATTGTAGGTTGAGTTGGCCACCATCTTGTATCCAGTGTTTGTTCATATGTATCTGGAGCTTGTTTATAACGGACATGAATCGCATGGTAATTCTATCTTCTTGCACTTAAGGCTGTCATTGATTCAAATTTAAAAAAAAATAGAGTTATTTAGAGATGTTCTGGACCGTAATGGACTTTTATCTGATATCCATTTCATAAATGACGCGTAACGAAGCGTTTCATTGGTTTATATTGGAATAATAAGCTTAGCGACAGACATTGTTTTAAGTTTTTCAAAACAGGTATACAGTATGTGTTTTGAAAAAAATACAAAAAATGTTATTTAAATGTTTGTTATGATTCCTTGTACCTTTCTCACAGACAGAAAACATTATATTTTAGAAACTCGATATTTTGTATGTTCATCTTTATATACATGTCAATCATTATGTCTAGAACTTTATCTTTTTTGCAATTTATTTCAGCTAAGCGATTTTTCAACAAGTTTTCTTTGGATCAAGAGGAATATTATTGTGAGGATTTGAAGAAGTTATCAACAGTTACCAAAGCTGAGCACATGAAGGGCAGTCAGCTGATGGAAAACTTCAAGTGAGTAATTGTTAATGTAGATAATTGTGAAATCAGTGGTTCTGTATTTCTTGAAATCAGGTGAATTTTACAATTTTCAATTATTTTTATATAAGTTTTTTTTATATTTTCAGATTTTGAGAATTTGACACTGCCTTTAGTTTAATATTCATGAGAATTTGAATAAGAAAGTTTGCAATCCAAATTTCTTTTCAGAAGAATTTAGTATATTTGATGCAACATCAAAATTTGAATCAATTGTTAAAACTGACCAAATAACGGAAATTTTTGATACAATTAATATAAAGAGATAAGCAGTCAGTAATATCAACTTGATAAAATTGATAGAAATGGGGGAATGTACGGCCTTTTACAACTGTTAATGGGGTATAGTTTGTTAGACATTGGAGGAAAGGCTGTGTAAAATGTGCATTTAAGTCATTTCTTCTTAGAGATTTTGCCTTGTCTAAAATACAGTTTAAAAAAGGACACTTGTTTAGAGAGAGAGTCTGAAATTCATTTTATGGTGTTTATTATGGTCAATTTCAGGTCCAGTAAATTTGTTTTGAAGATGTCACGAGATTCTTACACACATCTAAAGAGATATTTACAAGAAAAACAACTGAATCTACTCTTAAATATCATACAAGAACATTTGTTTATAGATGGTAACAAATTCTTTTTATTTGAATTTTTTTTTATTTACTTTTAAATTATGTGGAGAGATAAATTTGACTGGATTACTAAGATAAATGGGATAAAAAGATGGGCCAGTGGTTGTGAGGTAGAGCGCCTGACTCCTGATCCGAAGGTCGTGAGTTCGAGCCCCATGATGAGCGGAGTTCGATCACAAGCTTTACAATCCCTTAATTTAACACAAGTACTGGTTGGTAGCCAGGAAGCAGTCACTAGGAGTGAAATGTATAAGTTGTAAAAACTTGTTTCACAATTGACATAAAATAACTAAGTTTAGTTCAGTGCAAGACTATCCTTACTCCTATGTATTTATATAGGAGTTAGGATAGTCATGCACTGAAATCTCGGTATGTATTTACTTTATTTTTGTCAATATATTTCATTCAGTAAGTTTTAGATCAGTGTTTAGAAGGATTTAGTCAATAAATTCAGTTTTGCATCAGTCTGTAACATTAGCATTTTGCAAGGATATGAGACCAGGGATATTGCATTCAGCTTTATACCACTTTAACATTTTAAAATAGATAAAATGCCTATAAAATAGCATTCAGACTAATAACTACAGTAAGACCACAATAATAAGACCACCATTGGGACCCTTGAAAACTGGTCTTCTTATTGAGGTAGTCTTAATATTGATGTTGAATAAAGAGTAAAACAGTGAAGATGGACTTGAAAATTGTGCTCTTTATTTTGAGGTAGTCTTATTATTGAGGTGGTCTTCAAGTGAGGTTTTACTGTATTTTATTTTACACGTTTTACTGTACATATGAATTTTAATTATCATTACTTTCCATAACAGTATTTGATGGTATTCCAAGAACTAAGCATCAGATAGACATGACCAGTGGTGGATTACTGGGAGAAGCAGCAAGAGAAGGTATGTGTTGATTGTCTTTTAATTGATCAGTCCTGCTTTCAGTTAAGGTGTTTGCGGCTAATGTTTTGTTACGTTTGCAATTAGGTTACCCGTGTGCAATGAATGTGATACGGTGGGTCAGGGATACAAAACAATTCGCAATTGTTAGCCGTAACCTTATTGCCAAGCAAAATATACCACTGAAAATGTCTGGCTTTGTGACAGCATAGTTATGTTTACTGAATAATTGGGTTACTCATGGCACTAGTCTCAAATTTTTCTCAGGTTAACTTTTCAGGTCTCTATAAGGATAGTTTTATCTATGTTTTTGTTGGAACAGTTTATAGTGCTAGGCTCATGGAAGCGCCCATTTATGTTGTCTGGCAGAAAGTTGCTAAATTATCCCATTTATATTTTGCAGCCAATAAAACAAAGATATTCCATGGTTTATTGAAGGAGCGAGAGATTAACATACCTGTTGATGACGAAGATGAACTCGGAGGGGATGGGGAAGACAAACCGAAAGTAAGTTGCTCCTTTTTGTTTTTGGCTCGTCTGTTTTGAAAAATGAAAAAGAAAGTAGCGGCGTTGCTTCTTAAATGTGGTAATAGTAGTCCCTTTCTTTTGATATGTAGCTTAATCTGTTAGTGCTAGCTTTGCTAAACAAAATGGCGTTCATGTGGAAAAATGTCGTCTGGTCTGGGGGTGCCATTTTGTTGCTCCCAACGTATTTTTAGACAGCTATTTCTTCTTCCTCAGCTAACTTTTCTCACTAACTTTCCCGACCGCTAAAAATGCAACTCATTTTTCTTATTCTTAGTGGTTTGCCTAGCAATTCTAGATCTGAAATTCTTATGATTGGGTTATGTCTCATTTGAGATATTTTTTATGACAACATTATCTGTTATATCTGTCTAATACCAGGGTTACATTCTTTTTGTAGAAGAAAAAACAGAGAAAAGACCCGATGATGAAGAAAACGAAAAATGATCCAAATGCACCACCAAATATTCGAATCCCTTTACCAGAACTGTGAGTTTAATTTATTACAATAACAGCAACCTCTCTAGAGCAGCACCTTTTAGAAGATGTAAATTCCACCATTATATCCGGATTAGTCACATGACCCGGGCTGTTTATGTGACTTTAAGTCTCATCGCAAAAAAAGAAAAATGCTAAAATTTGAAGAAAAAATAGAAAAATGAACTCATTTTTTACCAATAAATTGTGTATTTACTTCTTAATATACAAAAAGTAGGTTTGTTTTTAATGTTTACAGAACACTTGTAAAAAATTCAGTGCTTTATGGCCATTCATGCAATATTCTTAATTGGATATAAAACCAGACAGCGTAATCATTCTACCTGTAGCAAACAAGCAGTTAGTACAGTAAAACCTCAGTAATAAGACCACCTTTGGGACCCTTGAAAACAAACTTGTCTTATTATTAAGGTGGTCTTAATTTTGAGGTTGAATTACCAGAAAAAACAGGACTTGAAAATTGTAGTCTTAATTTTGAGGTGGTCTTATTATTGAGGTGGTCTTTAAGTGAGGTTTTACTGTACTTATATTTCATTTTTAGGAAAGACCATGACAAAATGGAGAGGATAAATTCGTACCGGGAAGCTTTGAGAAGAGTCAAAATGGGACCTAACTCCCTACCTTCAATATGTTTCTATACTTTGCATAATGCTGTTCAAGGGTAAGATTGTTGATAAACACTTAACAAAACTCAGAAGTGTGCACTTTTTTAATGCTGTATAACTTTTTTATTGATTAACATTTCTACACGAAATTTTGTATATTGGCTGATGGTCATACATAAATTACATGTTATAAACGAAACGATGAAAACTTTGACACAGCTAGTGAGCTACATTTGTAGTTTGAGGTCTTTGATTTCAGTATAACATCAGTTGAGATAGCAGAAGATTCCAGTCTGATGTGTACAGGATACGGCGACTCTAACATCAAAATTTGGTCTCTGACACCCAACAAGCTAAGACGTATGAAACAATGGGAAGAATTGGAACTGATTGACAAAGAAGGAGGTACAACTGATGTTATGGGGTTGTTTTATGAATCAGTTAAACATTGGAAACAGTGGTTCTGGGATGCATTGTCGTGCTTATATGATTTGAGATCAATGAAAAGACAAAATATGGACGTTTCCATGCGTTACTTGTATTAGTGACGTTGTTTATGCCGTCGAGTATTTTCCAAAGAAATTTTGATATCACAAACTACGCTTTCTCAAAAGTGTCTTTGGTTGCTTAAATTTGATTTCTAGAATTAAATGAACGTAATGTTGATATGTTATGTATTTTTTTTTTCCATTTGAAAAATAGAAGACATGATATTATACCTACTTTGTTGCTATTTTTAGAATATATTTTGTGGACTTTGTTACTAAATTAAGATGACAATTTTCCAACTTTGTTGCTATTTTTAGATAATATTTTGCATACTTTGTTACTAAGTAAAGAAGACATTATGCCTACTTTGTCGCTATTTTTAGATAATATTTTGCATACTTTGTGCTTTATTAAGATGATATCCTAGAGAGAATGATGGACAACAGAACAGCTGAAGAAACAAAGTTACTGACAGGACACAGTGGTGCTGTGTATAGTGGAAGCTTTTCTCCAGATAGAAATTACCTGACTTCTTGTTCTGAAGATGGCTCTGGTTAGTTATATCGTTATTTTTAAACGATTCTTGCTTAATTTAGATTCATTGAGCTTGAATATATGTAGCTTGTGTTGAGGAGCCTGTTATGATATCCTTTAAGATGGATAGTCTTATTTTTTATCAAAAGTAATAAATTTGAGAAAATGGCATGATAAGCCCTTCATACGGACATACTCTAAAACATTGCATTGTAACTTGTCTTAAAAATATCTTTGAACTGCAAAACACGAGTCAGATTCTGGTATTTCTATGCTTATGCTAACTCTGCACATAGGCCAGGGACAATTCAGTGTTGTAGAGTATGTCTTTATGATTGCAATTACCACCAATTTTCATTATATGTATGACGAAAGGATATTTTGTCAAAAAAATAAGACTATACAGTATACCTTTAAGACATTGTCCTCTGTCTGTTATTTCTGTTGGGCAAATTTCAGACATTTGCTGGAGAACAAATTAGTGCTAGTCAGTATTCCTTGAAGACTGGTTCGATCAACTGACCTGCGTTTATAACTGAATAACTCCCAGCAAAAATGTGTAAGCGCATTGGTCTGGGAAAAAGACCTTCACTATCTACTAACAACCTGACATGAGCATTTTTGAGTGGGATAGTGTTGCTTAAAATATATGGTGGAATTTTCACATTGTTCTTGTATTTTACAGTAAGATTGTGGAGCCTACAGACTTGGACGAATTTGGTGTCATATAAAGGTCATAATGCTCCTGTATGGGATGTTAAATTCAGGTAATATTCCAGTGGTTCCATTTGATCCTTGAGTTGACCTTTTGACCCTTGGAATTTCAAAAAAGCCACATTTTAACCCTAAGGATTCCGACAGAATTTTTCTCTATATTATATAATTTATAGGTATTTTGGCTATAAAATGGTAAGATCTGGTCAAAAATGATCAAAATGACCCTTTAGATTCAGCACCTAGTGGAACCCCTGAATTATTCATTCTCATTATTGCTTACTAGTTACTTGAAATACATTGTCTTTGGAAAAAAAGGAATAAGTTCTAAGGAGAGTCGGTTCTGGCTTTGACGAGAGAATGACAATATTTATTTCGGATGATACCAAGTATTTGGATAGAACGTTGTCAAATGAACGAGGTCCGACTGTATTTTCTTTTTATGATTGAACATTAATGAAGTAAGTATTAACCAATGATTATTGATTTATTTCATAAGGGAACTTATATTTCTATTTCAGTCCACAAGGTCATTATTTTGTGTCAGGTGGACATGATAGAGTGGCTAGATTATGGACAACAGACCACTACCAGCCAGTGCGGATCTTTGGTGGACATTTCTCTGATGTAGATGTAAGTGCCATTGTATATATACTTAACGCCATTAAAAACACAACGAAAAATTGTACAAATAGATAACGTGACACTACAGAGGCAAAAATATTCTTTATTTCTCAAACATAATTTCATAAAATATTAATCAATAGTGAAATTAATAAAAAATAATTGGTCTAGAGGTAAATAAAGTTTTGAACAAAAATTTACACATAGATAACTGTAACACGCTTTTGACATTTGGTACCGTACATACTACAAAATGATGCCTAGTTCAAATAGTTGCATTTTTAATGGCTTCAAGTATATATTGTCTGTTTTATGCTTTATGTATCTTTTATCTTTCTTACAGACATATAGCACAGGGCTTTTATACTGTGACGTTAAAATTTGGCTACGATTGTATCTCGCCTCTGATTCATGTGGAGTAACTTTCAGGAAACAGAAAAAAATGTATCGTAAAAATCAGCACATTCATTTCATATCATGGTACATTACGAGTTGACTGTATATTTCAGTATATCGATGTATCCGGATATTGTGACATCCCTATATTATATTCATATACATTTCAGTGTGTGCAATTTCATCCTAACGGCAATTATGTTGCTACTGGTTCTAGTGATCGATCTGTACGAATATTTGATGTACTTAATGGTGGCTGTGTTCGAACATTAACTGGACACAAAGTAAGTTCATTATTTTAAGTCAGCTTAGCTACTTGTTATTCCCCCAAAGGAATGCATGGTCCCATCCATCTTCTCTGTTGTTAGGTTAGTTTCTTAATTCATCTATCATGTACATTGATTCAAGTGACTCCAATGACATTTACTCAAATGTTAAGCATGATGATGCGTGTTGTACGCTATTGTCTAGTCGGTACCTCTATCGTCACAGAAAAGGGATCTCCACTTAGGGTGCATTTTCTACTTACTTGTGTAATCCCTTGATAAAAAAAAAATTCTCGATACTAAAAAATATTGTTATGTATGAAATACTCAATTTTTTTTGTTTAAATTTATGCATCTTTGCTTTTGCTTTGTGCTCAGAAATCAAATGTTTTTATATGGTAGGGGTTCCATTTGACCCTGGAGTTGAACCTTTCACCCCTGGAGTTGAACCTTTCACCCCTGGAGTTGAACCTTTCACCCCTGGAATATCCAAAAAGCCACATTTTGACACTAAGCAGTCCGAGTGAAGAGCCAATTTTTCTCTAAATTATTGGTAATTATACCCCCACAAACGAAGTTTGAGGGGGTATATAGGAGTGAGCTTGTCGGTTGGTCGGTCGGTCTGTCGGTTTTCATGGTTTCCGGACGATAACTCATGAAAGGCTAGACAGATTTGAAAAATTTTTGGTACACAGGTGTAACATCAGAAGATACAGGTCAAGTTCGATATTGGGGCTGGTGGGGCCAAGGTCAAGGTCACTGTTACTAAAAATAGTTTCTCTTACTTTCACTTACTAGCAAATGGTTTGTTTTTAGTTGTAAACGACTTATCTTTCTGTGAAAATAACTGTTATTTCTAGCATATTGTTTGATATATTTTGCATTGATTTAGTTCCATTTTGCCCAGCTTTTTGTGAGCAATTCTATACAAGTTCAGTTTTTTATTTCACAGGAACTGTTGATTAGTTCTTACTGTTCTGTTGGCAGCATTTTTGGTTTATTACATTCAGATACTAGCAAATGGTTTGTTTTTGTTGTTGAAGACTCGCCTTTCAGTGAAAATAACGGGATTTCTTTTAAAATCCATTGAAATAAGGCATAATATAATGTTATATCCAGGTAGTTTGATTATTTGATTAAATCTGTGAAACTGCAGTCAAGGACAATGGAACAAAATGTCTTGATTGCGAATATAAATTGTATCAATTTAATACGCTTTGTTGCTATATTTGTTCGAATTTGAATGCAAAATGTTCAGATCTTGGGAGTTAAAATCAAATATATTGGTGTTACTAGTTCATACTCTAGTCGAATGTATCATTATATTTCTTTGTGACAAAGTGCTATATATTACTGTTCATTTTTTCTATTTTATTGATTTTGACCTGACTCCCATACTGTGGTATTCATATCACCTCCGAAATATTAAAATGTACACAATTCTTATTATAACCCCACTTCAAAATATGCAATGGGGGCTATATGGGAATCACCACTTGTTCCGTCATGTCACATAACATGGTTTTCCATGAATTATTTCTACCAAGCCTAGTTGTGTATATTGTCGGCACATTCTGATTGTGGTCCTGTAGTGATAGATAGTGATAGATAATTTCATTGTCTTGACTGGCGGCCATCTTTGAATTTATCAAAAATATGTCTGACAAAGCGGTATTGTGGGGGTATTAATCACCTTCAGTGATAGCTCTAGTTAGATTTGGTATTAAATGTTAAAATCCAGTAAAATGTTTTTTATCCAAATGACCCTTGAGATTCAGCCCCTAGTGGCCCCTAGTGGAACCCTTGGATACGTCATGTGATTATAAACTATTTTGGAAATGTTTTGTTTCAGGGAGCAATACACAGTCTGTGTTTTTCACCTGATGGGAAATATCTGGCATCCTCTGGTGTGTAACTAATATGTTATATCTTGTTTTATTTGTGTTTTGAATACTCCTTCATATAAAAGCCCATTAAATGTATATATACAGTCGACTCTCGTTAAGACGAATTTTTCGGGACCGTCGGAAATAGTTCGTCTTAACGAAAATTCGTCTTAACGAAAATTCGACGTAAACGTCGGGAGGCCATTTTGGTGGTGTTACGTGAGAAAGTCTAGTTCGTGACGACTGCTTTGTGTTTGGTCGCCATTTGCATAAAACAAATGTTAAAGATGACGTGTTTTAATCAAAGTACACGCTTAATTAAATCACTCATTTTGGCATGTTTTACAAACTATCGGTTTGATCGCAGTGTTCAACAATTCGACATGTTTGCATTAACACAATTTAGTCTAACATTTTGCAAACATGTACAAATCCTTCAATTATGTAAACAATCGATAATTAAATGTGCGAAAATACAGGTAAATCATCTCAGTGACGTGTGAAAACATTCGTCGCCAGCAGGATACGATCCGACTTCGTGTTAAACAATAGATTTAAGGTGCGAACTTGTTAAGCTGGACTTCGAAAAAACTTCGACGTAACGAAAAACTTCGAGACAAAAATTCGTCTTAACCGACAGAAATTCATATAGACAAAGAAGGATAAAATCGGGACTTTTGAAAAACTTCGACGTAACGGAAAATTCGTCTTAAGCGAGTTCGTCCTAACGAGAGTCGACTGTATTTGTATAAGAATCAATTTTACGCTCATTGGCTAGTATTTTGTCTATGAATGAACACCAATGAAAGACATCGAATATGTTGAGATTTCCATAAATTGCTGATTTGTTTTTGTGGCATTCCGGGTCTGAAATAAATATTCATAAGTATGGATGTCAAACTCAATAGTATGGCAATAACGATTTGAACTACTCCTAATGATAAATGGAAATGCATCTCTTTTACTAAATTGAAAGCTGAAGTACAAGAAAATCATTCTGAATAAAGATTGTCAAGTTGTAGGCAAAATATTACCTGATCCCAATGTATCTTCTTAGGCACTTTGAACTCAAATGGGCTATTCGAAACCATGTATTGTTTGAAATAAAATTTCGTATCCAGTAAATTCGAATAAATGAGGTCTAACTGTAGTTTGTAAACTTGTTACACAATTAATGAAACATTTATAAGTTTGAACTGAACTCAATTCCCACTATCACATGCATGGGTCATATTCTCAAAGGGAGACAAATCCTGGAATTTATTGCATTTGTATATTCACTTTGTCTGTTTACCATTTCTTTTCATTTAAATACAGTAAAACCTCAGTAATAAAACCACCCTTGGGACCCTTGAAAACTGGTCTTAAGGTAATATTGAGGTTGAATAAAGAGCAAAATAGTGAAGATGGATTTGAAAATTGTGTTCTTAATATTGAGGTGGTCTTATTATTGAGGTGGTCTTTAAGTGAGGTTTTACGGTATTATATTTGTTGCAATATTTCAGGTTTGGATGGAATTATTTGTTTATGGGACATTTCTAATGGTAATATGTTGGCCCAGATGAGGGATCATTCAAGCACTGTGTACTCTCTATGTTACAGTAGATGTGGGGCTGTCTTAGCATCAGGTGAGTATATGGATTGATAAATATCATTGAAGCGATTTACATTGATACAGTTACTGAGTTAGAGAAAAATCAATGTATTGATCTGCCTCAGGGCTCTCGAATTTGTTTTCAAAGACACTTGTGCTGGACCAATGGAAATGTACAATTTGACTTGTCCGACATAGGAAGCTACTTGTCCTAGAATTTCATTCAATTTACATGCCAACGAACACAATAAATTACCTGTTTATGAAAATGGAATACTCATAATATGATGATCAAAGTTTACAGTATCATTTATTACGTATTAAGGTTCCAGTCATATTCGAAATCTCGGATCTATTGTTGCCTATTATTGCCAGCTGTCTTTTCTTGTCCTGTAATGTAGTAACAAATAAACAAACACAAAGATAGCTCGACAATCTGAAATTAATCATCTCATGTATGTGTTTGTGGGATTCTTAGGTTTGACTTACAACTGAACAATTGCTGATGTTGGTTAGCTTTAAAAACAGACTTGTCCGGGACTAACTTCAATCAACTGTTGGTTGCCAAATTCAGCATTAGACTAGTCGGGGACGCCGGGCTAGTGGATTTCTAGAGCCCTGCGTCTTTTATACATTGACAAGGACTGTAACTTGGGCTTTACATAATGAATTAGGCTAAAATGGGACCAAATATGTGTGGAAAAACATTGCAAAATCAGCACCAGAAAATGTTGAAACATGTACTGGCTTATTACAACAGTCAAGCCAGAGTTGCAGTTCTTGGTAATATAAGCTTGTCAACAACATCATTCTGTATGGTGTATTGTCATACATTTGGTACCAATATCGCAGTATCATGATAACAACATCATTCTGTATGGTGTATTGTCATACATTTGGTACCAATATTGCAGTATCATGATAACAACATCATTCTGTATGGTGTATTGTCATACATTTGGTACCAATATCGCAGTATCACGATAACAACTTCATTCTGTATGGTGTATTGTCATACATTTGGTACCAATATCGCAGTATCATGATAACAACTTCATTCTGTATGGTGTATTGTCATACATTTGGTACCAATATCGCAGTATCATGATAACAACATCATTCTGTATGGTGTATTGTCATACATTTGGTACCAATATCGCAGTATCATGATAACAACATCATTCTGTATGGTGTATTGTCATACGTTTGGTACCAATATCGTATTGTTTAGTGTTAAGAAATATACAGAATTGTGTTTCAAAGTAAAGAATCATTGGCAAATGTGGTGTCTAATATTTGTTTGTTTTTTAATGTAAATCCTAGTCCTATGTTTTATTTGGATTTAAAATCTAATGATAAAACTGTTGAATTGTAGGTGGTTTAGACAATTGTATAAAGTTGTGGGACGTTACAAAAGTAATCAAAGATGTGGATAAAGATATGGACCCCAGCATACCAAGCTCACTGTCAGTGTAAGTGAATAATATCTTGTATGATAGTTTATATTCTGTTTGTACTGATTAATACTGTGTATCGTTTTTTTCACGTTTGGCAAATTTCATGCTTTTTTCCTTAATCTGATTTTAGCAAATCTAATTTTAGTGTGTTTAAAATGAGCTTAAGATTTTTTATTCCAGGAATGAGAATCCAAACCTACTGATAGGTTCATTTGCTACGAAGTCCACATCAGTTCTGTCAATACATTTCACAAGGAAAAATCTGCTACTAGCTGCGGGACCAATGAAAGTGTCATGAAAGACTTGAATGATATTGTCCAGAAAATAAGAACAGATTTAAGTATGACAAGTGCTGTTGAAACAGGGGACTGTGAGGAGAACTGTCAGAGATGATAGACTGGATTACCGACTGCGAGAACAAGATCATGATATCACAGCTGTTGTTTAATCACTTGCAAGGACTGTGACATTTGAAATTTAAGTGTGAAGTCTTTGTACCTTGATTAAATTTCATATGATGTAGTTTTCTGTATTCCAAACTTTTTGCAGAATAGGAAGTCATTAGTATCAAGTTAATCCTTTTCTACGCAAAGCAATTGCCATTTAATATTTCTGAACCTAAACAGAGTTACCTACCCTGAATTGATACATGCGGAAACAAGTGAAGTGAAAATACCAATTGTGCTAAATTATCTGTTAGTGATTGTTATGGTGTATATAGTAAGCAGTATGTTTACAGAAAATTCTATACATTGCTTGTAAGGATTTATTGTAATAATCTTGCCGTTTGCCAGGATTCTTATTTTGGTATGATTTATAATAAAATAAATAAAATTCTAAATTTATGATGCTTGTCATTGTGTTTTATATAAGGCCATCCTGAAAATTGTTCGTTCGGCACAAGCCTACCACTTTAAATTAGGTTGGTTAGTAGTTAGGCAGACCAATCAAATGTTGTATATCCAGCGCATTGTTTAAATATGCAACAATTGAGACAATTTGATTGGTTCCTATTTTAAGCAGAGAGGCACCAAATGGGATGTCTCACAAAGATTATTCACTTTTTATCGAGCCTTTATTAAAACTTATTGCAAAAAGAAACATATTAAGTAAATGATATGCGTTAGTTTTTCTAACAAAACAATACATGATTTCTTTCAAATTTAAAGTTTTCAGTAAATTATAATACATTGTAATAAGATACATGTACTTCTTTTCCCGTAGCATACCCCAAAACAGTCTTCTTTTGATAGCGATTCCAATATTTAGAACTAGGGAAGGGCCCTAGATAATGTTGTTAAAACTTTTGGCCCAACCCTTTTGTATGTATGTACAAGTTACATGTATGTTTGTGCAAATATGATAGTTATATGTATAAATACAATAAAATATGATTAAACTAAACTAATATTTAGAACAAAATGCAAAAGTAAACCAGACTAAAACATGACGCCGATTCAGGAACTCTTTACTCAAAAGTATGTTAATTAAAAAAATCTGTTTTTCAAATGGAAATAACAAAGTACACGACACTATTAAAGATTTTTACATTCGTTCAATTCTATATATCAAAATTAAGCCAGCTAAACATGTCCGAGATAGTGAAGAGCTTAGTTTGTGACGTCAGAACTTTTCATTTTGAAATACTCGACGTCATGAATAACCAACGTCACATGTTTTGTCGCTGAAGCGTCCGTTTGTTTTGCGTTTCTTTAAGTATGAATACTGAAAGTTACTCAATCCAATGTTTCCCGTCTAAGATCTTGGATCATTGTTCCTCTTCTTAGCTTCCTTGAATTTGTTGCATTTATTGGCCAACTGGCCTTTGAAATATTGACATTGTTGCACGGATTCCATTGGTAGTACTAGGAGAATTATCAAATGTATTCCTAATTATTCAAACGTGTGCACTTTCATGAATTAAGTCGAGAACTGAATGTTGATTACATGTATGTTATAGTCGAAATTTTCGCATACACTGCAGACAACTTATGACTGAATTTGTATTGCCACCAAACACTTGGACAGAAAAATCCATGCATCAAAGGCAACTCCGAGCACTTGGATAATGCTGTGCGAGATTTTTACAAAACTAAACTTCCAGGAGCTTCCAGAGGGTTTCGCCCCATGGTCACCTACCAGGACTTGGCCCTGGACCCACCCGGTGGTACTAACGGTCCCCCAGGCTCCCAGCAACTTTTTCAGGTTTTTTCAACTTTCGTTCATGCTCTATGTCATTGGTAAGCTCTTGTTGTTCTTCCATGACTGCCTTTGAAGCAGGTTTCACCGCTGTGACGATGTTGAATATCTCAATTCGCATTTCCTCAACTTTTGGGAGCAAATTTCTATTAAAGTGAGCCAATATTTTCAGTCCCTCAAAGCGACATTCTCTGTACCAGAGAACATACCACAGTGGGTCCATAATACAATTCACAATCGAAACAAATTCAAATGCAGTTCTGTTCTGTTCAATAGAAAGACCATGTGTCACGCTTAAAGCTAATATGATACCATAAGCGACAAAGGAGACGCACATAACTGCCGTGCACATGAAGACAAACATAGTGGACTTATACTCGAGAATGACGGCTTTCCTTATGGGGAGGCGTGGTTGACAAGGCGGTCCTGTCTTTGTTTTGCGGTAAATGAGAGCTATAATGTTCGCGTAGCTATAACTACAAACAATGGTGGCAATTGCCACACAGGTTAATAGGTATATAAAGTCCAACCCATCGCATAATCCTGCCTCGCTAAACACTGACAATGTTCGTAATTTGACGTAACACGCCCCATAGCGTAACGCCCAATGCCCGAGCAAGAACCCCGCCCATGTGGTGAATGTTATAACCCTTGTTAATCTGCCTGTCACATACTGAAGATATATCATCGGATAAAAGAACAACGCATATCTTTCCACGGCCATTAGTGAGACACTTATAACCGAAAGCAGGTTGGCTGAAGTTCCTAATAACTGTAAAGTTGCGTTGACCATTGGATCAGAGAAGAATTTACGCAATGTAGTGAAGAATATAAACAAAGCATCGAACAGTAGTAGTCCTGAACTTAGGAATTTTCCAGCGTATGGTACTTTCTTTGTCCTTCTTAGCACTACAATAGCCGGTATAGTTATCATTAATGCCAACAAGCCAACAACTAGAAACGCCAGACGAGCGCCGAGTGAGAAATGCTCTGTATACAACGCTGAATGGTCACCTTTGAAAGTTGAATAGATCGTAACATTTGTATAGTTGTCCATGATGATTGAATAAATATAAAATAAATATAACTATATTATATTCGGAGACGTAGTGGTCGATGGGTAAAGCACCTGAATCCGGATCCGTAGTGAAATCGAGTCCCGCGTTGAACTTCACAATACAAATGTACATGTACACGAATTTGGCACAAGTAATGAAGTGGTCATCGAGAGTTATTAGTATAAAGTGTAAAACTTGTCTCAAAATTGATGTTAAATAAATAATTTTAACTTAAATTAAACACGATTCGGAACAGTTATTAAGACAACGATACGAGTGTTCAACTAGATTGTTTGTCACTCACATTTTTCCACAGAAACATATTTTTTATAACAATGGTTTGTCGACTAATAATATTCCATTTACGATTCACTCATTATTGTTTCTATGCTTGAAACAACAAAGAATTCATTTTTTTTTAATAACGTACAAAAGAATCCACATATAATCCTGAAAAAAAGCATCTTGACATAAATTAACCTCTGGGTGAAGAGATTACTAATTCCGTAATGTACCAGTCAGTTAACAGTGGTCATCCACACACAGCGCTTCAACGGCATTATTTCAATACCAATCAGGCCATACCAAAGTGAATCCATGTTTAGCGTCCTCATCATATTTTGAAATCCAATTTAGAAGAGTCAAATGAAAAGGAGATGAAGTTGTTACAGTTAACACCACATACACAAGACAACGCTTCCTCGTACAGATCACTGGGAAACAACAGTCTGCAAAACATTAGGCACTGAGGAGGTGCAAGGCTTTTAGAATACAAAGATACATCGGGAATACATTTTCTTTTCTCTTCATAGACAGCTAGATGGTAGATTCAAATCACCATCACTGTTGCATTCATTTCACAAAAAGACTTTCTGTTAGATATTGACGTAGTTAAAGGCATCAAAATGAGAGTAGTGATTTTGACAGATCGGAAAGGATTTTCTAATACAGTCGACTCTCGTTAGAACGACCACGTTAGTTCCTTGGAGTTATGTCGTTGTATTGAGTATGTTATTATATTGAATTCGATCAACGATAAAATGAGCAGATTCGTTCCAACCGGATTTGTGTCGTTAAACGCATATTACGAATACATATATTCCGTCATAACGAATGTCAGTGTATTAGATTTCATTACACTTTAGAAATCGTCACATTCAACAGATTCTCCATAGACTACTTCAGTGACAGCGAATTTTCTACCAGGATAGAGAGTACTTAATGTTTTACATGTATTTATTGCAAATCAAGATCTTATCAAGCGAATTAAAAAATAGTTTCGTCTATACGATTCCATTCCTTATCTAATACAGTATGTAAAAAAGTTAACACAAAATGCAGTAAAACCTCGAAAACTAGTCTTAATATTGAGGTGGTCTTAATATTGATATTGAGGTAGAATAACAAGCAAAACAGTGAAAATGGACTTTAAAATTGTGTTCTTAATTTTGAGGTGGTCTTATTATTGAAGTGGTCTTATTATAAAGATGGTCTTATTATTGAGGTGGTCTTTATTTTATGTCGTCACTGATGGTCACTCAGTAGTAGCAAAGGTTTGTCGACAGTAAATGTTGTTGCGCGAAGACAGCAAAAACTCTACTGTTCAGATGACTGCAAACAATGATCTAGTTTGGTACGGTCGAAATATTTTTAATCATAGAAGTAGAATAAAACATGCAAGATGTTAAGTACGTATACTGCTATTGTAATTGTTTCGTTGTATGTCCAACCATTTATTCTTATTACATTCAGATTGTGTGTCAGCTTCACATGGTATTTCACACACACCTACTATAATTAGCACTAGCTGACACTGAGTTACCTGCGGGGACAGCGGCGATACTCATGAAAATAGCTATACTTCACCGGTATTGACCATTACCAGAAATTAACAGCAAAAATTAATAGAGCTCTCTATGTTCGTATTTTATAATCGCTGACAAATATAGTAAAACCTCAAAATTAAGAAGTGTTCAAGGGTCCCAAATGGTGGTCTTATAATATATTATTGAGGTTTCAACTGTGCTTCATCTTTTACTTTTTAATATTTTTACTCATTAAAAACAGCAAAGCCTCAATATTCTATATGACGTCACGTCATTTATATGACGTCATTATAAGTTTGATAATTTAACGTAAATTATCGGATAAAAATTCACCGTAATTCCGCGGAAAACCACCTTTAAACATGAAATATATTTTGACATTTGGGTGGTGAGTGCAGAGTCATGAATATCGGCTACAATGACACACACTGTTCTCAGCTTGACACGGTGTTCACAGTGAAACAACTGTGCGCGAGATTAATTACGATTGCCTGGATGTTGAAAAGAATATTTAATATTGATGATATGTAACCATAGCATATACACGCGCTTGATCTAGTTATTTCACCCCGAGAGCATCTGAATCAAATTTGCACTCATAACTACGTCGTGAAAATATTCCGCCCGCTGCTCACTCGGTGAAATAAATTTGGATAATTCACCAAAACACCCAAATATCCTCTTCTTTTTTCAACACCAAGGCATTCCATTAGGAAAACCTCAGCCAACTACGTCCAGTGCGTAGTTTAACGAAGTGTATCGAAGTGATACGGAAATATCCTAAAGCTGTCGAAAATGCAAGGCATTCATTACTATCAGTGGTATCCCTTTACAATGTACAAAGACCTATGACATTACACAGCATTTCAACAGTATTGTGCTATCTTGGTCAGAAAGCTGCGGGTTTCCATAGCGTCAAAATATACTCAGTACGTTTTAACACGCTCACCTTTGTACCTTTGATATGTCTTTTATGTTTTAAAATTCATTTTGATATGAAAATTTAATCGTTGATTGAAAGGAAATTATACCATTGATATGTCTTTTTAATGTCATTTTTATTGTGTTTTAAAATTCATTTTGATATGAAAATTGAATCGTTGATTGAAAGAAAATTCGTTCGTAAAATGAAATAATATTATGATACTTTCTTATCTTGCATCCCTTGTTCATGAAAGGGGTAGGTTCACTTACCCCCAAACTCAGCCCTGTGTCAGAATATTATGGACTTTTCACAGAACGATTAATTACAAATTTCAGATGCAAAAGTGTGTTTTATTGAAATCTTTTACGAAGTATATAGTTGCCATAGCAACGGAAACACTACAAAGCACAAATTACCGTAAAAACTCGTGTTTGGCTGTCATGACATGTAATCTAGTTTTTGTCTTCCTTGTTTGCGTGTTTTTCATTCTTATGTTGCTATGGTAACAGAAAGGCCTTAGATTGATGCACGTGATCTCGTCTGTTTAACATATTTTATTGATAAAAGTAAACTATTTCATATCAATTTTTAACAAATATCTTCACCATTTACCTTTACAATGATTCTAAAAACATTAGCTTTATAACAATGCACGCGAGTCCAAAATTACTGAATTTAGGTGCGTTGTTAAATGTACGAAGTATATAAATGGAAATTCTGCAAATAATGTACGTAGGTCAACACTTGTTTCCAAAAGTGTAGTGAAGTATGCGCTCAAAAAAATACTGAAAAGTGGCTTCATCTTGTACTTACTGATATAACGGGGTATTAGAGATAATTTTAGTAATAAATGATTATTCAAAGCACTGCATTTAGTACGTGTGTGGATTACCCGGATTATCCTGTCCCCCACGTAGTAGTTACTGGGACTGCGACGTTTGTTATGCTCCCCGAAGGAGGAGTAGGCTTATATAGCCGCCGCGTCGTCTGTCCGCGCGTTAATCACGTGTGTGCGTCCGTCCGTCGCACATTCGTGTCCGCGCTATTTCTCAGTAACTACAGGCCAGAATATTGACGAAAAACTTGTAATGGCAATGTGAACTTTCTCGTATTTTGTCCTCTTTTCGTCAAAATATTACGTTGGGTTTATATTGTACATATGAATGAATAGTTTCCTCATTGTGAACAGGAGATTAATTCCAATGTTATACTATTAAGTGACTGACTGATACCTTTTCTACTTAAAAAAAGTTTGTGTCTGTAAATAAGCTGTTAAATTCAGTAATGACTGACCGAAAAATCATTGCCGATAATTGTATATAAATATAAAACTATTCACTGCTAGCCTTGTTATATCGACTACCATTAACCTTAGATCAAATAAATTGTTTATGCATGGCAAGTCTGACGACATTGAGAAATATTGCCGTTGGTATCTGGTTAACTGCGGCAGGGACATATTTTGGCATTACAGAACGGTTTCAGTGTAAGTAGATGTGTTTGCATAAAATGGAAATTTAACTTTACTGTCGCGATTCGTACTCGATACTTTTCGTCCTATATTAGAGAAATCACATTTGAAGTAATTCAAGCCATCAAGTGGCAAATGGAAATGTGGTTTGTCGTTGGTCAATTTTTCTCTAAATTATAGTTAATTTTGCTATAACATAGTAATATCTGGTCAAAAATGATCAAAATGACCCTGGAGATTCAGCCCCTAATGAAACCCCTGATTTTGTATTACTTGACTGTTTATCTCTTTGTAGACAAATTCCGACATGCTGAGTTTGTGAAAGAAGCTATGCGGGTGCTTGATGGTTACCCACATAAGGAGTACTTACTTGGTCTCAATATAAAACAGTTGAGATTTGATCTTAGTGATGACTTTAATAAGAAGAATGAATACTTATCTCAGGTACTGCCTCTTTGTTAGTTACTGATTTCATTAATTTCACGAGGAAGTACAAAGTTGGTTGCAGTTTTGTTTTACTAATCAAAATATATAATCAGAGTCATTAGTACAGAGGATATGCACCCAAAGAGTTCATAGAGACTTTAGATAACTACGTCAAGTGCTTATAAATTAGAATAATGAAGTGGTACGGAAGTACCCGAGAGCTGACTAGAATGAATTTTATACTGGATAAGAGTTACTTCCCTTTGCATAACTTGATACTGGCTATGTTTTGTACAGACGATCAGAGTGACATTCATGTTTGAAATATGCAAATCTTTGCTAGTCAATGATTAATTATTTCGACCCATCTCTTGCACTGACTACAATAGTTTACTCTGTTCCACAACTTTTTTACACCTAGACATTTTTAAGATCAGCCATGCATTCAAATATGGCTAACAATTGTGAACATTACCAAACTGTTTTGTTTTGTATCCCTGGCCCACTGTATTGCATTCACTGCACACGGGGAACCAAACTGAAAATGTACGAAACATTAGCTACAAACACCTTAACTGAATGCAGGGCAGATACAGTAGTCTGTGCCTTTTCCTATTCAATGTATGCATTAAATTACATCTAAGAAAAAAGAAAACTTATCAACCTATTTTTTTCTGCTTGTATGGGAATTTATTTTTAGACCTGATTTTTGTTTCATTTTGTTTGCAGATGGTGATTCCAATATGTGGATCGAAAACTAAGGGAAAAATTTACAGTTGGTCATCCTTACAAGTCGACCAAGAGAAGGAGACAGAAACGTCAGTTAAATATATGTTTGATTCTAACAACAATTGTAAAACAAGTTACCATAACTTATTGAGATTTCTTTCTATGACTGCTTCCTTGATTATAAACCAGTACTCGCTCTGAATTCAGGGACTGATGATGCTTACTTTTCAATCTAGTCCAAGGCAGGATTTGAACTCATTGCATTCAGATGAGTAGTCATGCACTTGTCTGCTGTGTTTGTGTTTTAGATGAATGTTAAATTTTCCTTTCTCCATGTGAAATTCTTTCTCTTGATATAATTCTCAGGTTATTTCCCCCCCCCCCTTTTGTCCCATTGTTGCCAGGTTGACTTGTTCTGCAGGGGTGATAAAGTTCGGATTCGAGACCTCCAGGGTCGATTTTTAGATTGATGTAAATCCGATGAGTTTTTTGGTGGTGGGGTT
This sequence comes from Mactromeris polynyma, assembly GCA_032209605.1. Classification (NCBI taxonomy): domain Eukaryota; kingdom Metazoa; phylum Mollusca; class Bivalvia; order Venerida; family Mactridae; genus Mactromeris; species Mactromeris polynyma. The sequence goes on from JASFXZ010000041.1 coordinate 3,378,451, forward strand.
GAATCGCTATCTGGTCGAAACGAATTGGTACAAATAAAACAAAAATGGCATCGCAAGCAATGAAGACTTGGAGAAGATGAAAAATTTGAGAAAAGGTCTGTACGAACAATTATTGAAACAAACTAGTAATAATATACAGGTAAATTTAATGGGATATACGTTCCACTCGTTCAATGTCGTTTGTCTGCATAGTATTTAGGCAGTTAATAATTTCGGACGTCATACCCCCGGCTTTTCAGGATTAGCAATTCAGGTCTGTTATCACCCCTGGTTCTGTGATGTATTCCATCCATTAAATGACCTTTATGGTCGACCAGGTCATTCCTTGTGCTTCTGTTCCCTTGTGTATTTACCCTTGCACCTCCTCAAATGGGTGATGTTTTATGAAATGTTGTTTTCCCGGAGGTCTGTGTGGGGAGGCCTTATTTTTATAAGTGTGGCATTCCCTGTAGCAACTTACTCTCCCATAGCTGACATGTTTGTGTTCTTTGCCAAGTGTCTTTGATTGCTTAATTTTGATTTATAGAATTAATTGAACATGAAAATGTCATACATGTTACTTAATTTTTTTTTTCCATTTGGAAAAAAGAAGATTTTTCAAGAATTCATGTGCATTTGAGTAATGCGTTTCTGAAGTGACATCATTTGCGCTTTACATTTGCATCTAGTTCCTAATATTTGAATTGCTATATAAAGAAAAATAGATGTCCGATTTTTATTTACTTTGTATTAAATGAAATTAGAAATACATAGCTGTTCAAAATGTACAAATCTGGAAATGGATTTTGGTCACTAATTTTGTCTGGAATTGGTCAAATATCCAAAGTCGGACTAGGAAGTGTAAGTGACAGCTGAGGTGCATTACAGTTATACATTTGTAATTCCATGCAACGTAAGTACTGATTGGTAATGCAGATTAGGTCAACTGACCATATACATTACTGAAATACTGTTGAAATACTGCGTTAATCTCTCAAATGAGCGAAATACAGTCGGACCTCGTTTATCCGGTCTGAAATTTTATTTCGAATATTACATGGTTTTGAATAGCCTATTTCAATTCGACATTCATGAAAATAAACATCAGAACCTGATATTCATTTTGTATGATTCCGAGTAAGGTGTCATATAAAGAGGTCCAACTGTATTTTAGCTTGTGACTTGTCTCAATTGTTGACACCATTATATTTCAGTTGGCGTGTGGATCGTCTAGACCTTTTGATACACAAGAAAGATCCGTTCACATTTTACGTACATCCTGATGCTGATTATGTGAAAGATATCACTTTGAAAGAAGGGCAATTGATTAGAGACAGATGAAAATGTTGTCACTATGACAACAATATTTATATATGGACCTATTTACTGAGCGACGACTGTGTAATGCAAACCATTTGTATCACGGTGATGTTAGTCCATGAAGTAATGAACTGGGATATATGTACAAATTGAGAAGTTTGTTAAAACTCTTCATTCAACCTCTGTATTAAGACCACCTCAATAAGAAGACCAGTTTAAAAGGGTCTCAAATTTGGTCTTATTATCGAGGTTTTACTGGTCAATCATACATTTCTGTCATGTGACATTGTTTTTATAATCAATCCGTTGTTGGATAATATTAAACCTTGTACAATTTTTATTTGAGTTCTGTATTCTGCATGCAAATATTATGGTTAAAATGTTGCAAGGTTGGACAACTAGAAGGTTAAGTAATACACATGCACAATATTTAATTGAGAACCATATAGGTGGTAAAATTCATGACATGGAAGTGTTTGCAAATATCGCAGATTCACAAAAATTGTCGAGCATTATTTCATACATCGTAATGTTTTGCATTCGTAATTATTGAATGTTAAAGTGTTCAGTGATTCTCAAATATTTCCTCCTGCAAAACATACCACATCGCCAATAAGCAAACTTTTTGACTATTGTAGAAATCTGCTTATACTGCGTCAATCCTGTTTTCCACCTAAGGATATGTGTTTGAAAACTATTGCAGTTTGATAAAACACCCTAGCCCTGGGTTGGAAACTGGGTGCTTAAAAACTCGATCTTATATCCCCCAATGTAGGATGAATCTCATGCTGATGACGTCACATAATGATGTCACATAACAGCGAATAATAACTTGAAAGAGTTTGTAAAACATTTCACTTATAATAATGTATTGTTTTACGAATTCAAGTTAATATATGCCATTATGTGCCATCATTACATGTTGTCATCAACACAAGGGGGATGGGGGAATGTAAGATAGAGTTTTCAAGCACAGGTGTAAACACGCGAAATCCCGGTCTGGTATGCAAGAATATTTCCGGCATGTTTATCAGTACTTGGAGACGTTCACACTATACACACATATCGGCACTATCAAAGTTGTCCACAATGCCAATAATAGTGTAATTGAATTCAGATGGTATTTCGACGAGTCATTGCTTACATCTGATGACAATGATATTGTCACAGTTGCTGTTGATGATCTAGGCGTGGCCCCGGAGTCTCGTGCTTCTATAACAATTCTGTAACTGTCTTGAACAGTCCTATTCAGTTCATACATTGTATATAGAACTCCCGTCTGCGAGTCGATTCGAAAGGCATTGTTGCTGTTTCCGCCTTGAAAAGAAAGAAATGTGTCAAAAATTAATTTACTCAATGCTAAAATCTATCGGCTTGGTTCATGATATTGTAAAAGTGATTCTTAATTTCCATAATCCAAATTTATTGAGTCTTTCCATTTTGAAACATCAGTGATGTTTGGATCAAACAAAGACATCCCAACTCCCCATATCTTATCATTCGGAATTGCTTCTACAAGAATCTTGTCCTCGGTATAGAAGGGGAGAGAACTCATGACAATATGCATACTATAAAAGGGGAGAGAAGTTGTGACAATCTCCTGTGGCTACAACATATACTATACATGGGAAAGGGAGATAACTCCTACGTTATATAGCTTGATACCAGTCTCCAATCTCTCATCTCATCATTTTTATTCTGTCGCATATAAAAAGTGCCATTTGTTTAAGTAAAAGATCAGAGTAATTATGTCGTATACATAAAACCACTGGAGATTGTCACGAGTTCTCTCTCTTTAATATCCCTCCTAGAGTTCTCTCCCTTTATTCCTTCTACAGTATATATATAGGATAAAGGGGCATAACCCGTGAGAATCTCATGTGCATAAAACTGTGTGATTATTTTAATGATCTCAATTAACTTGATATCATTTAAAGAGATCGGAGCTTGGAAGCTTCACTCAAGTTCTATAATCTAGAACCCAGCCCTGTGTTCAGTTACGGCTATCAGTAGCGAACGTTTTGTGTTTTATTCCTTGCCCGCCGTATCACACTGGCTGCACACGGGAACCAAATTGCAAAACGATAGGGCTGATAGCCGTAACTGAACGTATGACAGGTACCTGTGATATCGTATGCCACACGAGCGTTCTTGTCCGAGTCGATATCCTTTGCACACATGTCCGCAATTATAGAACCTTAAAATTGAAAGCAATTAATTTAATATTTATATTGACATATATAAACAAAAGTATAGGAAGTACTCTTGACACGTTTCCACGGTGGGATATAATGTCCTTTAGATCATAGAAATATTTATTGGATTAATGCAATGGATTCCATATAGCCTCTAAATTGGATTGTCTCCCTTCCATGCGAAAATGACACCTGTCCAAAATGGTCAATAATCAATAATAGATATTGGTTCTATGTTATAACCGATTCAATTTATTCTAATTTCACGTCTCTGGTCATTATCGTTAGCGACTAACTTAAGTTTAAGGATGATCTTGAAGAAAGTATATTTAAATTTATATTGATGTTGTTCAAATTATCGTATTTATACAATTGTCACAAACCTGGCTTTGTTTTTTCTCTGATGACAACATAATGCATAAATTGAGGGCTGTTGTCATTTTCATCAATAATTTCCATAAAAAGTGAAGTTTGTATGCTGCTTAAGCCATCGGTTACCCTGGAAATCAAACAGAGTGAATTGTGTAAAAACAATAATATGTATTAATGCTTGGACAGTCATGATAATATCTATATATTATAATTAACTCATATTTGAATAGGAACATTAGACAAGCATAATAGTAATGTTATTTATGCCGGATTAAATCACAGGAGATTGTCACCAGTTCTCTCCCTTTATCTATTCGATTCGTGTGACAATGTTCCGTGGTTTAGACTTTGAATATTATTATTCTTCACGCCGACTTGACAAACAAACATGAGTAAGTAGTGAAAATAATCCATATTAATTTATTAGTGTTGTTTACATATTGCCTGTCTAACTATCCAGAAAGTTGTTAACGTTATGTCTTTAAAAAATAAACAAAATATATAAATCTAGCCTTCAGAAAAACAAAACAAACCCTTCCTGAATTAACTGCTCCATAAATATGAGAATGATACAAATAAATAATTACCATGAAAATCAGTAATGACTATACGTATACATTTGTATTAATGTTAAATATTTTTGAATATACATGTATTACTATATTGGTTACAGTATGAGGCTCAAATATGAATATCATTGTAAAACTTGATGTACATGTACATTGAAAAAAGAGGTCACGTGGGTTTTATTGATTTCTTTTAAACTGTGAATCAAAATTCAACAATGTGAATGTCATCATATAAACAATTTCAATGTACAATGTATGACTTTCGCTCAGTTGAAATTTAGGACAGGTCAGCAACATCAACTCTAAAGTTAAAATTTAAAGAAAACCAGTAGATTCTAATACGAGTGCAGCGACAAATGCGTACAATATGGTGGCGAATATTTCGAGAAAGAGTAAATGTCAGAGACATCAAAATCACTAATATAAACGATTATTATTTTTAAAAAAAACACAAAGTGATGCATTAGAAATTTTGTCTGGAGCATTTTCATACCTGACAGAAATCTGGTACTTGGTGATTGCATCTTGTACGTCCACATCAAAACCTTCCAATGTGGATATTACACCGGTTCTAGAGTCAACACTGAATTTCAGTGGTTGCGATGGTAACTGTGAGGTCATTGAGTACACTAGCAGGTCATTGTCAGTGTCCACTGCTATTATTCTGTATACTGAAGTACCGATTTGAACTGTCTCCGACACGGGAACCGTCCGACCTGGACTGCCTGGTGTTGTAAATACTGGTTGGGCTGTTTAAAGGAATTTACAGTAAAACCTCACTTAAACACCATCTCAATAATAAGACCACCTCAAAATTAATTTTTCACTATTTTTTGCTCTTTATTCAACCTCACAAGACCACCTCAATAAGAAGACCAGTTTTCAAGGGTCTCAAAGGTGGTCGTCTTATTGAGGTTTTACTGTACATCAAAACCTCAATAATTAGTGCATCCTTTGATTCAATGAAAGTTGGTTTAAGTTGGGAAGTGGTCTTTTTATCGAGTTAAATATAAAACAAAAACATGAGAATGCTATCTAATGAGGTGCTCTTAGTTTCGAGGTGGTCTATATATTAGGTTCTATTATACACAATATATCTTTGAATATAAAAGCTACATTCACATTACTGCTTGGTTGTTGTTAGAGTAGGCAAACGGCTGGGAAAGGACTTGTTGTCTACACACATTCAGATGTTGCAATTTCATGGCTTATTTTCAGAATTTTTTTTATGGAACATACATTTGTATTTCCAGTCGCTTAATATTCTATTTGCATTCAAATTGGAAATTAATACTCATCGAAAGTCATGGCATTACTTAAGCTGAGAATGACTACGTGTATTTGAAATTCACAACAGTAATTTCGTTTATAAACACAAAGTCTCGTACATAAATATCTCTAATCTTGTTTTTAATTCTTTTAACTTTTGATGTCGGTCTATATCACGTTGTCCAAGTTACTACATTCTGATAAAGACCTCACTAAACGTAAATTGTATCATATTCTTAAGAAACGCAAATCAGACAAATAAATAGAAAATAATGTTACGTTAATATTATTTATAATCAGTTCATAATTAAGATTTGAAACAATATTGTAGAGCTAATATCGTATTTTTTACATACCTGCTTCTGTATATTGACAAAGTATTCCAGAAATTATTAGCAAAAATTCAGTATTGAAGATGCATTTCAGAAACATATCAAAATGTATAACTTCCATTTTCAGATCTTATAACTATCAACACCTTGTACCAACATGTACATGTGTTTACTACGATGAATGTTCCATAATATAGGTATTGTTTTATATTTTTGTACGCTGAGACCCTATCAGTGACAATTCGATAGAAAGTGATCCATTTATTCAACGGTTAATATTTCGTGCTTTTGTGACCACATAACTTTTATTCATGTAATACAGTGTGACCTGACTGTGGAGACACTACATGTCCTTAGATACCGCTTCTAGGTTCTTCTCATTTTTTATCAACCAAACTCCAAAACACTAAATGAGCGCTGCTGTACGATTTCCAACCTCTTCTTTAAGTGACGTCATGTCCAGAGAACGTCACATGTGACGTCACCATGTACTGACAGTAAGTAATGTTTGCCTCAAATAGTAATATGAAAACGAAGTGACCATATGGAGTAAATATTGTTACCTGCCTGCAAATAGTGACATCACATGCTGGGTTTTCTTGTAATGCCGTCACTTACAGAAGAGATTGTAAATCCCATAGCAGCACTCCAATCATAACAATGTTTGTGGGACCTATTGTTTGCAAAGATCTGGGGCCCAATCTCTCAAAACATCTCAAATAGAAATCTCAGCTCAATATGAGATTTTGCTCAAATTAGAGTTTAAGAAAATCTCATTTTGGATCTCTTAAAAATTTTCGGAGAAAAAAACTCATCTCATCTTTTTTGTTTTGTAATATCGATTTTGAGTCTGGTCTAAGATGAGAATAATATCAACAATTTGAGATAATATTTGAGCTGAGATTTAGCTCAGAATGAGATACGCCGGGATATCGTGGCCAGTTTTGTTTTATTTTCCCAAGGTGGTCTTGATTAAAAGGTTTTACTGTGACAATATTTGTTTATTTCACGTCAAAGTTGTGTTTACGCGGTGGTTGATTTTAATGATCAATTAAGCAAATTAAGAATTAATTGGTTTATTTAGGAAAAATAATTATTGTAATTATTTTCACTAAATTTCATTAATATGTTTTTGAAATAACCACAAACACGCGATCTTGTCAAGGTTTTTATAATGAATGTTTAGTTAGTAAAATATTGTGTACTGGTTTATAAAAAATATAAAATGTCAAATGCGCCAATGGGTAATAAAACTTGTACTTGCAACGTGTATCTTATAATTATGGAGCTGTAAATTAGTTATTTATTGGCCTTGATTATTTAGCTTAAATTGATGTGTAGGCCTAGTTTTTTGCGGGGGGATGGGGGGGGGGTCCGGTATATATCGGACCCGTGTTCGGACGAAGATAATCTCTAGCATTATAAACACGGACCATTATAAACACGGACCTATATATCCGTGATATAAACAACAATATTTCTAATATTTGAAGATTTCTCTATGAAATCTTAAATGATTGCAGCGGGGGGAGGGGGGGGGGGGGGGGGCATTTCTACCAGTTTGACCAGTGGACATTGTCATGTTTTCTGTGAAAATGAAAGTATACAAATTTCCGCCCAGGAAAAAAATAACAAAAATCATCCACTTAAAAAAATCCATTTAAATAAATGCATTTGTAAGTGTGTAACATTTTTGTAATTTTAATGCGTATGTAGAAATAACATGACATCATTAAATCATTAAATTGATACCTGGAATATAAGATAACTACATGAAGTGTTGTGTTTCATGCAGCTACTCTTTGGATTCTTCGCGAAAATCTTTTATAAATCATAAGCTATTTTACAGGGACGGCGCGAACGCAGTCCCCACACAAATAAATTGCGTACCCGAGTTACCAACATTTGTGGTAATCGCAGGCGTCAGCCCAACCGAAGTGCAATGGAAGGGCCTCTTCCTGGGGACACCGCCTTGAAGATCACGGTTTTCCCTGTACCAGGTAAGTATGCTTTGTACAAAATGTAACTGATTAATATAGCTAATATTGCTTAAAACTTCTCAGTAAAATTGCTGTTTCAAGATTTTGCTTTTATGATTGAATTTGATTAAATAGTATATTCATATTCTACTTCTGCTTGCAGTTACTTTATTTATTGGTAACTTAGACATATTTAAAGTAAAATTACTGTTTTTTTAATAAAGGGAGGTAATAAAAAATCCAATTATTAAAAACTTTTACTCGGTACTGCTAAGTACTCCGCTGACTTATTGCAATTAATATAAATATAGCCATATGGAAATTTAAAACATAGAAAGTTCAATATGCCTGTAATGTTTGTGCGTAATTAAATTAAAAGTGATTGATTAACTGAATAGGTCATTATCGAGTATGACCGCCGTTTACATAGTTAACGTTTGCCAGAAATAATATTCCCATATCGTATCCATAGATGAGTTTATGTGTAGGCCCTAGTGTTACGGGTGTCCGGGAACATGGATTTTTGTTGTAGTTAGATCGTCAGAGATGAGTTTTGGTGTATATTTCGTTACGCTAAATATGCTTACAATAACATCAAAAACATACATAAACTAATAGTTTTGGCCATTTAATTTCTGTAGATATTTCGAGAAAAATGTGTAGACCGCGTCCTACACGGCCTAATCTACGTCCCTGTCCAGATTCCGAGGACAATAACAGGTCCAGAGAATCATCGTCAAACTTAAATCTGATTTTGTATTAAAACTTCATTGTAGTGATACTGTATTGTACGTGAGAATAGTGTTTTAATTAAATTGATCACTTAACGGGCCCGTGACCTTAGCCGCGGGTACGGACAGAACGTTTGCAAATGACGCATATATCATGCTAAACATTTTGTGAAAAATTTGATTGGAATACATTTTTTAAGTGATACCCATGACCACCTATTGATCTTGGTGTGAATAGCCTACTATATAAGCTGCGCCAAGACAAAACGTCCATTTTCGGGATTTAACATAATCTAACATATCTATATGCAGATACTCCCCGTCAGTAAAAAACAACCATCATAACAAATTACAATACATGATTTCACTCAATAAATAAATAATTAACATATTATTTTGCGTAAGAGACCATATAGGCCTACTTGTAGAATTACGGATGTACCGGATGACGTCACGGACACCTTGCACGGACTGCACGTAAAACATGTTTTGTGTCAATTATCTCGTTGACACGTTGTCAATGTTTCAAACTTTAGTATTAAGATTTAATTTTATTGAACTGACGCGTTACCTTCTATACGGGGATTTATTATTTTGCGTGTCTGTTGACCCTCGGGTACTTTCCGTCAACTACCTAATTGTTACTTCACAACAACTTTTGATATTCTAATATTTCATTTAACTGACGACTGGAATTGTTTAAGATTCAACGAATATGATCGACTATCTGTTTCCAAAAAACGGAAACTTTAAAAATAATTCTGACTGGTAAAGATGTCACAAAAGAACCCAGGAATGAAGAAACTTCAAGGTAAGTTTGCACGACTTTTCTTAAACGCTGAGGATAGCAAATCTCGTGACATTGTTTGTGGAATATTGTATATACGAGGGATAGCAAGTTTTTGTATTCCATATCCGATGCTACGAGATTGTGTGTTCGACTTACTGTATAAGTGGATCATATCGCGTGTAAAAAAGTTCGCGAATTGCCTTTTCCACAAGTTTCGGGTGCGTGAATGTTTGCGAATCGCCGAAATAGCTTGGATCATAATATCTGCACGTCGTAACAATCGCTATTATATAATCGATTGTACGACAGGGATTTTCGATTTTTAGAACTATATATTTATATGAAATATTCACGTTTCAATCTTTATTATCATAAAATCGAACAAGGTGACCTATCAATTTTATTTTATATTTTGGTTTGATACATTACACTGATCAAATAAACAAAGTTTAAAGTAAATCTCTGCGTTAGAAAAAAATGGCCTTATTGTAGGAAACGCCTTTAATGAAAGATGAACCACTTGAGGTACAGTGAAGTTCAATGTCACAGTTATAGGTTACGTGACGTTCAATGTCACAGTTAAAGGTTCCAAGGTCACAGTTTTAGGTTCCATGAAGTTCGAGGTCACAGTTATAGGTTCTGTGACATTCAAGGATACAGCTAAAGGTCCCAAGGGCAGAGTTGTAGTTTCCGCGAAGTTCAAGGTCACAGTTATAGACTCCGTGACATTCAAGGTCACCGTTAAAGGTTCCTATGTCACGGTTATAGGTTCCGCGAAGTTCAATGTCACAGTTATATGTAAATAACATAATGTAAAGCTGGCAAGTACCTAGACAGACCGGAACAGTACGCGGACACTTTTTATCGTATTTTCTAACCTGTGTAAATTTGGCTGTGTTTCAAATCATACGGTCTTCGCAGCTTTTCAGAAAAATCCTTGCTCTTAAATTTGCGGCAAGTCTCGATTGTAAACAATGCACTGCGCATGCGCAGTTTGGCACCGCACGTGCAACAGTCGCGGCCAAAATAATTCGTGCTATTTAACCAGTACGCGGACACCAACATTTACTGAAGAAGAAAGACTCTAATGAGGAATCAGCTTCAGAGAAGTTTCTTTGATGATTTTATTTCAAGATTTTAAAACCTGAAAGAATGAAAGATTTATTAAATTTTATTCACTTGACTTTTAATAGCCACATATAATAAACAAACTTTAACGTGTGTAGTATACGTGTGAACTACGGTGAACAAAAAATGGACAATAAAACGAACTTTAAAATGACCATATATAATTTTTTTCATAAACTGGAACTATGCAATGAATGGCAATAGTAAGAAAAAAAACATTTGGCGCATACCTGTACACATCGCGTCACATGCATGCGCCCAAATGATTAGGATGTAGTTCAGGAATTGTCACGAAACGTACCGGTGATATATTTCAGGCTTCGTGTTGAACATTTTGGTGAGATTTTGTAAAATGGCTTTTTATTTATTAAAACCCTTGAATAATGCATTCTCTTTTATTGATTTGAATATGATTTAAACAGACATTCATAATTTATTTACCCGTTTACTGCGACAACAATGTTCGTATACGTTTGTTGATCCGAGTTCGTCTGCTCGACAGCTAAAAAAACGGAAGCTTACACATACGCGTTCGATACCGGAATAAGAACAAGTACCGTGCACATAATTGTGAGTAATATCGACTTCAGGCAAGAAAGTTTAAATATTTTACGAAACGATAAATATGCAGGTGTCCGCGTACTGGTAGTGTCCGCGTACTGTTCCGGTCTGTCTATATATAAATAAGTTTTTTGTACTTTCAGGGTATAAGCTTATGAGCCACGTAAACGTGTGAACTGTGGAATTCTATGAACTGTGTAATGCTATGTTACATATGAACCAGTAAACGTAGTTCTATGAACTGTGTAATTCTATGAACCGTGTAACATATTATGTAAATAAGTGTGAGAATATTTGGGCAACGTTTGGTCATACAGGCATACAAGTCGTGTACTGTCGGTACAGTGGATCAAATGCTCTGATGTGAACTGAATATCATTTATGCACGTTTGGGTAAGATTTGTAATGTGCGGACTAACATAGTCGTTCTATGTGGATCTAACACTTCATACATATACACAGATAATTTGAGGATCGAACCCACTGCGCCTACATACATGGCCAGTTGTAGAACGAGAGAAAGTTTCTGAGGAGGAGGAGAGGAATTCTATTTGAAGATTAGGACATTTGTGTACACGTGTGTACTGTTTGAAGTTAGGACATTTGTGTAAATATGTGCAATGTTTGAAGAATAGGACAGTTGACGAGTGAATTTTGTAAACATTGTGGCAGTTATTATTCAATTTTGAATTTTGTGACTTCATTGGTGCTAATGGTCAAACAGATTGATTTTGGCATACAGTCAACAGACACGTGAGTACACATATTTTGACAGATAAACATAAATTGCAGTTACAATTTATGTATAATGCATGTATAATTATATTTTCAGCGCAAGTTTAGCAATTGTAATGCTATTTTGTTATAATTGCTTACCGTAACTGCAGTTTGTGTTAATCATAAATGGATAACATGCATACTGAACAAAAAAGAAACTTCCGCTAAGTTTGCTTGAACATAACTGGATGAAAACAAATCGGGGGAATCATTGTTATATATGCGCTTAAAGAGTGTTCCATGATGCATCGTTTGGTGCAAAAATGATGGCCGAAGGTTAACAGAAAATTGTAAGATAGGGGTTAAAAAAGAAAATAACACTTAATAACGGGTATGAACACCTCTTGAGTTACAATGTAAACAATGCCATTAATGACGACTAGTGGTAAACGATAACCATGGGCAATGGCTGCCCAAACCATGACCGAACCCCCACCCCTCGTTCAAGAAAACAACAGTCAGCATAGCGTTAATTTCTCCTACGGTAGACGCGCACCCTGTCATCACAGGTCAATGCTAATTTTACCTATCTACTTTCTTTACACAATGATTTCTTTAACACAACAAACACTATGTGTACAAATCGGAAGTTTCTTTTTTTGTTCAGTATATTTCATTGTATATTCAGTCGGACCTCGTTTATTCGACAACCTTCTATCCGAAAACTTGGTATTATTCTAAATAAATATAAGTTCCCATGTATCTTATTATATTCGTTGTATGGAAATGGGTTATTCGAAACCATGTATTATTCCGCATTATTTCCGGACCTGATTAATTCGAATGAACGAGGTTCGACTATATATTGTTAGAACTTTAGAGACTTCAGTTTTACATAATCATACTAACATCACATTTAGTTGGTGGCGGTATTATGTTGCATATTTCCCATCTTTCCTGTCTGTAAACTTATCTTTCAAAATACAGATCTTCCATTCAAATTTTGTTAAAATTGGAAAATGCCGAGTTCAAAGTCGCTTTTGAGGTAGTTTTATGACAATAGAGCCAATTTTCGTTTTATGTAAACATTTCCTGATAAATGTTCGCTGCTTTGTCATTCGAGATCTTATTTGGTCCTCATATTTTAGTTATTATTTGAGTAATATTCGGGTTTGCAATATAGTCTGACTCTCAAACGATATTGTTGCCATTTGTTGCCATTTCTGCCAATAATGGTTCATATATTGTGTTTGTATATAAGTGATTGTGATTCAAATGGTAATTATACGCCATTTTATCTGCGTGCAAATTTACTTGAGGTGTACATCTTATCTAGACATACCTTTAACCGATACACATTGACGCTCATTGGTAGTATAAAAGTATATATAGTCTGTTTTTTACTTACTTGAGAACGGTTGATAATAAATTTTGAGGTGGTTAGCTAATGAAAACTTGTTTTAGAAAATATTGGCCAATACACATTGTGTGCACAATAATGGTATTCTCAAGTAATTTTGAATCGACTTTTTATATTTACCAGAGAATGACTACAAAAACAAATTATGAAGTGGTCAAATTTGGCAAATATTGACCAGTATAGCCCTTTTATATTTCATATTTATATTCAGCTTCGAACTGTTATAAAATGTGTTTGAGGTAATCAGCCCATGAAGAAACGATTAAAGATTGGGACATTTGTGTAGGTCCGTGCAATGTTTGAAGACTATGACATGTGTGTACATCCGTGCACTGTTTGAAGATTATGACATTTGTGTACATCCGTACAATGTTTAAAGATTAGGACAGTTGTGTACATCCGTGCAATGTTTGAATTTTAGGACATTTGTGTATATATGTGCAATGTTTGATGAGTAGGACATTTGTGTATATCTGTGCAATGTTTGAGGAGTAGGACATTTGTGTATATCTGTGCAATGTTTGAGGAGTAGGACATTTGTGTATATCTGTGCAATGTTTGAGGAGTAGGACATTTGTGTATATCTGTGCAATGTTTGAAGATAGGACAATTGACGAGTGAATTTGGTTAACATTGTGGCAGTTATTATTCTATTTTGAACTTTGTGACTTCATTCGTGCTAATGGTCAAACAGATTGATTGGAGCATACAGTCAACAGACACGTGAGTACACATATTGTGTTAGATAAACATAAATTGCAGTTACAATGCAAGTTTATCCATTTTAATGCTATTTTGTTATAACGGCTTACAGTAACTACAGTTTGTGTTATTTTAAAATGAATAACATGCATTTATTGTATATATACTCAGTACATTTACAACGCACAGTTTGAGACCTGCGAACTATTTGTAAAGCGTCATTTTATTGCATTTTGAAAGATATCTTATATGAAAATACCCAATATTTGCGATGAAATATATCGTATATGTTGGAAATAAACATGAACTAATATACAATGTATAGTTATTTTCTAGTATCTCTATGTATGTCCACAGAACTCTGTTTTTATATGTACTGAATATATATTGTTAGAATATTAGAGATTTCACTTTTGCATGATCTAACAACATAACATTTAGTTGATGATTTAGATTAAGACATTTGTGTATATCTGTGCTATGTTTGAATATTTAGATATTTGTGCACATCTTTGCTATGTTTGAAGATTATGCTATGTTTGAAGATTAAGATATGTGTGCACATCTGTGCTATGTTTGAAGATTGAGATATTTGTGCACATCTGTGCTATGGTTGAAGATTAAGATATTTGTGCACATCTGTGCTATGTTTGAAGATAAAGATAGGTGTGCACATCTGTGCTATGTTTGAAGATTAAGTTATTTTGCACATCTGTGCTATGTTTGAAGATTGAGATATGTGTGCACATCTGTGCTATGGTTGAAGATTAAGATATATGTGCACATCTGTGCTATGGTTGAATATTGAGATATTTGTGCACATCTGTGCTATGGTTGAATATTAAGATATTGTGCACATCTGTGCTATGGTTGAATATTGAGATATTTGTGCACATCTGTGCTATGGTTGAATATTGAGATATTTGTGCACATCTGTGCTATGGTTGAATATTGAGATATTTGTGCACATCTGTGCTATGGTTGAATATTGAGATATTTGTGCACATCTGTGCTATGGTTGAATATTAAGATATTTGTGCACATCTGTGCTATGGTTGAAGGTTATGCTATGTTTGAAGATTGAGATATTTGTGCACATCTGTGCTATGTTTGAAGATTGGGATATTTGAGCACATCTGTGTTATGTTTGAAGATTAAGATATTTGTGCACATCTGTGCTATGGTTGAAGATTAAGATATTTGTGCACATCTGTGCTATGTTTGAAGATTAGGACACACAATAATATAAATATAATATAATATTATATAATATAGGATGCACATAACGTCATAAGAAGTATATATGATATAAAGATGTATCTATATAAAATATTGAAAAATGTCAAAATATAAGTTCAAAGGTACATCATATAACGATATACGGACATAACATAAATATGTTTACACAGCATGTAAACGGAACTTGGTTTGAACATACAAATAACAGTTCAGGTTCTTCTAAATATGAGTGACGTACTGTTGGGACAGAATATTTACTAAGCATGAGGATATATACTCATATATCAATCTCATGAAAGTATGTTGAGAAAATAAATTACAATAAAGTAATTTGTCATCTGTCACGTGACATTATAGTAAAGCTACCAACGAACAAACCGGACCCGCTTTGAACCGGATAAACTTGGAACCAGGAAAAATGTCCGGCTTGAAGCGATTTCGCCAGTTCGTGTTTGCGTACTTCAGCGGTCAATTTTAATTTATAGGGAACTGGACACGATTTCAGACAAGTACTTAAGTTATTTAGAATAATGGATTTCCTTAATTTGAATATTGAAGTTTATCATTTTGAATGTAAAATCGTTATTATAAGTACATGTCACGAAAATTGTCTTGTGTGTTATAAGTGTGCATTGCAGAGTTGTTGTGCACAGCAGTGATACATGATGGTGATATAAATTCTTTATTGCTTAAATGTGTGTCTGGCAAGTCTATACGTAAAATATTTGAACGGCCTTCATCTAGTGTTGTTGCTACATCGGCTAAGATGTCTTTAATATGAACAATTGCAACGTAATTCCGAATTAAAAAATCTTGTTTTATCATGTGGCGCATGGACATGATTTAGAATTTGATGAAAATTATTTCATTATTCCAGGATTTCCTGTCTAAGTAGTAAACTATAGATCGTTTATCAACTCACTGGAAGATAATTAAATACATGTACAAAAGTTTTGTATCAAAAATTTATACTTAGTTGCTTATATCTTTGTCATTTCTATTATGTCACAAACTGAAAGAACGGCTCTTAAAGAACCAGTCTATTACAATATTCCAGGATTTCTTGTCCATGAACGTATAATATAGATCGTTTATTAACTGACAGGAATATCATACAATAAAAAGGTTTTATTACCGGCGGGAGGGGGCCACCTCCCACACCTACCCACCACTCGCAGCGTTGCTGCTTGTTTCGCACCTACGATACTTGGCATACACTTCAAAATCGTCCAGGTATGCCGCTGCATATTTTGCAACTTTCATTTCATACCAAAAGTATTAAAATCGGGCGTCCACTTTTCGTTTTTCTAGCAATTCCAATATCAAGAACAAGATGCAAAAGTAATCTACAAAATGATGACGTCGCGTCAGTATGTACATTATTCTTTGAAAATATTATTCTCTTCAAATGGGAAAAAAATTATGCAGTACTCATAAATATGTCCTCGTTCATTCAATTCTATAAACCACAAGGAAGCCTCCAAACGTCTTAGTTTGTGACGTCAGACCTTTGAAATACTCGACGTCATATAACCATCGTCACTAATACAGGTTTTGTCATGGCCGTGCCCATATAATATATAATTATTTCTTTGGAGTGAATACAAAAAACAACAACATTTTATGTTATATATAAAAATACTTTATTACTTAACATAATTGTAATACCATATAAAATACACACATTTAAAACAATCATTGGATTTCTATGAAACAATATCATCATTTTGTGCCCCAATTAAAACACTTCTTAATTACAAAGTAAAACAAAAACTGGCTAAGTATTTTTTACGCAAATTTACATGTTATGTAGTATTTTAATGAACTTATTTCGAATCTTTAAAATTGAACTAATAAAATGTTTATATTTAGAATATTGTTTTTAATAAAGTGAGTCCACAATAACAAAGTTTTCTATCTGTTAAGTGGAATACATAATTGAGCGCCGCTTTTAGATTTCAATCTCTTTTATAAGTGACGTAATTTCCATCATTCCCAATGTGCCATCACCATGTACTGACAGTAAATGTTTGCACCATATGGCAATATGAAAACGAAGTGACCACATGGAGTAAATATTGTTTCCTGCTTGCATATTGGGACATCACAATGTGGCGTTTTCTTGAAATGACGTCACTTACAGAAGACGTTGGAAGTCCCACAGCAGAGCTCATATAATGGATATTAGGTTAAACGCTTGAGATTGAATTGCAATCTCACATTTTATTTTTTGTTTATTAAATGTTCGTAAAGTAATTAAAGTGATCAGTTTACGATGTGGACGATACAATGGAGATAGATCTATCTACATCTAGATATAGTCTGTAGCAATATATTTACAACAGTTTTGCAGAAATGCCTCGAAATGTGTATATGATTATAAAAGTTGATTTTTGTATGACACTTTTTGAAGCGTGAATATGGCAATAATGAATATGTTGAGGAATACACATTCGTAGAACACACAGTATAACTGTAATCATTAAATTGTTGAGAAAAACAACTGTACATGTACTCATGAAAATCACATTGTAACGCCAGATAGGTAAAACTGTACAGTAAAACCTGACTTAAAGATCACCTCAATAATAAGACCGCCTCAAACATAAGAACACAATTTTCAAGTCCATTTTCCCTATGTTGCTCTAATATTAAGACCACCTCAATAATAAGACCAGTTTTCAATGGTCCCAAGGGTGGTAATTTTATTGAAGTTTTACTGTATTGTAAATTAAGGCAAGTTCGAATAATCTAATTCTCAATTCAAAATCGAAACATTGACAGGGATGTTGCTGGTCAGTATACGCACTACATTGTGCTTTCAAGCGAAGAAGAACATATATCTATATTATAAGACATACTAATATACATGTAGAGCTACACAATTTTATCCCATGTTCTTCCAATGAATGTGAAAGTAGAAATAAAGAACATTTTTCTAACAAACTATTCTAGATTTATCTGTATAACTGATGACAAGACGTACGAAGCATGTGTATACATGAGTAAAGTAATAACGTCTTATTTCAAGCAAGTATATCTGTAGAATAATGACGTAACATTTTTAGAAAGCATAATATTATTTGTAGAATACGTCACATTTCAAACATACGTAGATATATAATGATGACATCACATTTAATCATGGATTTCTGTAAAATAATGACGTCACATTTCAAGAATGACTGTAAGACGATGAAGTCATTTTCTGATAATGAGCACATACGTAATTATGATGACGTCATATCTCAAGTTAATTTGCAATTTGACTACGTCACAATTTTTGTAGTCTGTAAGACGACGAAGTCATATTCTGAGAATGAGTATATATGTACATATGTTGATATTTCATATTTCAACTGTATTCGCAAATTGATGACGTCAAATATTTTCAAATACTTATTTTAACTCCAAATGTTCACCGAGATGGATATAGAGCTATTCAAATTCACAGACACTCTTCGTTATATCCGATTGGCAAACATAAACAATGCTGTTCATACAACCAGTGATATATCTGTTTATTATGAAATAACATATCTTTCTGACTACAATTGGGTGTCTATACATGTATATGATACATGATTGTCAGTACTCTATCTAATTAATCCTCCAGCGATGCTTTATTTAATTCATCCAGTTTGGTTGTTCTACCACCTGAAATATATTCAGCAATCATTTAAACAACTTGTTCAAGTTCAAAGTTGATTATCAGTTCTATGTAATGTTCTACTGTTAGAATATATGCTAATGTTTTTTGCTATACCGCTGTTTAAATCCTAAATAAAATGTATGTTCTGTTCTGTTCATAACGGCAAAAATAATTGCCTTTGGCCATTTGCAAACTTTATGGCAAAGACAGTTCGAAACATTTTAACAAACATTTTAGAACAGACAAGCCAATGAAAAATGAAAATGTTCAGAACATAGTTGCAAATTAACAATTAACTTAATCAAAATCAAGTAACTACCATTAAACGCATATAACATCTAAAACATTTTGACTGTGGAAGAACGCATATCGCTTGAAGAGGTTAAGGTTCAGAGGAGGACCACATATGTGGTGATTGGCAATGTTATAAGGCACTTGAAATAAAAGGGCATTATAAAATGAATACCGTAACATTGAAGTAAGAAATCCTCTAATGTGTTGTATAAATGCCGTCTTGAATTACCCTCGTTTATAGAATGCTGTTGGTCTGTGTAAATCTGTAATCAAAATGTCAAATATGCGGAATATTATATAGTAAATCACGAGAAACCCGCCGCCTCTGTAAGAACTCCAACATTAGAAAACATTTTAATAGAAAATAAAGTCGTTTGCAAAACAATTTTTATTTACCATTTGCATTTTACCAAATATTGGAGATCGAATATACACAAATAAGGCATATTTATATTTATTAATATCGTTTTGTCTTCGACATTCAACATACTTTATAAACCTGTGTAAAATACGTCTTTGCGTTTCGAAGTACGTCTGTCAATGAGACATATAAACAGAAGTTAATTGTATCAAGATATTGCTATAACACCTATTTATACACTAAACACAAGAACTAAAGACCACCGTTTGCCTGGTTAATGGTCTCATTGACATAATGAAATTACAGGGAAACTATATGAGGTTACCTTAAACTTGGAAAAATTAAATACAGCTTTTGTATTTTTCGAAACTTCAACGTACAATAAATCTGGGGGGCGTTTTATCAAGATGTCGTAGCTACGACATGTCTTATCTTAACTCCAGAACTTACGACAAATAAATAAGACATCGTCAGACCGTTTTATCAACGGTGTCGTAACTCGAGTGTCGTAGCTGCGACAAAATGTTGTCGTAAGACGGTAAAAATCGGGACGCGGTCTAGAATACGGAACTTCCGGTGCGTCATTCTCCCACGCACCTGTCAAATTCGCGTCGTCAATGTAAATAGTTAACATGAAACGGACTGTTTAAACGCTTATATCTGCGATTATCGGAGAAACTTAGGTAGATAAATTTATAAAGTTATCAGAATACATACAACATGGAACAAAAATATGTTAATGACGACAGATAGACGAATAAAACATGAAAACCACTGCCGATTCACTTTAACATAAGCACTTCAAAAATGTATAATTTTTGTGTGGATCCGATCTGAATAGCACGGATATGTGAATGTACTTAAGCTGTTCACGATATATATCTCATGAAAATAAAACTGTAATTAACATGACTAAGAATACTGGTGGTTGTAATCATTTATCAATGTAAATAAGAGAGCATATTGTGTCTAGAAGGTGTATATATGCATCAAGGTACTTAAGGTACAAGTAGATAAAGGTATATTCCTTCATTATGAATATTATACAGACATGTGTTGTTGACATTAACAATGTATTTCAGCCCTTGTGATTATGTTACTTTATCCTGATGAGCCTCATATGGGCATATATAGTAATGATCACAACTTAACTCCATCTTAATTAAAATGTAGATGTGTACAATATTAATTTCTGCAATTAAATATATATATAGGCCTACATCTAAATGATTAAATCTTTGTTTTATGTATATGTCTACACTACACTGTGTATTCAATAGAGTACCCATCTTTCAGCTTGGTAGTATTTACTTGCATTTAGTTCAACCAATTGTATTGCACAGTATCAAAGCCACAAATATGGTTATTTAGAATAGCACGGACATATATATATATATGGTTTATATTTCCGTGAAATAGGAAGATTTCCAACAAAATAAAGTAGCTTTCATATGTGTAGGAAGTAAATTCAGACCTGATTCTACAGTGTTTACTACATGGTATGGATGTACAGAAGTTCAGCTTGCATGCCTGTGTCTCTGCATTAAGCAAAAACCATGCTTTATATACATAATAAGCTTCAAATCTCAATTGTTTGGTTGGCAGTTGGAACTTTGTGTACAATACTTTCCATAAAACAGTAATTGGCTTGTGTAATTATATGTTATATGACAATTCCTGAACTCATTTCCTTTTCTACAATATATGTATGACCATAGCAGTCTGTGTATTCATTTTCATATTCTTCCAACTGATTTAAAAAATCTGAAAATTGATCCAAAAGTTGTCTGCTGGTCTAGAGATAAAATTCAATGTTGATGTGTTCCAAGTAGCTAATTGTCTGTTTTATTTGTTGATAGAGACTTTAATTCTGATCTAAACCCAGTCCATGACAATTAAATGTTACTAGGTGCAAATGTTGAGGACAATATGTAAGATGTTTGGACAATGTTTGAGAATATACATAGAAATGATACAAGAAACACAAATGCTGGTTCATCCTTTTTTTATTAAATATTCACAGGTCTTCATTTCATCACTAAATTATATATCATGTACACTTTGTTATCAGTTACCTTCAATAAAAAGATAGTGGAGAGAATTTCAATAAGCTTTAGCTTCCAATTCTATCCACTTGTCTATTACATGCACTTTATTATCCTGTATTTATTGCATATTACATGACAATTTAGACAAATAAATAAGTTTAAACTAATAAAAAGATAATTGTAGGGGTTGAATGTTTATTTTAAAAAATGTGATTGTCATTTTACTACATGATTTCATATTTTCTTTTTTATCTAGAACTCACAATAACACATAGTCCCTGATTTTATCTAAATGATTCCATTTACAAGCACAAAACTAGCATAAATAATCTCTATAATATTTAATGATACTGTTTAAACTTAACATTACATGTAATTGTAATAGAGCGTTAATATGCATATATCCAAGAAATGCAAATCCATTTATTTTCAGTACAATTTCAAAACATTCTAGGCCATATAAATGTGTTATCAAATAAGTCGAGATAAAAATTTGTTCAGACCACTGAGTAGATATGGGAAGAATCACAAATAAATCCCTGTGAGGTGGCTGTAGAAAGTACCACCTTGCTACATGTATATTTGTGTACAAGAGGACACATTTATAACCATTATCTGTACTGAGCAATAAACACTAGAATATTTGTACAGCTTATCATATGGAATATAAAGACAATAAAAATGCTAAACCATCCAATAATCACTAATCACACAAAATGTAAAGTTTCCATTAAAATGTTAATGTAAGTTGAATCACCTTAAACAGCAATTTAAATTTGAATGTCACAAATTCAATAACTGACACTATAGACATATTTACTCATGTGTTGGTATGATGACAGATTTGCTGATTATTACCTATTGATTTGTCTCTATTTTCCTTGTGTGGTATAAGCTCCTTTATTTTATATCATATGTGTTCCTGTGTCCATTACAATTAACCAACAGGTCATATATGTACATACCTGAAAATAATTAATATACACAAATTTAATATTTATTTTTATTACTTACATTCAATTAATTAAATTCATTAATTCATATCAAGCAGTACATTATTCAATAGAAATATCAACTTTTACCATAATCTGGCTAAATGAATATATTTTAAGTAATTTATTTATCTATGTTTAGTTATAAAGTGAACTGTCATCCAAGAATTTTATTTCATATAATCAATGCTAAATTTTATTTATAAGAACTATTGCATTCAAGCATAATATTTACCATATATCCTGTTTAGACAAACATCCAATTGAGTGTTTGATCCTATTTCATGGTATGACATTGCACCATTATATTATGCATAAAAGTATGCTGTCTGGATGTAAATCTGCAATGAAGAAGTGTGTTGTAAATTAATTTCATCATTGTAATGACACAATGAACATTGCAATAATGTAATACACAGATAAACATCATGTGAGTGCTGGTGCACCTCATTGATGATTGAACTCTAAAACCAAAATACAACTTGTTTATATATTGTGCATTAATTCCAGTATATCTGAGTAGGTGTTGTTGTAACATAAAATGAGTAATAGTAGGCATGTCTAAATTAGAGCCTCCAACACAGATCACTTGAGTGCATATAATAAAATAATGGTAAGAGGAGGATCTAATACACAAAGTTCTAAACATTAGGGCTGGGACCAAATACCTAAATATATGTATTTTATATAAGTCTTTGCTGGGACCAACATCCCTGTATATATTGGTAACATATTATGGGTATGGGACCGTCAAGGGAATATAGCAATAGAACAAATATGCCATTCAGTGACTGCATACTATTAATAAATAATTGAAAATAAGTCTTCTTTTCAGCAACAGTAACGGATAAGTCAGATACAAGTGGGTGGGGTAATGTTTACTTTTTACTAACTATAAGTAACACGTTACAGATATTCCTCACACAACTCAGAAAATGAAATCAATAGATGCATTTATTTTATGACTGACGTAAGTGCTTTATAAACGAACAAGTTAATGAAATAATACGTAAATTTGGCGCTTTCTCGGCATGTCAATGAAGTCAATGAAGGAGTAGTCTCCCTTGAAATAATGACAGCTATTAAAATGCATAAATTCAATATGTCATGACAAATGTGTGGGACGTGATATTGATCTATCTATGAAAAGAGAGAAAAAACAAAGCGATTACCTGGCATGGATCCAGCGAAGGCATTTCAGTTGTTTTTCTTAAATTGTGTTTACATTTAGCACATTTAAGCGATTCCCTCTCGTTAATGTTCGTACCCGTCATTAACACTTCGTCCCAAAAGTATTCGAATTATGCTTTATTTGTTGAAAATGCTTAAAATGTCTTTGAAGCGGACTCACATGGCGGCCATTTTTGTTTGAGTTACGACACGCTAAGACAGCCTCGGACCTGTCTTAAAAGTTACGACAAAAATAGGCAAAGTTACGACATCTTAGCTACGACAAACGTTGATAAAACGCCCTTGTCGTAGATTCGGCGTCTTACGACAGACTTACGACAAAAAACGTCGTAAGACAGGTTGATAAAACGCCCCCCTGCATTAGAAATTTCCCCCTGTTTGTTAATGTAATAAAATGGCGCTAATACCTGTGACCGGAAGTACACATTGGCTTCTGTTAATGCACGAATTAATTGTGCGGTGTTCTGGAAATGTACATTATCTGAAATAGAAACATATACATACTTATATTAATGCTTAATCGTCTGAATTGATGTAAGTAGCGTTGTAACATTGGAATGTCATTTCCGATTTTAAGAGAGCATTAAAACGACTTACAGTACTTTGATAATCATTACTGGTACGTTAACACGATCTTGAATGTGGTATTAAATGATGCCAATGCTTCGAGGTATCGGTGTATCGGTATTATCAATATAATACAATATTAATTGCTTCTAAATACTTAACCATACCGCTTCATTTGTGGACCATTTTAGAAGTACGGTAAAACCTCAATAATAAGACCACCATTAGGACCCTTGAAAACAGTTCTTTTTTATTGAGATGGTCTTAATATTGAGGTTGAAAATAGAGCAAAATAGTGAAAATTAACGTGAAAATATAAGTTTGAGATGTTCTTATTATTGAGGTGGTCTTTAAGTGAGGTTTTACTGTACTGGAGTAGATGCTGGCTTGGGTCCTGAATTTTCGGTTTAGGATATAGTATATGTATATATAGTACTATACATACATTTATTATAGAAGGTATAAAGGGAGAGAACTATATAAGGGATAAAGGGAGATAAATCTAGAAGGGCTACAGGGAGAGCAATCTAGAAGGGATAAAGGGAGAGAAATCTAGAAAGGATAAAGGGAGATAAATCTAGAAGGGATAAAGGGAGAGAAATCTAGAAAGGATAAAGGGAGAGCAATCTAGAAGGGATAAAGGGTAGGAAATCTAGAAAGGACAAAGGGGGATAAATCTAGAAAGGACAAAGGGAGAGAACTAGTGACAGCCTCCTGTGCTGTAAATATACAAAGATATACATACCATCACCGGTGCCATGTACAACCATAAACTTGCTCTTCTTAAAATTCTCAGCATATTTTGATACATTGGCATTCTGTAAAATATCAAGAGCATCACAATAATTTCTTCATACTACATACTGTACATGTATTTTATAATTTATGGTAATTCTTGAATTTCATGGAAATTCTTTGATTTTCAGACGATTCTGATTTATTGTAGCAATATAGTTATGTTCAATAACTTAAAGACAAAGAATTAAACACAGTCATCGCCTTTTTATAAGACTTGAATAAAACCAAAATAAATGAACAAAACGTTACGCCCCCCCCCCCCCTGACTACAAATCCTGGAACCGCCCCTGGAATTGGTAGCAGTGTACAATGTGAGCGGTCGTTTTCTGCAGTGTCCTTGTTTGTCTGGTAACACACTTACTGAATAACCCTCCAAATTATCACTAGCGTCTGGCTGACCCATATACCTCTCTGTATATACCGAATCTGTGAAAGAGGAAAATAAAGGATTACACGAGAGGTCATAAAATATGGAATTTATCAAACACATTTTTTCGTGTACATATAGAAAGGGTCATTATAGGAGAATTATGAGTGATCGTAAATTATGGAATTTACCGAAAACATTTTTTTAATTAACATATATATGCGGTCATTTTAGGACAATTAGGACGTCACATAATTTGATATTTCACAAATGATTATTGGATATACTCCAAGGGCGTTACATCACGGCTGTGATGTCATTTGTGATATAATTTAGATTAATATGTGTCTAAAGTGAAGTTGTTTGTAAATATTTTTAAGAGTGTTATTACCGTAGTATCTGAAATCTGTCACTGGAGCTACTGATATCCCACAATCCAGTGCGTCTGTACCTCGACCTAACGCCAATGATGTTAAAAATCCCCCATACGACTGTGAAAAAAACGTAAAAGTGGTAATGCGTATCTATTCTATCACTTGTAAGACGGGTGTTCTTCGTCCTGTAAACGGGTCCGTACCATACATGTTGTACATGAGCACAGGAGAGTGTCACGAGTTCTCTCCCTTAGTATTTTCTAGAGTTCTCTCCCCTTATCTCTTCTATAATATGTGTATATACACAAGTAGTACACGTTTTTGACACCTGACCTGCGTGATCTCGGCCAAGGAAAAAGGTCAGGCGTGATAACTGTTAAATTCCTTGTACTATAGACTATAGACGAGATAAAGGGAGATAACTTTAGAAGGGATGAAGGGATATAACACGTGACAATCTCCTGTGTACACGAATACCTAGCATTGTATGGTCAACTTGGAAAAACCTACATAAAGGGAGACAAACAGGTTTTCTTGATCATCTTATACTTAATTTATACAAATATCATGCTTATCTTCGTGCGAAGAAAAACTTTTTTCTTAAACAAGATGCTCAAATGAATACATTGATTCATAAGGAAATTAAACTGAAAGAAAATAAAATCTTTGTACTGGCCCTCGCCTTTTGACCAATCATAGTGCTTGAATTTCATATTGCAATTAAATACAAGTATACCACTACAAAAAACGAGAAAATAGGCCAAATATTTATGCTTAAGTTTCTCAGACAGTTTCTCTCGTGTCAACAACAACAACAGTCCAATGTTACTGAGATAAATCAGTATTAACAGTAACCACTTACCCATCCCCACATTGCTATATTATCACCAACGTACTTCAATTTTTTTAAATATCTGAAAACAAAACAAAAATGATTACAATCTGTCGTGAATAATTTACACCGTGCAATCGGTTATGGGCCAAATTGGTCGATTAGAGCAAGAGTTAGAGCCCTTAATTTATAAAAAAAAATGCCATTTAACAACACTCTTCTTAATAATGACATCATTCCTAATAATATTTATACAGAATGTGTGTACTTCTAAGATGTTTGTTCAAGTTCCATTTTGGGCCAGATCCGACTAGCAGGTCTAGAGATATGTGCCATGGAGTTATATTTAACCAAATTGAATCTTAATGAAACTTGGTAAAAACTGTGTATTTCTATTTAATATCGGTCAAATATAAAACTGGGTCACTTAGGGAAAAAAAACTAGGTAAATAGGTCAAATCATGGTAAAAGCTTGTAGATGTCACATATTTAATCTGATTCACATGAAACTTGGTCAAAATGTTTGTCTTTATGAAATCATTGGGATATGCCCTGAAAGGGGTGGGGGGGGGGAGGAGGAGAAAAGAACATGACTATTACATCAAGTAAAAGAAGTGCACACTGGGAAGGGGAATTTAATGAGCTACATAGTTCTACTTCAATTCTTTTATATATATAAAGTAAAACCTCAACAATAAGACCTCAATTTGTTCGAAGAAAGTCGGTCTTAATTGTAAGATGGTCTGATTAATGATTATTGTGTTGAAATATGCACGAAATTAAAAAATAATAGTCCATTTAAATACAGTTTTCATATAAATGAAGTTTTCTTAATTTTGAGGTGGTCTTTATGTGATGTTTAACTGTACTTGTTTGTACCTTGCAGCGACTATAGTGTCGTCAACTTCTGTTGTACCAAGACGACGATAATTTGCATGTCGCCAAGCATCGCCACGCCCACTTGAACCACGTGGGTCAACATTTGCTATAATTATATTATGTGTGCTTGCTAGATAATCTTCCCATTGTAAACTGAAAGATTTTGTGACCATTTGACTGTTTGGTCCGCCATACCTGAAAATATGAATAGTTCTTTGTAAGTAAAGTTACACAATAAGAATTCAGCTTTCAAAAAAGTTAATTCTTGTTTTAAAGTCATATGGCCCATCTGAACGTAAACTAGTTGAACGGGCTTCGTCCAGTGTTGTTGCTACATTGACATCTTAAATATTGTAATTGCAATGTATTACCAAGCCAAACCATCGTGTTTCATCATACAGTAAAACTTCGAAACCTCGAACTGCCGTCGGAACGAGAAATTAGTTCGAGCCATCTACCTGTTCGAGGCATCTACCGTATACGTGTATATGTACGAACTGACTGTCACCGGTGCAAGTGTACTAAGCATGCTGAACGCATGGCGTGTGTGTGTTGTTATTGTTTTCATACTGAATGCACGTCGATCAATAGTCACAGCATTATTCATAATAATAATAATTAAAAAATGAATAAATAAATGATTCGTTTTAAACGTTCTGAATATGCGTTGACACGGGACTATCCAATGCCACCGAATATGATTACGTTTCTTTGTATAAATAAATACGACATATGCTAATTTACTCATTTGTTTTTTAACCTTGTAGATAACACATCTGTTGCACTTGTATTTTGTGAACTAGTGCACGTATTGTTTTCGTGATTTCGCATTTGCTACTGATGATTGGCTATATATCAATGTTCCATGTACCTGAATAAATACAAACTCTCACATTCAAAGGCTTAATCATTTAAGAACACTTGAATTAAGCACTATCAATTATGTATGTTTAATATATCCATTTAGTGATTTGTTTGTCGCATAAGTACATGTACACTGTATTGTTTGGGGTAATTATCACTACGTGCAAATTACACATGTGAACTTTCTTACCTGTCAGCAAACAATTGAATATCGCTCTGTCCATGAAAGGTGTGAATTATTGTATTGTTCGACCTATCTATGGTGAACAATGAATGAAATGGTTTCTAGGGACCGCAAACCCTGTTCGAGTGTTCGACCTATCTCCGTTCGAGTGATCTACTGTTCGATAATATGAAATAAGAAGGGGTTTCGCCGGTACCTAAGAACCTGTTCGAGGTATCTACTGTGTTCGACCCAAAACTGTTCGAGGTTTCGAAGTTTTACTGTATTATGGGAAAATGGCCGGATTTTTGCCACACCAAATACTAGTATCTAAAAGACAATTTTAAAATTGTCGACAAAATTGCAAAACAACTTGACCAACAAACCTACTTACCACAAAAGCTGGATATTAGCAGGCATGTAGCTACGCTGAAGCTCGGTTAATATCTCCAAAGCAACCGAATAATATGAATAAATAGATAAATAAGAATTGTCTTTGCTTTTGATTCATGGCTATTTAAAGAGAACAAAATTACACTTGATAAATCACTTTACTGTTACTTAAAATAACCAGAAAAAAGCAGGAAAACGCTTATATACATATTTCCCCTAGGACCCCAATACCCCAGCCTTTATTGCTTCGTTTTAATTTGCCTCTGGCTACGGGCCTGATAAGTATCACGAACAAACAATTATTAAGGATGACCTTACCATACTGTATAGTATAGTTAACTACGTGTACTTACACGGATAGGAGCAAGCTATATTCAATGACCTCGTCCTCGTCAGCATCGTAAGGCAATCTGATTTTGGCAAACATTGCTGAAATACAGATACACGCGCTGTAAATCAACATGTTTGTCAATGTTATTTATACATTTATATTATCCACAGGAGATTGTCATACGTTTTATACCTTTAACCCTTCTAGAATATATGTATACACTTTCTGTTGAATGGATAAAGGGAGAGAACTCGTTACAACCTGCTGTGGATTAACAATACGTAAAATATCATAGACAAACAGGTTGATTTACACATACTATAGAAGGGATAAAGGGAGAGAACTCTAGAAGGGATAAAGGGAGAGAGCTCGTGACAAATTTGCAGTGGATTAAACAATATGTCAAATATCATAGACAAACATGTTGATTTACATATATTTTAAAAAGGATAAAGAACTCTAGAAGGGATAAAGGGAGATAACTCATGACCATATTTTAGACTATAGAAAACATTTGATGAATCTTGAAATGTAAAATTTAAGACATCTACAGTCTTGTGTACGGACCAGCACAAATGTACTTACATTCTTTATTGTTTAATGGAATACGTAGATATTTTGTTGTTGGAAGCGATAACTTAGACAACTCTTCAGCTTTATCTTTATTGTCTTCAAGAACAACACTCACTGAAATTATAGCAAGGAAAAATGTGGAATATGTACGAACATGTCATTACCACGGACATACACCATATCGCCGATCGATAAAGTGACGAAAATTCACGATACTTACCGAGTGCGCGCTAAGGATTGTGGGTAAATTATTTCTTGTTATCGTTTCGCCCATATCAGACAGTTTCCAATCCATGGTTTATATGTCCATGTCATTACTTACGAAATTATGTTTGACATTTTTCTTGAATACCTGCTTTTAAATAACGTAACAATTATAATACTCGTCGTCTCAATGTGGATTCTTTTTCATAGCCAACAAAAATGAATCAATTGATAGGAGAGACAACATATATGTGTTATATTAAGAGATAGGCATTCAGTAATATATATTCGCAAACAGCTTTTTCAACCTGTATAACAATATTACATACCATTGGCATCTGTTATGGATTTAAGTGTATATGTGGGAACACCCGGACCAAGGCACATTAATACATAATTATCTCCCTTGCCAGAAAAATCTGCATACACCCAATCACAGTCCGTCGATATTGAGCACGTGATACAGACTGGTTTCTGAAAATCTTCACCAGGCTGTGTTGTTGTTCTGAAATGTTTAAAACCAGTCAAACTCCATATTATTATTCGTGATTATGACGTATTCATGTCACTTCATGAAGTGATTTACAAAAAATCGAATGCTTCATTTCTATGGAACGCGAAATCCAAATATTTGAGTTTATGTATATTTGGCGTTCCATACAATCCTTCGTAGGTCGGAATACTCGAATACTATTTAATAATAACGAGTAAAAAGTAAATACGTACGATATTAAAGAGGATATTTTATTTTTTTAAAACACGCAAATGTTTATTTGTCAACGGATATTCGAATCCTGATTCGACATTCGAATATTCGATAAAATATTTTTTTTTCAATATAAAAGCTGAATGCAAGTGTATCAAAGTTCAATGATGGGCATTATCGCATTGAATGACATTTTACGCGTAAAATAATATCTACAGGTGTTAATTGACATGTAATGTTGTATATTTGGGGACAAGAGAGATATAACACTCTGGTGATGGCACTTAGGCCCTGAATTTATTTGTCATCGCGGGAATTTTTACAACTGAAGTGATCAGTATAAAACGCAAAAATGTTAACTTAGAATTTCAAATGTACATGTTTTATTATTAAATAAGAAGGTCGAATGTTCGAAAATTTGAATATTAGTCCGCTTAGTCTTCACAACTAGACAGTATGGCTACACTCTTGTCTTGGACGTGTGAAGTACTTGCACAAAGGAGAACTATAACATGTACGTACCTAAATAAATGTCTGGATGTTGAATCTCCTGTTCTGTATGCGAGATAATATCTGAAAACAATATTGTTCTTAAGGAGATGCGATAAAATCTGGCGTGAAAATGTCAATACAACCATGGTAACAGCACACTCCTTTGTGTTATAACAACAACATTGTCGCAAATATTGTGTTAGGCATTACGACACTATCACCAGAAATGTCATAGTGTGAATCGTAAGTGGTATACAAGACATCATAATGTGTATATACGTCATGCTGCCTCCATACCCCGCCTTACTGTACATATAGTGTGTTAAAAAATTTGTTATCAAAGTTTGAATTTAGATGAAATGAGAATAATGCTGTGTACAATTGCTCTATTTCAGATAATGAAATATACTGCGTTTCATGAATGTCTGTTTTATTAAATACTCTTACACAGAAGTAAACTATTGGACCATAGCGACATAATTGGAAAGGGTACTTAGAAAAATATCAAAATTCAAATTTTGTGAGAGAACTTTTTTAACCCCCCTGTATATACATGATATCATAACAATCCTTACATAAAGTTCACATTCAGTCAATGTTGTCTCGATTGATAGAGAGCTGTTCACACGGAAAGGGGAACTACCAGGTTGATATTTAATATTTCCATATGTACTTTACCTTGAACAGAAAGTATCGGAAGTTGCGTGCTAAGCTTTATTTTAAACAATTGCGTCAAGTGTTTTGTAAATCCTTTCTAAGAGTAAATTAAATGGAGTAGATGCGATAGTGTGACGGACTGGCAGACATCGGGATAACACTATACTGTAATGGCCTAAAAAGGAATCCGTAAAAACAAGGCATTCATCAATCACATTGAAGATATAAGCACTTACATTTGTTCAGTTACGTCATCATAATGTAAAATACGTATTACATCAAATTGACCAGTGGTCACAAATGTTCTTTTACCGTTCGAACCTTCATCCTGTAATATCAATACAACATAATCGGTCAAATGGATTATCATACTATCCCCACCACAGGATATTGTCATGAGTTCTCTCCCTTTATCTCTTCTATAGTGTATGTATATATAGTACTTGTACTATATTAAAGGGAGGGAACTCTAGAAGGAGAAAGTGAGACAACTCGTGACAATTCCCTTTGATCACCACCGTTTTTCACAGTTTTTTTGTTTTTATGTCTTAATTTTAACTTTTGTGTTTGGCGGTTAGTTGTCTCAACCAGTTTTCCAATCGGAACACCTCGGCCATTCGTACGGAACAAGTACCAGTCTCCCTGGGTTACCAACCAGCACTTACCTGATCTTCGGCAAACAACTGACAACTTCCTCGCAAATGAAGTGAAGGCGAAGGACAAGTACCTAGATATTTTATTTTCATTCAAATTGTGACATGGAGCATAAGCCACGCATACAGTTTAAACATGCACCTTTGGCAGATTGGCAGTCAAACGATCCAACGAATTGACTCCAACAATTTTGTTAAAAATAGCAAAAACCTAAATCACTAAGCCATTTATGTTACGACCAGAGACATGCATGACAATAAAGTAAAATTACTCAACGAATTGAAGTGGACACATAAAGCAATATTTCAATTTTCATAAACACGGATCATTCCCATAGCAACATAATGTAAACTACAAAATATATACTATAAAATCATTAGTGCAATACAGACGTATCTGTCCAATTAGAAAGATAAGAGAGTTTTGGACTCTTATCAGTAGTTGACCTAAATGTACTTACATTTACCATTACGGAAGCATCTATGATAGCAATATGTTTGAAATAGCCAACCAACCCTTCTCGTTCTGGTAAAATCATGGCATAATGACTTCCGTCTGATGTAAACTGTGGTTCATTCTGGAACTATAGAATGGAACATACAAATGTTCGGCACCCAACCGTAAAATATATGTCGAAAATACAACTACAACAAAAAAAACAGCGACAACAAAAACAACAGCAAAAAAACAAAAACCACAACAACAACAACAACAAAACAACAACACAAAAAACAAAAACAAGAACGACAAAACAAAAACATCAGCAAAAATACTAAGCAATACTGTAAGAATATGATGCAGTAATACGTGGAAACTGCTCTAATTATAACAATAGAAAAACTAAGTATATTTAGTATGAAACACTTTTAAATGTTTAATAGAAATGAAGACATCAATACCTTCAAAATTATGGAGGAATGAAGAATGGGTTAAAATACTGGGCTTGGAGACCGGTCCTTGGACGCAGACTTACTATTGAGTCTGAGCTTAGAATCAACCAATCAATGACTATACTTTTGGGAATGGTCACCAGTTTTACGTCTTCAGACTCTGGTCATTAAATAGCTATTAATAAATACTTACTAATTCCACCCATCCTGATGGTGCTTTAAATCGATAGTTCTGCAAAATAGATCAGATAAATAATGTAAACAAGAGGGCCATGATGGCCCTATATCGCTCACCGAGACCGCGCCCCTGGCAATCATGAAAAAACAAAATTGCATGAAGGAATTCTAAAAAAGGTCACCCAAGAAGCATTTCAGTTTAATCATTTTGCAATCAGGCCAGCGATTTCTGAGCGGAAGATTTTTTTCTTTTTGGTTGACCATACGTGACCCATATTCGAACTTAACCAAGATTTGATAGAGAAAGGCATTGTGACAAAGTTTTATGATCGGGTAGAAATATGACATCAAGAGCTTAAACAAGGTTTTCTACAATTTGACCTGATGATTTAGTTCTTGACACCAGTAGACCCAGTTTTGATATTGACATAGATTCCATAAAGAACAACATTTGATAAAGTTTCAGGTTGAAAATGTGACATCTACAGCATAAACAAGGTTTTACTATGATTTGACATCTTGGCCTAGTTGTCTACGTAACCCAGTTTTAAATTGGGCCTATATTTTATAGAAACATACACTGTGTCCTAGAATGTTTTAAAAATGTTTCTACAGCGTAAACAATATAATACCACCACAAAATTAAGAACACATTTGTCAAGTCCAATTGTACTGTTTCCTTTTTATTCAACCTCAATATTAAGACCCCCTGAATATGAAGACCATTTACCAATGGTCTCAGTGGTGGTCTTATTATTGAGGTTTTACTGTAATAATATTTCACTATCAAATTAACCCACCAAGAGCAACAACCTGTCAACAACAGCCAAAATGAGTGTCTAACAAAGGGTGTTGCTATGGAGAGATTGCAATGCAGAAGTAGTGATCAGTTTATACAGTACCTCGTAACAAGTGCCATTTTCTGCGTAGCATACAGTAAATATAGACATGTTCTGTGCTCTGTTCAGCCATGTAATAAATACTGTGTTACTGTCTCTCCACGCTACTGTTTGAAAATAGTGATCACTGAAAGGATAATAAACATAAGAGTGTTACCTTGCCAACACATTGGATACACATGCCTCGGTTCTTGACTTAAATATTGGCATTATTACTATAAAAATACAACTTTGAAATTATAAAAGTTCTGTCACTCAACGGCAATATTCCGAAATGTCCCTCGTACGGAACCTATGTATCTCAACTTATACGGTTTCAAAGGGCAAATAGTAATGTAGAGGACTTAAATAAGCGTACAGGTTATCGTTATCATACATTATGTAAGATGTTTCGTAAGTTTTGCTACAAATATCCGTCTATTATTAAGAAATATCGAACTAGTGTCGAAGATGAAGTTTCATTTATTTACTTTAATTCTTGAGATTCAGCATTTTACGTAAGGAGGTCCAGCCTTTGTTAAGGCAGCTGATCAAAGTCAGCTTTTGGAGTCCCTTGATTTTTGTTATGCAGTGCGTTTTCTTGTAATGTTATACGATAATTGTGGACACAAACAGTGTGGTTTTGAATTTAGAACCCCCTCATGATCTTGGATTAGACATGGGTAATAATTTTTGCCAAAATTAAACGGGGTATGGGTTCGAATCCCCAGTCCTCCCTCTCTGTTCGCGCATGAATACTTACATATCTTTGACACTATCAGGTGGATATACAGTGACTGTACCATTGGTATGTGTGTTGAATATATGAAGACTGAATGTGGGGTTGGTAGTTCCCGCCTGCAATACATAATCAATTGAAATACAAAGCGATGTCATGCTGTCACCATTGTCATTTGTTATGATTTAGACAAGAAATATGTCAAAGATTGGTTGATTTGTTTTTAGTAATAAAGGTAAATTGGATAATACAGAACAAGTATGCCATAAAGTAAGTCAAATCATGTATGTGAATACACCAGTATTGCATCAAGTGTGTTCTTATACCAGAGATATATGTGAATTAAGTTAGTCCTAATACCAGAGCTATATATGAATCAAGTTTGTCCCGATACCAGAGCTATATGTGAATCAAGTTTGTCCCAATACCAGAGCTACACGTGTACCAAGTTTATCCTAATACCAGAGCTATATGTGAATCAAGTTTATCCTTATACCAGAGCTACACGTGTATCAAGTTTATCCTAATACCAGAGCTATATGTGAATCAAGTTTATCCTAATACCAGAGCTATATATGAATCAAGTTTATCCTAATACCAGAGCTACACGTGTATCAAGTTTATCCTGATACCATAGCTATTTGTGAATTAAGTTTATCCTAATACCAGAGCTAAATGTGAATCAAGTTTATCCTAATACCAGAGCTACACGTGTATCAAGTTTATCCTAATACCAGAGCTATTTGTGAATCAAGTTTGTCCCAATACCAAAGCTGTTTGTGAATCAAGTTTATCCTAATACCAGATATATTTGTGAATCAATTCTTTCCTAATACCAGAGCTATTTGTGAATCAAGTTTGTCCTAATACCATAGCTATACATTTTGAATATGAATCAAGTTTGTCCTCATACCAGAGCTATATGCGAATCAAGTGTGTCCTAATACTGAATCAAGTTTGTCCTAATACCAGAGCTATATGTGAATCAAGTTTGTCCTAATACTGATTCAAGTTTGTCCTAATACCAGAGCTACATATGAATCAAGTTTCCAATGCCCAATTTGCAATTGTTTTGATGATTACATTTTACACATGAGGCGTGGTATGCTTTTAGAAACAAGATCGGGCTTTCGCTTCGGGTGATATTCGTTTTACAGGTTGAAAACATCGTATATTACCCTTGCAGGCCGTTGTTATTTATTCATGTATATTATACTTCAGCAAAAATGGAAGATAGCTAGTTCGGTCATATTGGTAGGTGTTGACGTGTAACTGTATTATACCTTTGGATATAGCAGTTTCTTGTTAGTCACATATGAATTTGTCATACTTCCATAATATGTGAGATCATATACTCCAATCTGTGAATCATTGAACGAAGCATACAGGAAATAATATCCGTCTGGAGCCCACCAGATGGCGTTATCTTGCGACAGTATCTCCTCTGAAATATAATGATTCATTACACCTCTGACAACTTGATATACCATAGAGTGTTATTTTTAGATAATTCCTGACTTGGAGATACTTTTCTAAAATCCCCTTCGGTCTTATAACTGGATGATCCTTACTGATATAACCCTCTAAGACACGTGTTATTTTTATACATGACCACAAGTTATCGGTCACAGGTCAATAAAAGTCTTCGTGAAGAAAGTATCACATATTCTGCAATTCACATTCGAACGCAAAATCAATACACTTAACAAAACTTGTAATTATGCAGGTATAAATATGACCGTATCTAGGTCAATATTAGTCTGATCTTGTTGAATTTTTCAACAAATATAGCGTAGATACCCGGCATAATATTTTGTTTATTTCATGATATAAATCCACAGATTGAACAAATAAAATCAATAAATGTGATGATGCGGAAAAAATCCGTACTGGAGCACCCACTTAAATATGATCTGGTCTAATAGTGTATGTACCCACCCGCACTCAGTCCATTATGTAAACCAATAAATTCGGCCCGAGAATCATAATCTACACGTAGCCAATAGAAAATATACAAAATGTCGTGTAGAAATGCAAATGAATAAAGTTTTTCGACATTAAAAAAAAAGTGCACACTTATAAGTTTTCCTAAGTGTATAATTTATACCGTACCGCGTTTATTTCTGTAATGTAACCGTCTGATTGCCAGTGAACGTTATTTTCTGTTATGTTTGGTATGAAACAATAACCGTGACTTAGATAACGTAAACCAAATGGTTTCCATGGCAACGATTTAAATCTAAATTGTTTTGTTTTAAATATATATAACTTGCGTGTTATTTCCCAGACAGAATATGAGACGTTTACGCTCATTAAATTTTTTAACAAGTAAATAAACCATGTGTAGCACAGATAAAGTCGGGTATTAGTTTCTTATACAACAAATGAATATTGTATTGTTTTGTAATATTTCCTTCAATAAACACAACATTGCTTATCTGCCAGCGTCTACAAATACAACGAAACAATTGTCGCACAATCTCCGTACTGTACTCAACAGAACAGAACAGAACTGAGATTGTAGCATTTTTTTGTATTACATACCGGTCTATGTTGTTTTACAATATAACCAGTATGTTGCCGATACAAAAATATATTTAGTTTAGATAACGCCAAATAATGTTTCTTTATATACACTGAACATGACATGCGTTTATTCATTAATCTGAGATATTCAATATACAATAAACACTTTATCAGAACACGCCAGCGTGCAATATCGCTTTTTACTCAACCACCGGATCTTCGGTCTTATAAAAACAACACAAACCTTCATATACCCAATCAGGAACGCCGTTAAATATTTCATCAACTTTTCCTGTTGTCGTGATTTGGATCGCTTCGGATGCAAACATGTCTCGCCTATAAAATACATCGTTATCTTGGACAAACAACTGAAATAGAAAAATATACAGTAAAACCTGACTTAAAGACCACCTCGATATTAAGTCCAGCTCAAAATTAAGAATACAATGGTCAATTCAATTTTCACTGTTTTGCTCTTAATTCAACCTCTATATTAGGACCACCTCAATGTTAAGACCAATTTTTAAGGGTTCCAATGATGATCTTATTATTGAGGTGTTACTGTACATTTATTATTAAACATATATTATATACGCTAAATACGTATTTGCGTCAGGATATATTTATAATATAACGTGCAGCCGGGGCCTGGGATTATAACGGGTACTGAGTGAGTTCATCTCAAGTATGTTTCCTCCTGTTCTGAAACATATGGGGAAGTTGGTCAGTTGCTAGCGGAAGCAGGGGTAGGGCTGGTCGGTAACCCAAGAACATCATACTGCATGCTTGTGACCCAATCTAGGTCAACTGATTACCGTACATAAATGAAATGCCGTTTAATTACTGAATAAAACTCTAAAACAAACAAACTGTGAAATTATTGCAACAAGTTATAATAGCAATTAAAGTCGGACCTCGTTCATTCGAGATCATTGGATCTGAAATTTTATTTCGAACAATACATGGTTTCGACAAACCCATTTCAATTCGACGTGTCTAAGAAGATGCATCGGAACCTGAAATTTATTTCGGATTACACCAAGTATTCGGATAGAAGGTTGTCGAATAAACGAGGTCCGACTGTAAATGGTCAATGTATATTACGGCCTTTGGACAAGATGGTAAAGGAACTGAAACTTGTTAAAAACGCACTCACCAGTCCATCCAATGTTGGTGACCACGACACGTATTGGAATTCATTTCCTTTTGGTCCCTCTAAATTTTTGGTTTCTCTGAAAGAGATCAATGTCACATTCAATGTCTGAAACAGATCAATGTCACATTCAATGTCTGAAAGAGATCAATGTCACATTCAATGTCTGAAACAGATCAATGTCACATTCAATGTCTGAAACAGATCAATGTCACATTCAATGTCTGAAACAGATCAATGCCACATTTAATGTCTGAAACATATCAATGTCACATTCAATGTCTGAAACAGATCAATGTCACATTCAATGTCTGAAACAGATCAATGTCACATTCAATGTCTCCAAGGCTCGGGATTATAACGGATTTTTACACTCAACACTCACATCTCAAATCACACAATTTACTCTTAAGAGTCCGATAGTGACTCACATATAGTGTGAACATGTATGAAGTTGTTAAATGATTGCTGCCCCTAAGTTCAACTCAATTGTTGGTAGCCCAAATCGGCAATTAGACTTGTCCGGGACGTCGGGCTAGTGGATTTCTAGAGCCCTGTGACATCAAAAAAGTTGAGCAGTAGTTAAAGTAATCAACTGGTCCCAGTTTTATACTACTGAGTGATATGTGACGATTTTCTACGGTGATAGTAATTCAAAATAAGCGGTCCAACTTTGATATCGACATTAAAACAAAATTTACTATTGCTTGTCAAATCCCACACAGTTAAATGTCGTACATCAAACTATACTGCATGACTCGATGCATTTATATAAACCTATCGTATATCACTGTGGTTTAAACTTTATTTACTGAATTTAAATTTAGTCTGTTTGTTCATATTTTTTTGTTTTTACGTTTATTTATCGTCGCCACCGTTTTCCGATATGAGCGACGCCACCGGAAGAATGTTAGTCATACATGTATAAGATTTCTTTGAGGATAGTGCATGATACAGAAAATACCGCAGTTCCAGAAGCACCTCTGGTTCTTTTACATGCCCAATGTAACGCATCATACACGGGACATCGAAAGCTCGTCCGAAAGACTGTTAGTACGGTTAGTCGTGGAGCGGGGATCGAACCTGCGACCCCTAGATTACTAGTCTGCTTCTGTTTGTACGGAAAACCGGTATTGATTTAAAATGTAGAAGCGTGAACGATGAAATCGTGAAGTTCACGCTGTCGTGATGGATGATTTAACATTTTGTATTTTGAAATCTGAAATACGCTGCTATAGGATTTACATCCTCGTCTGTCTGTTTGTTACGTCAGTTCAAGAAAAGGCAACATGTGATGTCACTATTTGCAAGCAAGAAACAATATTTACTCCATGTGGTCACTTTGTTCTCATATTGTCATATGGGGCATAATACTGCTGAATGTCAGTACATGGTGACGTCGCATATGCCGTTTTCTGGAAATGACGTCACTTAAAGAAGAGGTTGGAAATCGTACAGCGGCGCTCAAATGTTGAATTGTCATCTTTGGTTTTTATAAAACAAGAAATGAAAAGTATGAACTGATTAAATCACAGAAGATTGTCACGAATTATGTACCTTTATATATAGTACTAAATATTCATATAATATATAG
Organism: Mactromeris polynyma; assembly: GCA_032209605.1. Lineage (NCBI taxonomy): Eukaryota > Metazoa > Mollusca > Bivalvia > Venerida > Mactridae > Mactromeris > Mactromeris polynyma. The sequence continues at coordinate 3,419,103 of JASFXZ010000041.1, forward strand.
GGGATAAAGGAGGGTAACTCTAGACAGGAAGAAGGGAGAGAATAAGTGACAATCTCTTGTGGATTAAACTGGGCATTCATTTATATGAGATGTTATACTGTCTATAAACTTACTTTGTGATGATATCATAAACCATGTATTTTGAACGGGCAGAATGTCTGTAGATCTGAAATAATAAACTTTTATCACGTTTTTTTCTATTGAATTTAGTCTGTCCGAGGCAGTGAAACAAGGATATATTTTAAAATCTGCTTTACAGCTAAACTAGAAATGTTTACTACACCTGTTGTTGTTTATGAATACTGTTCAGGACTCTATTACTGTTAACAAAGTTGCTAGGAAATGTTTACTTTTTTACGCAAAACAGAGTTTGTCAATCGTGATATATACACGTATATGACTCTATTGTTTTAAGTATGTAAGGTTGGCAGAATTTGTAATGAAAATATCTATTCCCAAACAGCAATGTGAATAAACAATTTTCTGAATTTGTAAAATGGGTTTTATATTTATACTGGTTAAAAGGACTAACCCGCCAATCAATTTCGCATATATTCTAAAACCCTCCTGCTGATTTTCTGTTGAGTTTTATTGCAGTGAGCTATTACATCAATGATCCAACTAAATTGAAGTATAAACTAGATGCGTCCATAGGACACGGATGCCCCCACTACGGGCTTTTCAGTAGAATGCAAAATACTAAAGTTTGCAAAGGCCGAATAATTTTGAAGCAAATTTAACTAGAAAAATAAATTTTTAGTACAAAAAGGGTCATAACTCCTCCAAACATTAGCAGCTTGTAACTGAAATCAAACTGAACAAGTATTTTATTATCATTTGCTTTAAGGGCCCAATATGACTTGAATACATCCATTATTGCAAGAGTTGTTAATCGGAAACCAATTTATAAGGAAACAGGGACCATAACTCCTCCAAAACTTGGTGAATTGTGATTGATATCGAACTTGAACTGTAGTTTATTTCCCTACACATATGTGCCCAATATGAGTTGAATCCACCCTTCCTTTAAAGAGTCATTGATCGGAAACCAATTTTGCACGGACGGACGCACGGACAAGGGTAACTCTTCGAATGGCGGGGGCATAAAAACAACCTGTCAAAATCACGATCTTCGTTTTTCACAGTGAAACAGAGAAGATTATCAAAATGCAAATGGGCCGTCTAGCTCTTTTGGCCAGTATATAAATTCAAAGCTACCATTTACCTGTTTTCTATCGTAAGGCAGCAATGCAAACTTTTCATTGGGAGATATGAAATATGTGGATGTATCAAGTTCTTTCTGTAAATATCAAATAAATCAATCATTATATCTCACAGAAAAATCATGATATTACGTCTTGGAGAGGGCGATATGAATATTTATCACACAGATACAATCTGAATAACAGTGCATGCTTTACATCGTAAATAAATCCAGTAACTGTGCACTGCACCTGGAATGTAATAAATACAATTCCACTACAGTTAAGCCAAAATAAATGAATAGGCACAAAGTTAGTCCAAATTCAATTCATTGGAATGTTTAACTAAGTGTTGACATGAGGCGTAATTACATTGCACGCTATACAACAACCTGTTGTTTATGAATGTGCTGACGTACGCTGGGAATTTAAAACTACGGCCACTGCATGCTAATTTACAAAACCTTAGTAAAACTCTATTTGCTCCTGAAATTTAAATGTGCAAAACAATACTGCACATCATATGGTTCGTTGTTGAGGCGCTTAAGTGTCTCACTGCTATCAGCGTCATCCGGATGGTCTACTCGAAGAACCGCCATATTCATTGTCTCAAGAAAATATTGCATGTAAAGTAAAGATCTCTTCAAAATATTGAGTTTATGTAGATTTGGCGTTCCATATGGTTCGCAAATAAGAACTTACAAATGTGGAGTTATCCATGATAAGAGATGATAAATTTGTTGAGCAATTGTATCTAAACACAGCACCGTCATCGTTCTTGTAGTAAAATGCATTCTCATCTGTAAGACAACCATCAACATTAAAATTTTACACATTAAGTTCCAAGGGTGAAAAGACTGAGTTTAGAGACAAGCCACAGAGTGCTGCCTTGCTATTGGTCAGTATTAATAATGCGCTCAGAACCGACCAATCAGAAGCTTGAGTTTTGAGATTGATAGTCAAACTGAGATTTAGAAGCTACGACTATGAACTATTAAAAGTCTTAGAATCCTGCATTCCCATTGGTCATATTTATCATATGATCAGGACCATCCAATCAGAGACATGTTTTCTGAGATTGGTGTTCAAACTTAAATTTGCACATTCCTCCTCTCTTCTTCTTATTCATATAGAGCTAAGCAATAGTTTAGTCTTACTTAAAACATTTTGCATATATTTGTATCCAATCTTGATTTCAATCTGTCTATTTTGACAAATACATCTTAACTTCAGCTTCATGCTGGAACCTGACTTTGACAAGTTTATGAGCCTCTTTTACACAAGTGCGCGTACCGCCTGATCAAGTATGAACTTTTAAAAGTTTGCTTGTCATCTCCGATGAAATATGATCACTGTATGAAAATCCATTTCATTCATTTTACCAAGACTTATTGGTATGTATACAAATGATTGTACAAACTAGAGTAACGGTAGAGATGCTGTAGATCACTGCAAATTCGCCAGTCATTTATACAACAGAAGGTAGAAAGTAATATTATGCTAATATTTTTTCATTTGGCGAAAGTCAAAACGTTGTGAATAAATATTGTGTACTTACTTTTCACCCATTTATACGAGTACGATCTTGGGGCATACTTTCGGCTCATAAAATCTTCAAAGGTGAATTTCTCCTTTTTGTCATCGTTGCCGCCCACTGAAACAAAAATGTATCAACAATCTACATACAATAATCAATACGGCGTGCTTATAACTTTTAATGAGTGTATATGTCATGACCAGTCTTTTCATCGGAATAGCTTGTTTGCCATGGACGAGAGTTTGTTTCTGACTTTTCTAAGAAGGGCGTCAACTCGTCAAATCAGGAAGGGATGAAACTCTGCATCGTTTGTTTTCAAAAAATCTGCGTTAAATTCCGTAAATACCGTACTTTTCCGTGGACGGTTGCCACGCGGCGGAGTTGTGGTAATCTCGATTGCTCCAAACGTTGAGTAGCTTTCACAAGCTGTTATTTATATGGTTACAAAAAACCACAACAAATTATGAGTGCTTTACAAAAATAACCTTATAAGCGGAAAATGTCAGCGGCAGATAAAAAGTTTCACAATAACGTCGATTGATATGACATGTAACAGCACATACACAGTAAGCGGTGTTGTATTGATGACATTTAGATGATTAAATCATCTCCCCTAGTTACACTATCATCTACAGAAGACAACACTAAGCCAGTATGATCTCCATTTTGTGGAGGTTAATTGAATACAGGGGATGTTTTATGTGTTCTGGTAAATTTACATACGCTGCAATGACACAGTAATATGCTGTAATGATGGAGTTTGAACTTTATATTAAACGTCGTGTATATTTTCGGCACAGCCGTACTTACATGGCTTTGTCATCTGCATATCAGTGTTGTGTAAACCAATCAAATCTTACGTTAACCACTAAACCAACTTCTCTTCAACCGAAAAACGTTTGTAACTTTGACGCGGATTGGTTAACCTTTCCATAAGGGGTACGTTACCGTATAGAAATCCACAATATTTCAGTAAATTTATCCTATATATGTTTGCATCATATTTCAACTAGCATACATTTATTTTGCATCGGATATTAAGTAAAGTTACAACTACAATCGGACCTCATTTCATACCAGTTTATCGGGTCTAAATTTCATTTCGAATAATACATTATTTCGAATAGCCCATATTCTGTTTTAGTGCCGCACTCCACTCTCAGACTGTATAAATACACACCAATCTCATACTACACCTAGATCTCTAAGTAAATGGGCCAGAAAATATATTCAACACTCAATTTACATTGTCGTACATTTTTAGCACTCAATACGAGTCACTGTCAGCCTCAAATACTTAATTTTATGATTTTGAGATCTGAGTGCTGAATGTAAGTATCGGTTATATTCCAGGGACCAGTACTCACGCTTATTTCAAGGATCGTGAAATTATCGGCTCAAAATTGCCTAATGCGGGATGCAAACACAGGACCTTCGGATCCGAAGTCGGTCGCGAATTTCGTTAGTTCGAATTCTCGCATATTTCTCTAATGCATTTAATTAAACTAATAGAATCAATTCCATTTTCGGTAAATTACATTTACATTTAAGAACCATTGACCTTGTCCCCGTTTGACCTTGATCCCATTGGTATTGATCCCATTGACCTAGACCCCATTGGCAACAACAGCAATCCTAATCCATCTCCCATTGTAAGTAACCAACACGTTCAGATATTTAGAAACAGCCCAACCACAATAGAGCCCGCTTAGCCACGCCCCAATCTCTTGTGGTAATGACGTAAGATAAAAACAGATCATGTTATTGAGTGTTTGTTGATATAATGGGTAAAATATAGCGAAACTTGTTTTTACTGCCCGATTTAAGCAATGTAATTGAGAGTTGATCCGTCTTATAATTAATCAGTATTAATGTTGCTCTATAATAATACATTTACGAGTGTTTTGTATGAATTTACGGAAACTTCGAAAAAAAACACGTGGTCACGTTGTTAAGATCTGACTGAGTCTGTAGTTTCAATTACAGGTTGTTGACATGTTGCAACACAAAATTTAAACATATACACAGTTCAGCGATATATGGATTAAAGAGGCAAAGAAAATGTGATGCAGGATAAAAAATAATTCCTTCGCGACTTTTAATTTACATTATTTGTAAAGGCGCAGTTTAAGAGTTTAAACTTATTTGATATACAGCTGGACCTCGTTTGTTCGACAACCTAGGTAACCTAGGTATCGTCTGAAATAAATATCAGGCCTCGATGTAGCTTGTTAGACACATCGCATTAAAATGGGCCATTCGAAACCATGTATCATGTATTATTCGAAATATAATTTCGGGTCCGATGAATTCGAATGAACGAGGTCCGACGGTGCTATTCTAAAACACAGTAATGTAGTTGATATTGCTCTTTATTGCTATTTATAGAAGCTATGGTCTAGTTTCGCACGATTACGAAAATAATCGTTGTCATCTCTCTATGTACTTGTTACTTATTATTATGCTGTTTTTTCAAGGAAAATTGTCTCAATAAATCGTTACACAACAAGACAAATAGTAAGACTTACGTGGTGATACAAGGATGATTGTGGCAACAATAAGTGCACAGACTACAATGATCACAACCAAGGCAATGACTATACCCTTCCAATTCCTCTGCTGTACCGTGTGTCCCACCAACTCCTGGAAATATATAAACATACAGTAAAACCTCATGTAATAACCCCCACAATAATGTGACCACCTCGAAATTTAGAACACAATTTTCAAGTCCATTTTCACTGTTTTGCTCTTTATTTTAACCTCCATAGTAAGACCACCTCAGTAAGAAGACCAGTTTACAAGGGTCCAAAAGGTGGTCTTATTATTGAGGTTTTACTGCATCTAGGGAAAATAATGTTTGCATGTGACACAGTGATGTGGGTATTTCTTTGTTTTTTTTCAAGTGACAATCTGCATTTTAATTAAATGTTAAATTAAACGAAATATCCTTGCCTAAATTAAAGTCGATATGCACGTCATACTGTTAAAGTACAAAGATAAAAAGTGTACACCGTTATTGGGATTATGTTATAAATGTGACAGCTGTGTTAAGTCAACTGACGATCACCATAGGGTGATATAACAATATGCAAATACATGTATCTATCTATATAACATGAAATGTAGAAACCAAACCAAACGTTTCGTATTTCTCTTGATATTGCAAAGTACAGTAAAACCTCACCTATAGACAATCTCAATATAAAGACCACCTCAAAATCAAGACCACAATTGTCAAGCCCATTTTCACTGTTTTACTCTTTATTCAACCTCAATATTAAGACCACCTCAATAATCATCACACAAACGCCATTTTCATAAAAAACAAACAACAACGACAAAGTCCAACAACAACAGAACAACACTAGATAAGCAACACAAATCATATGAGGGCAGCAAAATAAAACAACAGCAAAACCAACAAGTCAACAAAGTTTTAAAACAACATAAAACGCGATATAGACAAAAGTATCATTCAGACCCCGACAATTCAGTGATCATTTGTAAATAAGAAAACAGTTGATTGGAAGGAAAGTTAATATATATCTCGCATTACGAACAACTCACTAACCTAACTAAGGTAACATAATCTGAGCCGCTTTGTTATTTTAGTTCACACCAACAGGATTATTCCCAAACGAAAAATAAAAAAAAATATTTCGTCAATTGAAGTTAAAATGAAATAATTTAATCTTGCATTACGAACAACTCACTAACCTTATCAAAATCCCTGGTAACATGATTGTTTATTGTTTATAGCTTGATTATTTTAGTTACCAAAAAACGCATACACCAACAGGATTATTTCCAAACGAAACAAAACATTTCGTCAATTGAATTTAAAAATGAAAGTCATTTGAACAAACTTACCTGATTTTCATCAACTCTCTCCATTTGTAACTCAAATTTATTATGATTGGAGACTTTCCTATAATGCCCAGTCGACATCCTTATATACCAAAGACTTAACCACAGTATTTCTTATTGCTTTGCTACATGTAAATGTCACCGGTTTACTTGACATGCCCAATATTCTTTTTGCCCACGCATCATGTCAGTTATTAAGTAACACTATATGTATAGCAATATTAACTTACTCGATACTACGCTGTCCAGATAGTGACATATTCAATATGCTTTGTATTTCGTTGAAACGAAATATTCATTCATTTATTCATTCATTTGGAACGGATTAGAAATTCGTTTGAACGATATAGAAATTCGTTTGAACGAAATAGAAATTCGTTTGAACGAAATACAAATTAGTTTGAGCGAAATACAAATTCGCTTGAACGAATTTCGCTCGAACGAAATACAAATTCGTTTGAACGAAATACAAATTCGTTTCAACGAAATATAAATTCGTTTGTAATACGAAATACAAATTCGTTGGAACGAAATAGAAATTCCTTTGAACGAATGGTAATTCGTTGAAACGAAATATTGATTCGTTGGTACGAAATACTAATTTGTTCATGACGAAACATTTTGAAAGAAATAATATTTCGTTATAACAATTTATCACATGAACATGATTTCTATGTAATTGTTTCGACAGCAATATAAAATTATTTTTTCACGAAATATTTAACTGTTTGAGTAAGTCTCGTTAACCGCTCCGTACAATGCGTTATTACATATATAATTATGAACTTGTATAAAACATCTCTCGACTATATCACGCTAAAAGAGGAATTAAATACAAGCGAATTCATTATTAAATATTGATTTCAAGACACAGCAATGTAGTTACTTGAATGGATTCTTGGTTGTAGATTAAACACATGCATTAAATTTAAATAGTTTAACAAAAGTGTATTGAAAAACTTTTCAAATTAGAGTGCGGACAATTACTCGCGTATTGGATATTGGTGTGATGTTTGGCGACATCACTTCAGATATACAAATGTAACATGAGCTATAACGATGATAATTTTAACATACGCAGTTCCGTGCCCTTTAGTTGGCTTATCGCCGTGGATTGTCTCCCTTGAAAATGACCAAGAAAATCGATATCGAGTTTCCAGCTCTACCAGTTTTGATCAATAGATTATGTAGTTTATTTGGGTTATAATTACTCCTTGTATCATTGGTTCCTTTGTATATAGGGATTCATAAAAAATACACTTACATACAGTAACACTTCACTTAAAGCCACCTCAATAAAAAGACCACCTTAATATGTGGACCAGTACTCAAGGGTCGCAAGGATGGTCGTATTATCGAGGTTCTACTGAATTTAAATTTCATACTTAATAATAAGACCACCTCGAAATTAGGAACACACTTTTCAAGTCCAATTTCACTGTTTTGCTCTTTATTCAACCTCAATAAGAAGACCACCTCAATATTAAGACCAGTTTTAAGGGTCGAAAAGGTGGTCGTATTAATGAGGTTTTACGATATATGTATACTCTCAGTTTGTTGAACGCATTCGATAGGCTAAAAATGGAAAATATGAACAGGCAGAAAAAAGCTTGTCATTACAATTCGGCGATATAAAATGTTGCCAAGGACGTCGAATCGATATGAGCGTGTCATGTCGGCACCAGAGTCTGTTGACACATGGGTGTGTCTCTCGACCTTCAAGTAATGTTATAGGTCTCTCATGATTGTTTACGCACAATATTGTGTATCTGTCAAGTACAGAAAGACATTAATTCCCGCTCGTACTATGAATTCTAATACATATCGATATTACTTACGTAAATACAGACTCAAAATAAGAAAATCCCACCACATTTTGACGACAGATACAGTAAAACCATCCCTGGGACCATTGGAAACTGGTCTTCATAGAGAAGTAGTCTTCTTGTTGAGGTTAAATAAAGAGCAAAACGGTGAAAATTGACTTGAAAACTGTGCTCTTAAATTTGAGGTTGTATTTAAGTGAAGTTTTACTGTATTTCAATTCTGGGATTGTGATATGACATTTTGATGCCTCTCAAATCAGACCCCCTACCTAGGTTGAAATCAAATAAAACAATGCAATTGATAATTCTAATTCCCCGATTTAATGTTTTTAATGAATTGATAATAAATGATTTCACAATTACAAACAGATTTAACAAACGATATTCCCATTTCAAGTTTAGCGAAAATTTCATTTTTGGTTCAGTATGTACATAACTATACACGTAGAAAGTATAGTATTACAGAAGTCACGTGACTTTACGAATCTTTTTTCGTATTCTCTGAAAACGATCTAAATGAAGGTTTCTAATGCAGCAGAATAGGGCGTGGTATCGAAAATACAGTCGGACCTCGTTTATTCAACAACCTTCTATCCGAATACTTGGTATCATCCGAAATAAATATCAGGTTCCGATGTATCTTCTTAGGCACGTCGGATTGAAATGGGCTATTCGAAACTATGTATTATACGAATTGAAATTTCGGACCCGATTAATTCAAATAAGCAGGGTCCGACGATATATCAGTTATTTCATATCTAATATGAAGATAAAGCTTTAAATCTTATATAATTACAGTAAAACTTCGAAACCTCGAACTGCCGTCGGACCGAGCAATTAGTTCGAGCCATCTACCTGTTCGAGGCATCTACCGTATACGTGTATATGTACGAACTGATTGTCACCGGTGCAAGTGTACTAAGCATGCTGAATGCATGACATTTGTGTGTTGTTAGTGTTTTCATACTGAATCAACTACGATCAATAGTCACAGCATTATTCATAATAATAATAATTAAAAAAGAAATAAATTCGTTTACATGCGCGTAGGAGTTTGGACCGCAGGAGGCCAATATTTTGTCCCCATATTACCGCGGACATTAATGACCCCTACTTCGCGTCTGTATCGTAAACTAATAAAAAACAACACAAATTGTATTGGCATTCAGCCAAGATATTTAATACTCATGACAAAGTGTTATCATCGCTATCAGACAGAGGCCGTCGCTAGTACCCTGACTGCCATCAGTCGGCGGATTAATGAGGGTATGAAGGGAAGCATAGTAACCAGGTGACGAGTATATTTATGTTGGTTCGTTAATGACATGGACCATCACCGTGCAGTGTTTGTAATGTTCTGAATATGCGTTGACACGGTACTATCCAATGCCACTGAATGTGATTACATTTCTTTGTATAATTAAATACGACATATGCTAATAAATTTACTCATTTGTTTTCTTTAACCTTGTAGATAACATAATATCTGTTGCACTTGTGTTTTGTGAACTAGTACACGTATTATTTTCGTGATTTCGCATTTGCTAATGATGATTGGCTATATATCAATGTGTATATAGCTTCCATGTACCTGAATAAATACATTATTTAAAATGCGATTGAAATGTTTCAAATATATCCATAACAGTCCCATTTCTTCCCAAATATGAATGAATAATTGTAATAACTTAAAAGCAGCAAACACATTTTCGGAAATTATCATTAATATATTAAAAGTGATGGATTTTGCGTCTGAAAAAGGTGATTTCCTAAAACAATTCATCATTACGTAGTTTTATGTTCTGTCCTGGAATAAGACGTAAATTGCAATCTTTAATCGGTTTCATTATTGTTTTCAAAGTTTGATGACTTTGATCATTATTTTTATTCTTTGGCTTTAATTGAGCATTGTTGTATTTTACGTGGAACTAATCAGTTTAAACAAGAAATATATCTAAAAAAGATGGTGGGCGCAATCTGATGCAAGCAAATTAGTCGCAATCTAAAGGATACAATGTGTTGTGCTCCATCAAAATTGCCGAGATGTTATGATTGCTGGTCACTCGGTAAATTTACTGAAATTCAGTGGATTTCGGTAAGGTAACGAACCCCATATCGAAAGGTTAAACAATCCGCGTCAAGGTTACACACGTTGTTCGGTTGAAGAGAAGTTGGTTTAGTGGTTAACGTAAGATTTGATTGCTTTATACCACATTTGATAGGCACATAGCAAAGCCATGTAAGTACGACTGCGACGAAAAAAGTGTCACTATCAGAAATGGTTCATGTTACTCAAATGTTATTAGAGTCATAATTATATTTAGACGCTTCCGGAAAAAAATGAATAATATCTCTTCGACACCTTTTACAACAGAGCTACTACAGTTGACATATACTCCAGGACGTAAGTGTGAAGATCTAAAGAGATTTGATGCTAGTTATTTTTCACTGTCAGTCTTAAAAGCCTCAAAATCTATATCCGAAACAAAAGTATAAAATTTTAATATTTTTCTCTCCTAAACTCTTCAGATTGTTTCGTAACGTGTCTGTTATCTCTGCGGTGGACACACTTACAGGAGCATTATCTACTCTAGGTGCTTGGACAAATACACCTACGACAACTACGAATAAGATTTATATGATTATGTATAACAATTTGATTGAGTGGAACTATGAACAGTAAAATACATTGCAGCATACTCTGTTTGTTCTTGTGTCTCTCGCCGTTTAGCTGAGATCATACAGCCTTATCCGAATATCGAATATACGACCGACATCCATACTGGTTGTCCAGTGCTCTACGGACTGTGTTGACCGCGGCGGGGGCATGATTGAAGAAAGTAAATGGTGATATTCTTTTAATTTGCTAATTTTAAATAGTCAGACATTATAGAAAACATTACTTCCATTATTCCGAATACGCAAAGAGCTATGACTTCATGTAATTAAACTACTGGCGTAAAGTTAGCAACAACAACAACACAGCTACTACTGCTGGTGGTGCCACTTCTGACGACTACGCACCTAACAAATAAGATTGATTTAAGACTGATCAAATTATTTTCCGACATCATATGAATAAGACGTGCAAGTCATGTCTTACAAGGTAATATATGAACATTATCTTAAGCTTCACGCAATCGTTCTTATAAATCACGACACTTTACCAATTAGTGTTTGCAATAAAATGCTTTAGCATCTCGAGTGATATATCTTTTTTATCGACGTGTTTGATAAGTAACGGATTGAAAACATAATTACAAAAAAGTTGGGCACAGAGTGTCCGAATGAAACAGTAATTGGATATTTCGCAGAAAATATTAAATATACAGTAAAACCTCAATAATAAGACCACCCTTAGAACCCTTGAAAACTGGTCTAAATATTGAGATTGGGTAAAAAGCAACACAGTAAAATTGTGTTCTCATTTTGAGGTAGTCTTAATATTGAGATGGTTTTTAAGTGGGCTTTACTGTACTTAAAATTTCATGATTTTTTTTAAGATATCAACCAAAAAACTGCCATTTCCACTCACGCGGCATGTTCCTCTTAAATGTTTAACAAATTTTTAACATATTTATCTGGAGAACGCACACGATTTATGGAATAGTCGCTTAATTTTAAGTACGATATATTTAACACAACACACATGAAATATTTCCAAGTTATTATTTCGAATAATACATGGTTTCGAAAAGCCCATTGCAATGCGACATGCATAAGAAGATACATCGGGACCTGATAATTATTTCGGATAATACCAAGTATTTAGATAGAAGGTTTTCGAATAAACGAGGTCCGACTGTATAGCCAAGTGTAATATATACATGCGGGTGATATGAACAAATATAACATGCACGGTAGAGAAAAATTTGCTCGTTTGAATATTAAACTGCAGGGAAGGATGTATAATACTCGGTGTGACCCGAGGAGAATTTTGCATTGACATTTTACATTTGCACAAAAATAAGCGCTACTCATTTTACATTACAGAGAAGTTTTAAATCATTTTCAATTACCCAATTATATATAGGTTATGTCTGTGAACAAGTACGTTCAATTCCAGGTCGTGTTTCTGATAAAGTTAATATTTATTTATTTATTGTCCTTGTGGTTATATTACATCGAATGTGAACAGACTTTCTTACAAATTTTACTAATCACTCTCGATGACTGCTTCCTGGCTACCAACCAGTATTCACGCCAAGTTTAGGGATTGTGAAGTTCTGGATCAAACCCCGCTCATCGTGGAGCTCGAACTCGCGACCATTGGACCAGGAGTCAGGCGCCCTACCCCTCAACTATGGCACCTCACTAAAATTTGTATAAATGTTTTACGATGGGAAATTAATAATACTGTTTAAGAAAGGTTGTAACACTAATAAGAATAACAGAATGTACGAACTTAGCTCAATTATTGTGAAGAAAAATAATAGAGAGCTGTTAACTGTGAAAAACAACATACAGTAAAACCTCACCTAACGACCACCTCAATAATAAGGCCACCTCAAAATTTAAAACACAATTTTCAAGTCCATTTTTACTTTTTTGCTCATTATTCAACCTCAATATTAAGACCACCTTAATACTGAATTACACCAGTTTTCAAGGGTCCCAAGGGTGGTCGCATAATTCAGATTTTACTGTACATCTTTTCGTTTTTTAAATTATTGTTCATTTTCCGTTGAATGACTCTACGTCTCAAACAAATTCAGAATCAGCGTTTTTTAATTTTAATAGATTTTCTAAAAAATCAATATATACCTTGTCATTGTTAACTCTTACTTCCTCTAAGCTAGAAAAAGATGTCCCAGTTTGTTGATTTTCTCCACTCATTATGTCACAACGTTCCCCAACAAAAATATGCCACTAACTAGTACTTAATGCAATAGAGAAATAACTTACGTATTCATAAAGTCTTATATACTCAGTACATTTAAAAACGCACACTTTTTTCAACCACACTTATTTAAATTTCTTTTTATCACGTTTGAAACTCATTTTTTTATAAAACATACTTGTCGATTCTCATGAAATTTAGGATACATGTTGCGTACACATGCAATAAAATCGTGTCGAGTTTTTTTCTTGTATCCTAAAAGTCAGTCAATGTTTAAAAATCCCATATCGTGCGTTATTTAATGTACTGAGTATATAAAATGTTGAAGATTTAAATGATAAACACGTGTCAGAGGGGGAATGCACAAACCGAACTCTCTCAGGCTATCAATACAAATTATGTGTTTTCAGTGCCTCGAAAAATCCATTAAAACCAGCCCGAAGCCATGTTGTGCCTTTTCTTTGTAGGGTTTTTCGACTCTAAAAGTTTAAATACACCTAGACTTTAACATTTGACCTTTATAATGATATAAATTTCATCTAATTGTTCCAAAATTCAGGGATTTCCCTGACACAGAAATATTGAGTCCCTAACTCCCTTTTCTTTCTAAGGACTCCCATTTTCCACTTACTGTGCATCCCTGGGACTCCTAAAACAAACCTTTAAATAAACTGCTCTGGGACCCTACACATTTACTGAGGACCCTCCATTTGTCAAACACGAGGGTCCAAGGACCCCTAGCTGAAAAATCCTATGGATAACCCTGTAAAATTACACAATATTGTGAAGATTTCAAAGTGTTAGCTTTCTCTTTGGACACCCTGAACCAGGAAAATCTAAAATCAGCGATATACCGATCCACCTAAATAATTGTTGGGTGGGGAACAGGAAACATTATTTTTACGAATGGCCTCATGGTATATACCGTTAATCTAGCACTCAGAAGTAAACCCGATATTAACCTAGAATATGGGCAATAAATTCAGGGAGGTGATATTTGAACAGGAACTTATCAGACATTTTGACCCATCTATAGAAGTGATTTGTACGTCCTCAGATATAAAATATTGCCGCCTTAATGTTGGCATTCATATATCACCTAACATGTAAGTCACATTATGCGCAATACTTGAATACTTATACTCAACCTTTTTTTTTACAAAAAAACAACATTTAACAATTATATTTATACAGTCGGACCTCGTTCATTCGAATTCATCGGGTCCGAAATTTTATTTCGAATAATACATGGTTTTGAATACCCATTTCAATTCGACAAGCATACGAAGATACATCGGGACCTGATATTTATTTCAATTGATACCGAGTGTCCGGATAAAAGGTTGTCGAATAAGCGAGGTTCGATTGTATGTACTAATTAATAGCAAACGCAAGAGGAAATTACCATACAGAAATGACATTTGACAGTAGCTGCGTATATGAATATTGAGGTGTGTTCCAGTGGATACTTATGTTTGTCTTAGTTTTTCTTCAAAGTTCAAAGCGCCGATACCGATATACATGTTCAGTAAAACCTAGAAAAATAAGACCACCTTTGGGACTCTTGAAAATTTGTCTAATTATTTAGGCGGTCTTAATATTAAGGTTCAATAAAGAGCAAAACAGTGAAAATTGTGTTATTAATTTTGAGGTGGGCTGATTATAGAGGTGGGCTGATTATAGAGGTGGTCTGTAGGTTAGGCTTTCCTGTACATCAAATTAATGCGCTGTTATGTTTTGTTGATTATATATACAATATTTGTCAACATACATGTATGCTCGGTAAATATTAGAGTCATACGTGGTCGGGTAACTTTATAGCACGTAAACAAAATTCCGTTCTAAATGATTTAATGACTTCGTGACAGCATATGCCAAGGCTAACGGCAATAATATCTTATTCGATAATCTTATCCGTAACAGGTGCACTACAGTCGGACCTCGTTTATTCGACAACCTTCTATCCGAATACTTGGTATCATCCGAATTAAATATCAGGTCCCCATGTGTCTTGTCATGCACGTCAAAATGAAATGGGCTATTCGAAACAATTATTATTCGAACATAATTATCGGACCCAGTTAATTCGAATTAACGAAGTCCCACTCTATAGCATATAGGATGGTCGTATGATATTACAAAACTACTACATTGTAGATAAGTTATGTAATAAAATACCATTTAAGTGCATCATAAACATTCGTGCCTAGAACGAAGCTCATACACTCCCTATAACAATATCACCTTGCAGTGAAATAATTGCGTATTACAAGTCTGAGCAACCGATATAACCCCATATTATGCGAACTAAGTTTAGATTTAAGTACATATTGCTTCAAGCGCTTGTTTCCCATAATGTGTCGGAGAAATAAGAAATTTGAGAACGCGTTTTCAAATATATTTCGTACATTAAAAGTGTAATATTCATTAGAAATACTGTAAAACCTCACTTATAGACCACCTAATCAATAAGACCAAGTCGAAATTAAGAACACAGTTACCAAGTCAATTTTCTCTGTTTTGCTCGTCATTCAACCTCGACATGAAGACCACCTCAATAAGAATACTAGTTTTCATTGGTGGTTTCCAGGGTGGTCACATTATTAAGGTTTTACTGTAGATACAAATGAGCGAAGGAAATTACTTAGAGATTACAGTGCGACGTGGTCAGAGTAACTTCTTTTTGAAGATAAACATTTCTGCTGTTGTGAGTGGTTGATGCTCAAGAGAGGTTTTATTATGGTCCTTACGTGAGGTTTTACTGTATCTATATAACATTAACATGCATGTCAAACTATGACAGGAATCGACAAGTTATCGGAATAAACGGTTGCGGTGTTGCACAAAGTGGTGATATAGATAGCTTTTATAAACGGACATAGTTGTTTTCTGTCGATATCCAGACTACAATAAACAGTATACTTTAGCGGTACACCAAAAGTCACGCGATGATTCGTGATAGTTTGGTTATAGGGCGAGACTTTAATATTTCTGTATAGATAGTTTCCCACATTTACAATATTTACCTCCCTTGTTCTGAATATTCAGCCATATTGATAGGCAAATTTCCTTTAAGTTTATAGAAAATATAATGTAAACGATGATAAAATCAAATCAGATGTATATAAAAATAACTTATTCATTACGCGCATGTGGGCAAATGGCTCAGAAAGAAGATTTGAGCAAAATCTCTGGGCCCTGGGCTCGATCGCTCAAAACATCTCAAATAGAAATCTCAGCTCAATGTGAGATTTTGCTCAAATCTGAGGCTGATTTTGAGACAATCTCATTTTGGATCTTTTGAACTTTTTCTGGGAAAATGCACATTTCATCGTTTTTTGTTTTGTAATAACGAATTTGAGTCTGGTCTAAGATGAGAAAATCTCAACAATTTAAGATAATATTTGAGCTGAGATTTAGCTCCGATTGAGATGCTTCGGGAGATCGGGGCCTGTTGTCAGGTGAGCTAAAATCGCAAAAAATCAAAGCCTACCTTCCTACTATCGGAAATAGGCCTGGTATCAATGGCCTCATATGAACCAATGGTGCTTTCAATATCCATACTGTGTCTATATATATTACACGTACACTGTATATGTCACATCAAACAATGTTCAAACATTTAGTTACTCATCGTCACGAATTAAACAGATTATTTATTGGTAAATGCATACACTGTTATCTCTAGACATGTAAAATCCTGGATACAGAAATATCTTGATGTGAAATTCGTGTGATAAATTAGATGGTAAAATACAAAACTAAACCGCTAAGTAAGGCTGTGGTTTCTTCCCAGGCAAATCCACGCTCGTCAGTAACCAACCGCGGAGAAAGTATAGACTTCATTCAATGTACAGTCAAACCTGTGTTAAAGACCACCTGCGAATAAAGACCACTATTGCAAAACCTGTCTGCAAAGACCACCAATTTTATCTCCCATCAGACCATTTTCAATGATATTTAATCTGTTAATAGAGACCACCTGTAAACAAAGACCAAAGTCTTTACAGACAGGTATGACTGTATTCAGTCGAAATTTAGAAACATGTTAATCAAAGCATGGACTTGAACAGGCCCGATGGTTGAGTGTTAGAGCGTTTGACTCGTGCGTGGAAGAACGCACGTTCGAGTCCTGGTTGCGATATAGCAAGTCAGCATAATGGTATTAGTAGCTTCTTTGTCTAAGCTTGCTGTTATAAGGGTTGTATTATAAGTATTTGTTAAATGTGATTGTGCATTGTACTAAGCCACGTATCTACGGTGTGGTTTCATGTCACGTGTCTACGGTGTGGTATCATGACAGGTGTCTATGGTGTGGTATCATGACACGTGTCTACGCGGTGGTATCGTGACACGTGTCTACAGTGTGGCAATATATACTGCTATAAAAAGACACCGCCTCCGTATGGCTGATACATGTATATAGTTGTTGGGACGTAAACCCATCATTTACAGTAAGCTATGTACTTGGTATGGTAACTTATAGCAAGGAAAGGTGGTCACTGACGCGATGTCCGACAGTCTGGTTATCTTTGTTTACATAAATGTATGTTCAGTTCTGGTTTAGTTCTGATTACGTTACTTTGGTGTATTTGTTTAAGAGTAAAAACTGGATAAACTATATGATAAAGCTATATGTTAAATGTATGTTATACATTCATAACATGGAAAGAAAGACAAAAACAAATATACCGAATTATTGCATTGCGCCACTCATAAATAAATGTTAGATTTTTGTACCGCTACCAACAAGGTGTTGGTTGGGTAGGAATCGGCTGATTATTGTAGATGTTTTAGAATATATTTCGATTATTAAATACGAAAATCATCCGATTATTAAAACATGTTTCGTATAAAACGATAAAACAAAGTAGCGCTGACAAAGTGACATTAAGTAGCGTTATAGTTGTAAATGGTCGTAATTTGCTGAAATAGCGGAAACAATATTTCATATCAAGGGAAATAACTCTTAACGTATTTCAACGACTATTTATCGCAGTTCTCTCCCTTAGGTTATTTGCATGATTTCGGATACAATTGCGATAAACGAATAGCTGTTTTAACATCAGATCATCGGAAATATCAGTACTTAAGCATGATTATGATTAGACGATCACGTTGTAAATAAAGTATACAAATTAATTATTTAACTTTATATGTTACCTTCTGAAAATATAGAATTTATTATTATTATTATTAATATTATTGCAATTGTATGGAATAATTATGTTTTTACACAATAATGACAGGAAAGGAAATATAGACGTTTAAGATCCACTTCTTCCATTTATCCGCTAGAAAAAACATAACTCAAGTTTTCATACTTTCTGCCATATTAAATTTTTGCTTTTTTTCAATTATAACATCACGTAGTCAGACTTGTATGCCAATATCACAGAAAAGAATTCCTCGTGATACTGTCAATGAACAGAAACTACTATGACAATGCGTTAAAACGGTACACTCCACTGTGAGGCTACCCTATGTGTGGATTGTCATTTTTTTATAAAACATAATTCATGCAATAGTACTGATGATATATCATTAATGACATATCGAGCCAATACCATCATAGAATAATATACTATAAAAAATATAGAAGACTTTTAATATATATACGTGAGCTAATGTACGCAATCACTCATAGCAAGGCATTCATATATGTGTCTCCTGCGAATTGTGCCAGCGATTTTTATATATTCTGTTGTCATTTTACATTGTCATAATGTCATCTTCTGTTGTTTTCGATCAACAAGTGTGTCGCCCTAGGACTCGAGATGATTTATTGAAAACATGTAGGTTATATTCATCACACATTGAAAGCAATGCTTTATAGGACAAAAAAAACTCACAGAATGATTTATTTTTCGATGCATGTTTGGTAGGCGCTGTATATATGAAGCAGATATATTTTAACAAATGTATGTTCTACAAAGTTGTATTACATTATTCGACAAATAATGAGCATGTCGTTGTTTGGCGAAGTCAGCCACCTTAATGGTTTAGTTCCAGCCGCCTTAATAGTTTATGTCATCTACCGAATTGGTTTATGTCAGCCCCCCCCCCCCCCCCCCTCCAAATGATTTATGTCAGCCTCCCAAATGGTGTATGTTAGCCTCTCTGATCTTATTAAGGTGTTCTGTCATTGTGGATATTTTCCTCCACTCAACAGGCTTAAAAGAAACGTTCTGATATGAAACGTCAATTGTAAAGCTTGAAACTCATATTCTATATATATCCGAAATGTTGATAGTCATTCAGAGGCGCTTTAGAGTTTCATTGCTATCATCGACAACCGGATAGTCTTCACCATATTCATCGTCTCAAGAAAATAGTACATGTAAAGTGCTCTGATTTTAATATAGATGTGATGAGTATCAATTGATATATCAATTGTGGAATGGCGGGTCTTGATATAAACGGCTTTCCTGGATTATTAGTGTCATTTTTGGCAAATGTGTTTACCCGAATAATCGCGTATTAATTTCTAATACGATAATATGGAAAGCGTGCAGTCTTGGAAACGCCTCCCGGGACCTTATGTCCTTTGATTCTACCGACAAATGACAACAATTGCTATTTTTTTAAAAACATCATATACTTTGTATACTAACAGTTATCAAACAGTTATTTCGAGATTATTTTGGAAAATACTTTTCTTATGGTCAAAACAGGTAATTGTCTTCCTTAACTAAAGCCGTTCTATCAATTTATTATGGCAGTCGATATTATTGGCACGCCTTTAGCAATCTGACAGGGGAGGTAATCAAGACGATCTCTAGTATGGGACAGTCTTACAGAAACAAGAGGGTGTGACTAATTCAAATACAGTCAGACCTCGTTCATTCGAATTCAACGGATCCGGAATTTTAATCAGAATAATACATGTTTCGAAAAGCCCAGTTAAATTCGACTTGCATAAGAAGGTGTATCGGGAACTGATACTTATTTCGGATGAAACCGATTATTCGGATAGAAGGTTGTCGAATAAACGAGGTCCGACTGTAATTCAAAGTTTCCTAGTTACGGAGCCGTTGCTACAGAGCCAGGAGTATGACAGTGTCGTGGCTACAACAATTGATAAACAAATTAAAATAAATATTTTCGCGCTAGCCAATGAAATCATCGATTGACACTGATAGCATCAAGTGTTTACATTCTCTGAAACACTGATAATGTCATAATGTGCGCATATGGCCATTGCAATCACAAACAACAGCAACACAAAACAAAAACAAACGTAATGATGAAGCCATAAAACATATCCTATAATTACACACCACTATATTGGACAACATTTGAGAAAATCTAACATACTTAACACCATTAACAACGCAACTGTTTTAATTAAGCCTCATTTTGTACAGGATGTTCAAAGCTACCAACTGTTACCAATGTTCAACATTTTGTTCAAAAAGTATTGAAACTATGGACCAATAATTAATATTTTATGATTCAATAAGTTTATGAAAAGTGAATTAATATATAATTATTTCTTCTTTGTGTCATGTTGTGAACCAGACACTTTTCAGTTGCGTTTTTAATGGCTTTAAGTATATGAACAGGGTTTAGTGAGAACACCATTTAAAGACCACCTCAAGAATTAATCGACCTCATTATTAAGACCTGTTTTCAAGGGTCCAAAGGGTGGTCTTATTATCGAGGTTTTACTGTACTACACATTTTTTACTCCATGGAACGTACACTTCCATACGTATAACATTGTACACCATGTTGAATAACGATTACAGAAAAAGATCTCCATCTGTTAAATTACATTAACCTTAATTGTCAGATCATTGACTTGTAAGCAAACAAGAGAATATAAAATATACAAATACGGAGATGTATGTTACTGGACCAACCCGAGCCGAGTAATGGTATTATAGTCGTCTGTCACAATCGTATAAAACAAATATGGCATGTCTACCCTTTTATGATAACTTCCGTGAACGTCTAAATATTTATTGATAAACTCTTGTGATTTTTTTCAGTCGCGTGTTCCGACCATTAAGTCATCGATTAGTAAGATAACATTTCTCCAAACGGTGGCATTTAGTTTATTGATCGTGTAAAAATCAACGTGTTTGAAGTGCCGACCCAACATTCTTAATGTCGTACCACAAATAGATTCTCTAATAGCTTCGGAAATGTTTAAATGGACATCAGAGTGTTTATTTTGTTAATTTCCTTCATTTTTCAGTCTGGGATGATCAACGACTAATTGAACAAAACAAGTTTAAACAATACAATGAACAAATTACTGAACCTTAAATGCAAACAGTTATACCCATCACTTTTAATTGAGCGAATGTGCTAGATTTTGACATTGAACTTTTGTCTTTAATTGGTTTAATTAGCTGGTTCATTTTGAGTGTACAGTACAACCTCAATAATACGACCATCCTTGGGACCCTTGAAACTTGACCTCATTATTGAGGTGGTCTTTAAGTGAGATTTTACTGTAACTTACTCTCCATTGTATGGAGTCCGGTTAAGGCCATCGCATGTCAACCGCCTGCCGATATTTTTAGAAAAGCGAGAGTGTGATATCATCATCGTGTTTCCTGTTGTCGTGTCGCAATGTCGGATCGTCGTTTCGTAAAATCGCGTTGTCAATTCTCCATGACGCGTTGTCGATTCGTTATGACGCGTTCTCGATTCGCCATGACGCGTAGTCGATTCGCTATGACGCGTTGTATATCAGAAATGACGCGTTGCCGATTCGCTATGACGGCTTGTCATGTCACAATTACACATTTTCGTGTCACGTTTCATTGTCGCGTATTTATATATATATATATATATAAACGAAACAACGGGCGACTTCACGATGTTACTAACAAGATTCCGTACATTCATGATATGTAATTCTTTTCTGTCCTTCCATAATCACCGGTTATGTAAAGCCCGATTTATATAGAGATGCAACGATCAAAGACAATGGTCAAGAGTTATACATTTATTACATAGAATGTTTCATTTAAATACTCGACATTTTCCGCTACAAATGTCTATTATTATTCGTTGATGTTGAATTGAGACTTGTAAACGTGAGGTAAAGGACTTTATTTGACACTGATGCTGCCTTTATGTAAATTTGAAACTATTACATTAATTCAAATTCTGAACCATAACATAATTTTACGAGGCATTAAACAGTAAAACGTTTCTCCACAGAAATGCAATCTATCAACCAAAGAAATATAATAACAAATTGAATCACGAGAGACTCCATATTGAAGTATAAATACTACAAAAATATCGTCTATGTTTCAGCAAAAAACGAATGTTTCTGTCGGATGTAAAGCGTGAGTTTTGTGCTATAAAACAATTGTGCAACATAAAGACAGATTACGAATAATGTAGCAGACGACCGTGTTCCAAACCAGACTCTGATTCTTAAGAAGGTTAACGCCATTTTGGACAGTTTAAAAAAAATGCGAATAAAAACATCCTGCTGGAATATGTCGTTGTCATCTTCAGACTCTAATGAAGGAGACGACATAATGCACATAATGTAAGGCAGGGATTATTGTGTTTTTCCCGGTGCATATCAGTGTTGTGTTAACCAATCAATTCTTACGTTAACCTCCAAGGCAATTTCTCTTCAACCGAACAACGTTTGTAAACTTGACGCGGATTGGTTAACCTTTCGATAAAGCGTACGTTTACCTTACCGAAATGCACTGAATCTCGGTGAATTTACCGAAATCCATTTTGGATCTGGAGTGACCAGCAAGCGTAACATCTCGGCATTTTTTATGTTACACAACTAATCAAATTGCGCCGACTATATTTTTTTCAAGATATGTTTAATAAAGCGTTGTATGATTCGCTAACCTAAATTTAAATTTTCCTTCTCCAAAAAAATAACAAACGAGAAAAGAGAAAAACAATCCCGTTAACAAACAATCTACGGTAATTCAGACTGAAAAAATGTTTAATTTAATTTGTATTTACACAAAATCTGTGTCGCGAATGTAAAAAAACATAATTATAACTTTAATGACGTGTGTGTTTGTTAATGAGGCGAGTTAATTAGCTGAGTCTGTTTCTCTACCTCTCAGAGTTGAAACATGTTCTGATGTCTTTAACTAACATCTTATAGTAGTACAAATCTACGAAAGCCTGATGTTGACATTTCGGCTTCAGGAATTCTCAAATTCAACTTCATAAATTCACGTATTCCTGATATCAACTTCGCGAAGATGACATCGTGAATTCTTGAAGTTGAAATCGTGAATATGTGCAATTCAAATTGTAAAGATCAAATTGTGAAATCGTGAAATAGGAATCATGAACTCACGAAGACGAAATCGTGAAATTCGTGAAAGTGGAATCGCGAATTCTTGAAGTTGAAATTCGCGAATACAATTCAAGACTTGAAGCTGAAATGTCACCATCAGGCTTTCATACAAATCGATTTTAATCACCAAAATTATTTACTTCACGGAATATTGAATCATCCCTTACCTCAAAACTTAATTTATTTTAAAACTGATGAAATCAAACACTGCATTAAGTGCGCGCCTTACTTGTTCTAATCATACTGAAGAGACCGCGCAAACAAACAAGTCTGATGTGTACTTAGCAGGAACTATTTTTTTGCTACGCGCAAAATATTCAGACAATAAGGAGGTAATTGTTATGCCAAACATTTTCTTTACGACGTGTTTCGTATAAATTATGTCTTTTCTCTACTTTCACAGACTCGGAAACCGGAAGTGCGAGATTTTATCACACCGGATATGACGTAGAAAAGAAAACTTGCCAGTAGCTGTTTTAACTTAATTGCTTGTCAACGAAACAATAAAAGTAAATATATGAACATATCGACATTTCAGAGACAGTATTCATACATGCAGCTCTATAGTATTTTAGGGTTGATATAAAGTAGTCCGTTTCGTTTATTCGACAACCTTCTATCCGCATACTCGGTATCGTCCGAAATAAATACCAGGCCCCGATGTATCTTCTTAGGCTCGTCGAATTGAAATGGGCTATTCGAAACCATTTAAATATTCGAAATAAAATTTCGGACCCGATGAATACGAATGAGCTAGGTCCGGCTGTATATTCAATATATCCTGTCATTGTTTATTTTCATAGAAAGAGGAAAGATTAAGGCAAACTTTTAAAAAATCGCTTTCTTTTGAAGTAGCTGAAATATTGAATCAGAGTGGCTTTTTTGAATTTATCAAAATTTCGGACCCGATGAATTCGTATGAACGAGGTCCAACTGAACTGTAACTAATGACTCGAAATAAGAGGAAAAAGGCTGACTGAAGGGAAAAATAATTGTTTATTCTGATTCCATTGGAATAAAGACGGATAATCAGTCATATAAAATTTGGCGTTCCTTTTCATGAACGAGTTGGCACTAAAATCTTCTTTTCGACATTTGTATATATTTATACCGAAACTCGAAAGTAAACTATAAGACATTTCAAGAAGAAATGATGTACGAATAACAAATGACGGTTTTCACGGAGATATAACGATCAGACGTCTGAATGTTCTTTTATCAAAAATGCAATTGGTTGCCATGGTAAATCTTAGCACCATAATATTTTCCATTATTCCTGATAAAAGTACACTAGCACGTATGTCCCCGACTTAGGAGGACAGAAAGTGCAAATTTCTGTACGCTAATTTCATGTGATAAACTGAAAGTAATTCAGTACGAAAGGTTGGCATGTTTTATAAAATTTTCCATTAATTTGTACCAGGTAATTAGACATAATTATCTAGATGTGTAAATTCTCAATAATATAATTAAGAGAATAAATAGAACGCCGTAAAACTAAATAAGTCACATGGTAGATTACCAATTCAATTGTGCAAATGTTGATTGACTAATACAATAATTATATCTGCGGGACTCCGGGGAAATCATGTCATAGAATCAGGGTAATATCTAACACTCGATGTTCTAGATTTAACGACGATGTTAACATTTCAAACTAGCTGCATTTCACACAGATGCCAGAATTGTGATGATAAAATAATATAGTTAAACCATTTATTATTAGGAGTAATCTCCTTTAAAACGATGCTCGCTAAATACGACCATTAACAAATGCATTTTGGCCGATTCAGTTTTTTTGTATACTTTAAATTGTGTAACGATATTCATTGTACGGAATCTTGTTGGGGACGTCGCATGGCGACCTGACAACGCGGCACCAATCGGAACACCTCAGTCGTTCGTAAGGAATAACCGTATGATTCGTAGAATTGTACGAGGTGTTCCGATTGAAAGCGACACGACATTGCGGCGTTTCTACCAGACTACGATGTCGGATATAGGGTTACATTACGCACGTTATGTCAAATGTCAAAAAAATATATATCAAGGTAAAAATAGAACGCGGTTTCGGTTTGACTTTTAATCCCGTCCAGTTCGCTCAGTCACTACAGCACTCGTCTGACAGTCTGAATGTTGCAGGTTCGAACGACGGATTGAGGCGTATGGCCTTCGTGACAATTTGATGAAGATAATACATGCATATCCAATGACATTTTCTCCATCTCTGTTTCATGAGGGGAAGTTACCAGTAAAGTAGCCGCCGAATATAACGGAAATACTGTTGTATAACGAAATAAAACTCCAACGCAGTTCAGTAAAACCTCACTTATAGACCACCTCAATAATAAGACCACCTCAAAATTAAGAACACAATTTTCAAGTCCATTTTCACTGTTTTGCTCTTTATTCAATTTTAATATTAAGACCACCTCAATATCAAGACCAGTTTTCAAGGGTTCTAAGGGTGGTCGTATTGTTGAGCTGTTACTGTACTGGACTGCTGTGTCGCATTAATACACGTTGCCCGATCACGATTAGAATCAACATATTTACGCTGTTGCATACTGTCTATGTATGGTTACTGCCCATCCCACTCCCTCGAGTATGACAGCACACTTCTGCCTTAGCATTTGTATAAAATGTTCATCCTCAATATTAGTTTAATATCCCACGTTATGTTGTCTGCTCACAGTAACGTTTATCCATTATTTGGAAGGGATGTTGTCATGTGAAATCGATGTTCATTTGCCAGTAATACCTGGTGGTTATTTTGTCATCGTATTTTCATATAAATTGCTGTTTTGATCTTTCTATATATTCTGCTCTCTTGCTATGTAAGCAACAACTAAGGATAAAAGTATTACGGTGCTTCACATATGTTATATATATTGTGTTATATTGCCTTGCAATACTTATATCATAAAGCAGGATAGAATAGCAGCGATATCCATAGTGAACAATTCGTCTGGTAGACGGAATAGAAATTTCATAATTTGTTGATGTACAAGGGTTAATGCAAACTATTGGAAACGTCAAGGAAGAAAGAAATTAATAACAATCTCTAGAACCAGATGCCACATCTAAGTTCAAAGCAACAAAACAACAATGATACTACTAAAACATCATACGAACGCTTTCACATGACAACATTCTGACTACCGTGAATTTTCGCATGACATAATTCTGACTACCGTGAACTTTCATATGACAACATCTTGACTACCGTGAACTTTCATATGACAACATCTTGACTACCGTGGACTTTTACATGACAACATCTTGACTACCGTGAACTTTCATATGACAACATCTTGACTACCGTGAACTTTCATATGACAACATCTTGACTACCGTGAACTTTTACATGACAACATTTTGACTACCGTGAACTTTTACATGACAACATCTTGACTACCGTGAACTTTTACATGACAACATCTTGACTACCGTGAACTTTTACATGACAACATTTTGACTACCGTGAACTTTTACATGACAACATCTTGACTACCGTGAACTTTCATATGACAACATTTTGACTACCGTGAACTTTTACATGACAACATCTTGACTACCGTGAACTTTTACATGACAACATTTTGACTACCGTGAACTTTTACATGGCAACATCTTGACTACCGTGAACTTTCATATGACAACATTTTGACTACCGTGAACTTTCATATGACAACATTCTGACTACCGTGAACCTTAACATGACAACATTTTGACTACCGTGAACTTTCATATGACAACATTTTGACTACCGTGAACTTTCACATGACAACATTCTGACTACCGTGAACCTTAACATGACAACATTTTGACTACCGTGAACTTTCATATGACAACATTCTGTCCACTCTAAACAATCACATGACATCATTCTGCCCATTGTAAGGTACATGACAAACATTCAAGGTACTGTTAATTTTCACATGATCAACAATTTTTACAACCATAAACATTTACTACACAAAAAACTTCCACAGTAAACTTTACTATACAAAAAGTCCTTCTAACAGTAGGCAACAGATGGAGCTCTTGTTTAGTTTTTGTGAAATTAACTTCCTAAAATTGAATTCCATCAGTAACTAAGTATTTTGTTTCTATATTGGTTCTGTGAAATTGCAACATCTTCTAATTAGCTTTCCTGAAACAATTGCGTCATAAATCTATTTATTGTTTGACACAAATGACAACAAACAATCAATGGTAAGTTCAAGGTCATTACTTCAAGACTGCTAATGTAAATCGCGAGTTGAAATCGTTATTTTGTATTGCAGAAGTTATCGTTTTCTCTCTAGATTTAAATTTGATACATGTTATCAATAATAAAATACGTAGACTAATTGCTTCTTAATTTATACGGAAATGTACTACATTTAGAGTAGGCATTCACCAATGGAATTGTAAGAAGCAGCATTACTATTTACCGTAAGGCGATGCATTGGTGTACCTTGGCATATTAGTAATAAAGAAGCCTGTTAATTGAGTATAATTATATCCATGGATTAAATCAATTCATTTTGTAAATCAAATGCTAACTCTTGGACAATGTTGTGTTGCATTAACGTTGCAAAGACGTCGGATTTAACAGTACAATTATATCCCTGACTTAGTACATATAGAACTAGAACACATTCATGCTTGGGTGATAGATTTACTGTTACTGATAAACAAGCATTGACTGGAAACATTCCACCGTCCTTTTATTACCAACATTATAGAGTCCATTTACTGTGATTTGCTTAGACATATGTTGATTTTACGAGATCTGCGTCACTATGTTTATAGGCCTCATATAGTTGTTATTGAGTTAGTCGTCCAATTGATCGCATTGTTATCGACACATTTTATTTATTTTGTCACATAACTTCATACATTGTACTTTCTTTTATTCTGTATAAAAAACGCACCTACGAAATCCTGCTAACGCCATAACATTATCATGTTTTCGTCAGCGACGGTAGGATGCGACGCGTGACCGTATGTACAGCGTCTAATAACGCGCGACACGATACCGTATGTACAACGTCTAATATCACGTGACACAATACCGTATGTACAACGTCTAATATCACGTGACACGATACCGTATGTACAACGTCTAATATCGCGCGACACGATACCGTATTAACAACGTAAAATATTGCGCGACACGATATCGTATGTACAACGTCTAATATAGCGCGACACGATACCGTATGTACAACGTCTAATATCTTCATTCACAAGGTGCTGGAGAATATCGTAAGCTACTCATCTTTTGTAACACCAAGATTATTGACGTTGATCGCAACGATGTTTTACTTCGATGCTATAAATAGAACAAGGAACGACAACGAATACTGGACGCGACGATGGCCCGAACATGATTCCGTATAATCTTAGAATATAATAAAGCAATCGGTCAACTTATTTCGCATCAACGTTGCCAGTGATCAATTAATGTGACAATTTCTAATATTTGATTGGAATGCGTATACATATTGATACAACTCGCTGTCGTCTGGTCTCAATCATGTTAATGTTTGATTTCGTACGTCAATGAAATATTTATCCACGTTATAAAAAGTGATGCTTCCGGTTATATCGACATGAAATCGGAAAATCGCCTCCTCTCGTTCTGTATATTTTCTATTTCATTTACAGTCGGACCTCGTTTATTCGACAACCTTCTATCCGAAATAAATACGAGGGGCCCGATGCATTAATGCATTGTATATATTATGTGTATGTCCTCCCAAGTTTTGGCTTATCCATTCATTTTCATATAAAAGGAATAAAAAGTGTACATTCAATGTAGTCTTATCTTCAATTGCAGAACAATTCTTTTAATTTTTTACGCGCAAGGAAAAAAAAGTACCGAATTAGTTTTCATCGATTAACCTGAAAAAATAAATTGAGGCGCTGCATTCTTCATGAGCCGGTCGCGTAACTGCAATCAAACCATTTTTAAGGATGGCCTTAGTTATGTAACGCTTTTGAAACATTAGACCGAACTGTCCATGAATATTATACTGTCTACAAGATAATCATTCGTGTTGTAAATATTTTATGAAGTCAGCGTAAAATTTCATAAAACAGTTTTCTATAATGTTATCAGTCATATTTCAGTTGTGTAATATTGACCGGAGCGTCACCTTACTAAAGATTCCAAATGTAATAGTCTCCCTTTAAACCAGTATTTGATATAATATACTTCTTGTCAATACTTCAATTGACATTCACCGCAAAATAAGTTATCTTATATTCTATTATATAAATACTTGTCTTATAATTCAAATAGCAATTTCCGTAAGAAAGACACGCAGCTCAAATTCAGTTTGTTTAAAATACAGTCGGACCTCAATTGTTCGACAACCTTCTATCCGAGTATTTGGTATCATCATAAATAAATATCAGGTCCTGATTTATCTTCGTGGACATGTCGAATTGAAATGGACTTTTCGAAACTACGTACATGTATTATCCGAAATGAAAATTCGGACACGATACATTCGAATGAACGAAGTCCGACTGTATACAGTTGAATATAGAAACATTAATTTGAACTTGAGAGAGATTATATATAATGTTGTATAAAATGTAACTAATTTGTTCTCACCATGGTGAAAGTCAGTAAGATATATTCCGTACCACAAACCATGAATTATATCATAAAGTTATTAGTATAATTTAGAAGATAAAGATCAAAAACTTATTAAGACAAAGTACATATTTAATAAACTTATATCGCCTGAGAAATTGCTGCAGACGTAAGAAATCATGAGAGAAAATGTACAAACTTATGAACCAATTCACAGAGGACAGTCGTATAATAGTAACTATAGATAGATAGATATTGTGATTAGTTAACCGTCTGTTTAGTCTTCTTCGTATTATATGACTTTATGGTGGCAATACAAGTTAATTTCATTATAGGAGTGCAGTAAACCTCTATAATAAGACCACCTAAATGTGACCCTTTAAAATTGGTCTTCTTATCGAGGAGGTCTTAATATTTAGGTTGAATAAAGAGCAAAAAGGTGAAAATAGACTTGCAAATTGTATTCTTAATTTTGAGATGGTTTTAATTTTGAGGTGGTCTTTAAGTGAGGTTTAACTGTTCCAGATTGTGTGACTATGGTTTCATCAGCGGTCAATGTCATCATACAAACTAATACTCAAATGGGTAAAAAAAAGACACAACACGCTGGACTAGCTACACGTGTGAAATCGCTTTAATTCGTTCCGGATGAGAACGAAGTAATTGTGAGGTGTTGACAAATGACGTTTTGATTGGATTAAACCAACGATATCATGCGTCATATCGTCACGTTGTACGTGTTGCTAGTTACAACATGGCGTCACGATTGCTTTAAATGGATTTTGTAACAAATTCAATTTTTTAAACGTTTCGTTAAGAGAAAAAAACTAACATTTTGTCACACACTATCGGCTACATCTGTAACTTCACCATTGGAAGATTGTTTTTAATTTAAATATATTTTTAAATATATGTAGGGGGGGGGATTTCGCCTCTCGCGAACAGACGCTCGGTCGTCTGAGTTTTATGGCGCAGCCGCACTAACATGCCATTGCTCTTTGCATATCACTGTTGTGTAAACCAATCAAATTTTACGTTAACTACTAAACCAACTTCTCTTCAACCGAACAACGTTTGTAACCTTGACGCGGATTGGTTAACCCTTCGATAAGGCGTACCTTACCTTACCGAAATCCGCTGAAATTTGATGAATTTATCGAAATCTATTTTCGATCTGGAGTGACCAATCGTATCATCTCGGATATTTTTTATGTTACACAAACAATCCTAACCTTCAAATTGCGCCGACCATCTTTTTTCAAGATATTTACTTGTTTTAACATAATTTATACATCTACTGTGCTAGGACTTTAAATAAATTCTAAGTCCTCAATCCCAATCTCTTGTGGAATTACAAAATATGCACGAACCGGATCTAGTCATATTTCACAATAAAAATGAATTATCGTCAACTATTTATGTCAGTATTAGACTGCTAGTGGTTACATATAGAGCTACATGTATCTGATCTGTGTCATGCTTTCTAGTTAATACAGTTGGACATCCGTTGATCGACAACCTTCTATCCGAATACTCGATATCATCCGAAATAAATATCAGGTCTCGAAGCATCTTCTAATGCACTTCGAATTGAGTTTTTACCCTGTTTTCTGCACAAGCTTTTGACAAACTGAGAACCAGCTAATGTATCTCAATTAACACAAAGAAAACTCTTTCCGCAAAAGATGTTTGTTTTTTGAAGCAAACAGATCCTAGAATACAGTAATCATAGTTCTTTTATTTCTCCCACATTAATACCTGAAAT
Organism: Mactromeris polynyma; assembly: GCA_032209605.1. Taxonomy (NCBI): domain Eukaryota; kingdom Metazoa; phylum Mollusca; class Bivalvia; order Venerida; family Mactridae; genus Mactromeris; species Mactromeris polynyma. The sequence continues at coordinate 3,451,047 of JASFXZ010000041.1, forward strand.
CGCCACGTTGCAGTCTTAAACTGTCGCACTGTCTTCCCTTATTACTTTAATTGCAACTTGAAAAATACGCAGTCGTTTTTCTTCTAGTCATAATTGTGTTGAAGAAGCTAATAAAACAAAACGGTGCATAGCTTTTTTATAAAGCTAGATTGCATTTCGTTTCGAACAAAAAATACAATGCACATCCAATTAACGACACAACAAGTTCCAGCGGTTATTAACTAAAACAAAAGTTAAATAGCAACATAATTACATAATTACTGTTTCCAATATTAGGTTTATATCGGACTGGGAACTTATAAAACACGGAAAATACAAAATGTGCTTTTGAAGGCTTCCTGATTGTTTCCGCTCTGAAAGTTATCCATCGTAACTTGGGACATCAAACAGCAATTTGTCTTTTATGGTGAGATTGTGTCTTAAAATAGCACAATGAACGAAAGTCGCGCTATTTTCACACAGTAAATCTATTTACACGTGGCCATGGTGCTCTGTAATTACATGGCCACTGAACATGTGCAGAAACAAATGCACATCTTCAATTTGATGTTTTTTTATGTACTTCTCGATCAGAATTCATGTAAATAAAACAATGTCTGTTCTTCTGTAAATTCCAGGAATAGAAGTGGCTTGGAGTACATTTTCTTGCGCAAGTTACATTTCTTTGTTGAGATATACAGGGAAAATACGGTAGCATACACGGGCCATATTTGAGAGATCGGTTTTCTTTCGCGCTAGCGATTATCATAACATGCACCCGCAACAGTTATTGCGTAAGACCTATACTATGCGCATGCATTAACAACTACGCAAACACGATTTTTTAAGACGATGTATGTCTTATATATGCAGACGGACGTCGTTTGTTCGACAACATTCTATCCGAATACTCGGTATCATCCGAAATAAATAACAGGTCCCAATCTATCATAGGCACTGTAGTGTCACATATAGGCTGTGTGACAATACAAGGCACGGCAAATTAAAATGCGCTATTCGAAACCATGTATTATTCGAAATAAATGTTCGAACCCGATGAATTCGAATGAACGAGGTCCGACTGTATATGTCTAATCTGTGGATTTAGTGCAGAAAGCCAAAAGCCTCTTAAGCAATGTTCTAAGAAACAGAACAATTAATGTACCGACTGTGACAAGACATGAACAACCACACATACCGATTTGAACCACTCACACGAGACACAGTGGCATTGGGACAGACAAGTTGGAACTTACATAGACGCGAGGTACTTTCGTTTAATTATGTCACTGTGCCTTTATAAAACAAATTGTAAGAATATTACCAATCCTTTTACGTAATTTCCGTTAACAAAAACACATGGAACCAAAATTCATTCTCTGACTGCTACATAACTACGTGCTCTTTGAACAAACTTAAGACAATGGAGTATAGCACTACAAAGACCACTTAGCGTGTCAAATCTGTGTCTAGACAGCATTTATTCAACAATGAAAATAGTTAAATTCCCGACGAGTGCAGTGGGTGGGGAAATTGAACGACATTCACTTTTTCCAGGGAATCATTAACGAGCGTTCACATCGGTGCAACAGAACTATTATTTTTCGGTAATATGCTGTTCAGACAGCTTGCAGATCGACGTTTCTGATATAAGTTCTTCATTTTTACTTCGAACAATACATGGTTTTGAATAACCCATTAAGATTCGGCGTGTCTAAAAAGATACATCGGGACGTGATATTTATTTCGGACGATACCGAGTATTCGGATAGAAGGAAACATATAAGAAAAGTGTTTTAGAGTTTGTCTGAGGGAAGGCATTAATATGCCCTATTCTCAAAATGTTCATACGACAAAGTTAAAGGAGTAGTGCACAGTCGAGGTGTTCCACATACTCGTATAGTACATTCGAATTATCACTCATTATGAAACTTTTACGAAAGATTCGGCGACAGAAATTCCAACAGAAATAAAGTGGTTAATAAAAACCGTTCCCTGTGACAAATTGCCAATTTTACGACACCTCTGATACAAAACCATGTCACAAAGCAATTATTGTGTTTCTGCTTTGTTACCGAGTTGCTTGTTAAGTGGAGATTACTACAATAGTAATATTTCTCAATGATTTATCAAGTATAAACTTATTGTACAAGAACAAATAATTATATACATGCAATTAAACTTTCTTTGTCTTATTCTTTTATCAGTACCGCGGTGCCTACTATGAACATATGCCATTAAATTCCTTTAATTAGAACTCCAATGTTCACTATAACTGTGGAAAAATAATACAAATCTTCATGTAATGTCCTAGATAAGTAAAGCCATGTCGTCCAGGGATTAATATATGCGCGTTTTAAAGAGATAGAAAGCGTCCAAAACTTAGCTATTTTACCAAATCATTAAGGAAACCCACATTATCGCCCACATACAATCTGGTACATAGAGATGGTTTCCTTTATTCAACTTTGACAATTTATATTTTTACACGAGGACCGAAGTTCTACTATCCCAACGTGACCTTATTGTTATTGTAAACATTGTAGTTTATATTCAAGACATCACAAACGATCGTTTATAACCATTGCAAGAGGTATTGTTGTTTACATGAGTCGCCATGCATTGTCCTGAGATATGTGTACATGTAATGTCCAATCAGCTAATTGTTAATGGGTGGTAGAGTGAATGATTGGACAAAAGATTCTAACATTGCATCCCTTTAAATCATAATAGCACTTTCGTTCCAAATCGAGCGCGTATATGTACAGAACCGCATTTGTTCTCTATTTAAAGTCGCACCAACTTTGTATTCGCCATACGCACCGTGGCTATCCACTACGGAAAAAGGTACGGTATTTAATGTAGTTATTTGTCCTGAAATCATACTATCTATATACTACGGTACATTGAAGCGCCAGAGCATTGACTTGTCTCGTCGTATTGAGATTTTGAACTGTAATACTTCCGTTTCTCCAATCATTCGAGACAAAAGTGAACACTATAATTGTAACTTGGACCCTATTGTCGGTTGTCTCAAATCTTTCAAGTTACAGTGGTGTCATTGGCCAACATTACACGACTATGGGTAACTTCAATGATGTGGTGTTCGAACTGGCTATGCCACTTGTTTCACCACCCAAGTATTTCAATAAAATATAAACGGATTTCTTACCAATTTTACTAAACATCTACATGTATGTTAAACGCCGTATTTTCCTAGTGTTTCGTGTTTAGCCAATTGGTACAGGCATACAAACTGTCTTAATGATGAACAAAACGCATTTACGACTTCGCGGATTTTCTATCCCAATATGCAATGGAAAACGGTTGACAATTTCGAGCCATTTGATTGGCTGAACATTTAGTACACATATTACAGTTTGAAATAAATATTTCCCGAGGGAGAGGTGATTGTAGTGTAGTAAATATAATTTACTTTCTACTACTGAGGCAAAATATCTTCTTTCAAATAGGTCAATAGGATATTAACACATAGTTTACTGCTTCAAGTCTTTGTAATTAAATATATACCATACATTGAGATAAATTGACTTTGAAAGAGCGATAGGGCTTTCAGGGTTTTTCAATTCAAATCTGTCAGATACGAAATTCGTAAAATTCATAATTTTATCAGTTAATATTTTTAACAAAGTTTATAACCGTGAAATAGTGTTCTGTGAAATCGAGAAATTTATTATTATAAGAGTTCTTATATTCTGTACAACAAGTCAAGTACAGTACACATTTTCCAGAGCAGCCCTCTCTTCAGCAAAATCCTCTTTTCAACAAAAGATTAAACAATGTTTACTGCAGTAAAACTTACTATCAATTTAATCTCTCTAGAGGAAAACCTCTCAAGAACAGAGAAAGTGTGATTGTCCAAACGCATTTCATTCTGAAGAGATTCCTTTTTTTATTTAGCGTGTTAAACGATTGATGTATAGAAATGTCTTGAATATCCTTAAAACAGCATTGATAATGCATCAGCTACGTTATCCAGTTATATGAAATCATGTCGCGTCTTCATACTTAAACAGTATTCAATTTGTATGCAGCATAATAAGAGAGAGAATAAGTTGCTACAGGGAACGCCACATACATAAAACAAGGCCTCCCAAAACAGACCTCCGGGAAAACAACAGTCCATAAAACATCAGGCATTGAGGAGGTGCAAGAAGACTTTATTGGGTACAGAGAACGCCGTAGTCACAAGACAATGCCTCTCCAAACATACCTCCAGGCAAAACAACAGTCCATAAAGCATCAAACACCAGAGGATGCGCAAAGGCAAACACGCAAGGGAACAGGGTGCAAGGAACGGCCTGGCCGACCATGAAGGACAACTAAGGAACGTTAAGGAGGACAAACATGGAGAGAAACCCATTGTGGACGACTGCAGTGAAGCGCGAGTATCAGACAATACCGTGAAATTTACACCTCAGAATAAGATATTAGATAAATTTGTATGTTTTATTGGTCATATAAGAGGCTAAAGTCAACATATCAGGAATTGTGTGTGGTAAATCAGCACGACGGATGCAAGAAATATTGTCATTATATTCTGTTTGTGTGTTCAAGAAATGCAATATGTACGATTTATATCAGATATACAGTTACCATAGAAACATGAAATGAATCACGCGTATAGAAAGTTAACATAAACCTGTCATTCGGATGTTACAGACACTATCATGTGACACTTTAATTAGAGATATTGGCAATATATAAGAATTCTATATATAGAACGTGACGTCACTAGGTTTGTTTAGCCGCCGTGCAAGTAACTAGACTGGTAACAAGTTATATTTGGACAAATATATAAATGTAAGCCATTCATCATTGGCATACTGTCGGCGGTAAATGAAACAGTTGTTGTTGCAATCTATAAAATACCTCCATTTATGAACAATTAAATACTTCTTTTGCAATAAGAACACATTTTATTTTGTTTATAGTGACTGACTGCCTAGAATATTAAATAACTTGCAAATGCTGTGAAATTAAATTTAACATATAATACAATTTAGAAAATTATTTTGTATTTAGTTACCGTATATATTGAAGGGAAATTACCAAGCTTTATGAATGGAATACTTTATATAATTATAGATGACTTATCTTAAGATTGTTAACGCGTGTCATAACGTCACGTTTGGCCTTAACTTAGCCATTCAACCGAAATACTAAAACACAAAGAAACTTGTCAAAAATTGAAACTTGTGAATTATCATCCTAATGATAGTGGACTTGTCTCACAAATCTTGATGATAAAACTATACCTATATTTATTATTACAGTTCTGAAGAAAATCGGTCGTAGTTATGAAGTGGTCTGAATATCGAGTAAACATATGGACGAACATTTAGAAACTAATCCATGGAAATACGATCCCTTAATATGGGGTCTTAATTTGAGGGGGTAAGTGTGTACCCTTGAACCTGCCTGATGATTTAGCGAGTGTTGTTTTCTTGAAGATCTTAGCAACTTATTCTCCCTCTTTTAAGCTAGGTATCAATGTATAGAGATCAGTCTAACGTGGCATTATATAGAGTTTTATTGAAGTACGAGAATGAAACCTGGCCTGCCTGCGCAATATGTAACATCTTGCAATTGGTTAACCGATACGACACAATTAACTTCGAGGTGGCTGTAACATGATACGAGTAACGTGACAAACAGAATGACACATGCAATTATATTTCTACGTCGCTGGTTTTTATTGCGTCTTGTCTTGCAGTAATGAGGCATAATTGTCAGTGTGCATGCAATTACGTAATCAAACATGCACGTAGATTATACAATCATCAATACTCTTGTATATAATTATGTGGTATATATAAAATTCTTAGTTTCATCTGTTTTGACAAACTATTTTGTTTACGGTACCCCACCACAATTGGCCCTGACACGATTGTTTTTGCGAAATTTCGATAGACCAACCGACCCAATTTGGAATTCTTAGTTACATTTGTTTTGACCTTTAAAGCCGATGGTATTCCGATCAACTCATCCGAATGGGTCACTTGGCATCTGTTTTTGCGATAACCCACCCGACCCAATTTTGCCTCAATCGACCTACTCACATTTGTCTTTGCCTAACATAAGTTGTTGTTTTTTGTATCTAAAAATAAAAAAAATTGATTGACCTACACACACATTCTAAACATTTTTGGAGGTGTACATCAAACACACATTTGTTTGGATGGCCTGATGAATTGTTGTCATGTGACCCAACGTGGTGCTTATATAAATATTTTTTTGTGTGTGCATATGTATGTGGTATGTTTAATTGAACTTTAATTGAATTTGTCTATAAACGTCATATTTCAAATATATGTATGTGTTCAATACCAAAGTTAAATTGCTAAAGACTGACCACAATGTTGCATTGAATAAATAATACAAACATGATAAAATATGTGAAATGGTGCCAGCGGTCCGGCACCTTGAACATGTATGGTCGCCCACTTGTATGATAGATCGTTGTTATTAGATCGTTGTTATTACGTCATGTTTTGAGGAACACGAAAACTCGGTCAATGGCGCTACCGGGATTCGACCCCGGGTCTACGGATTGCCGGTCCGTTATGCTATCCCCTCCACCACAGCGACCTAACGTCATTGTGCAAATCAAACTGTGTCGCTCTTATCTAAAGTGACACAGTGTCTCTGAGGTTTGGTCTGACATCATCTGGTATTCTACTTAAACATGAAACAATCGACTTGAATTATTAATCAAAGAAGCTGAATCGTGGCCGGAAAATTCACTGTTTGTTTTTCTATAAAAATTGTCTTTGCTCAGGGGAGCAATAAAATAGTAATAACATAATGTCTCAACTCGATTAATGAGATTCCATGAGATTCTCACAGCATTGAGAGAAAATGATATCACATCTCAAAGAGCAATAATGAAACCTTACGCAGTAAAACGAAACATCACAAACAATTCTTCTCTCAATGTTCTTCATATAACTACTTGTAACAAATTGTCTCTAAAATACCTAAAATATCTTTCTCCAACGTGAAACATTTTAAGTACAGACAACAGTTAGTCTCCCAATATTAAGCGAGACATCGTTAGATATTGCCACGCTAAGCGTAGTTCGTACATCAATGATGGCATTAAATACTAGCGACCTTTCTCGTAAAAGTTTGCTCGGATGAACAGTTAATAAAAATATTTTCTTCTCAAAAATTGGGCAATTGGGAACAGTAACATCTTTATCCAATACAAATTTGAAGGAATGAGGTCACAAGTTATACATTGTCATATGTTTCAATAGTCAGTCGTTATATGAAAAACACATCCCGTCTTCACTTGTTGTTATTGATATTTTAATAATTTGCTTTATCAGCAAGTACATTTCTCTTATTTAATTAGCGATTTCTTGTTTCAACAAAAAGAGTTCCCACTTCGATACTTTCTCCAGTAGAAAACTCCATCTAAATAACGCTGTAAGACAATTTCACATTACTTAATTAGAGAACTTGCTCATGACTCAGGACCAATAGTCGTTTTAGTGGCAACAAAGTAATTAACATTCACACTTAAAGATTGCGTTAAATTCTACTTTCTGCGCACAAGTACTAATAATACGTTCACACCTCTGGACTATATCGGGTTTATTCCTTTCAGCAGCTCATCATTTCAAGGACTACAACAACCTCTATATCGTTTGAATTCAATTAGAATTATAATAGTCACACGACTTTTTATTTACTTGATTCTCTGTTTGTGATTTTGGAAGAGAATGTTCATTTAAATTTGTATACTCGATTCGACTAGACTATTATTGTTAGCTCCGTGATGTATTCAATCCATTAATCCCCCCTGTCTGTCCTCCTTAATTCTCCTAAGTTATCCTATATGGTCGACCTGGCCATTCCTAGCGCACTTGTTCCCTTGCGTATCTACCCTTGCACCTCCTTTGTGCCTGATGTTGTGTGGACTGTTGTTTTCCCGGTGGTCTGTGTAGAGAGGCATTGTCTTGTGTATGTGGTGTTCCCTGTAACAACTTATTCTGTCTTTTCGTGACTTAAATATAACTCAAGTATTTTTAAATTCTTGAGTTACTATACATATTTACACCGGATAGCTATAAATACTATTTCTCTGCATTTACAAGCAACAACATACCTTTAAATGTTGTCGGAATATCCCTATGAAAAAACAAACTTAACTTTGGCTGAACTTCAATCGATATAAAAATTAACATTTTTCTGGACAGCTGGAAAACTTGAAGCGATTTCCGGATTTCATCTATTTTACAAAATCGCGTGGTATCGTTAGGAACTCCCCAGAAAGTGCAGATCTTCACAGTCGGTGATTCCAACCATTCAGTAATTCTAACGAACCATACAGTTTTACTTTATCATGCACCTTGTCGTCTTGGCAACTGTTTCATGTACTTAACAAATCAATACGATACGCACCATATGTATTATCATACAATAATGATCAGATAATTAATTTAAAGAAGGTCTGACATTCATGCAGACTTTGCAGTAATGTACAGTTCAGGACTGGTCGTGATTTCAGTCGCTGGTAATTTTCTATGACCAATTTCATACAGTATACAACAAATCTAGATCAGGAAGTACAACTTATCATATATACAAATAATGTATAAAAGAGAGAGAGAGAATAAGTTGCTACAGGGAACGCCACATACAAAAGACAGTGCCTCCCCACACAGACCTCCGGGAAAACAACACTCCATAAAACACAAGGCACTAGAGGAGGTTCAATGGTAACTGTAACAGTATGTTGATTATAAACACTATCAAATACTTTAATTTATGTATTTCTTCTTAAAAACTCTATTATAAAGCCTATATAGCAAGTATCCGAATCACATGATATCATGAAATGTGTAATCGTAAAGTTCATAATTTCAAAATTTATGGTTTCTCATTTTATGATTTGAATTCAGGAAGTCAAACTGAATTTTGATGATTGTATGGCACACTATATGCCCATTTCCTCGAGGTAATAACAGTCAATTTCCAGAACCACGTAGCTCAATTTTTGTTGATAAGTTGAAACCGTCTTTACAAGCTCTTATGGTCTGTACATCCTATATTGTTCTGGAATGCACATACTTTAAATAAAATGCAATTCCATAACCCCGTATGTAACTATTCTCTACAGAACAGTAAAAAAAGGGTTGTTTTCCTCAAAATGACGAAAAACAAGTTATGTGATTTCTGGAAATAATGCGACGATTATTTTACTGCGCTCTCTTGCTAGATTTGTGCATCACTGCAGGCAGAGTTAATCGAAACTAAAATAGATTTGCGACAAACATCTCCTGATAATTTAAATAGAAATGGAATTACCAGACTAGCAAAAACGGTAAAAAAACCTAAAAGGCCACTAATTTAAATCGAAACTTTCAAAAACCTTTGTATACAGGAAAATTTGATGTGATTGTCTTTCCGAATTGAAATTTAAATGTTTTACATAATTAGGCAAATTTCCGCTTGTCTGGATAATGGTTTTTCTAATAAATCCCCATTCTGTTTCTAATAGCAACAGTTGGCCTGTTAAATCCATGAACAGTTGAATCTCAATCGGCTTATCCCTAGTATATGAGTGATGGAAATGAAATCGAAATAGAAATTACAAGCATAACATATTTCATGTTTCATTAGGTTAGTCTCAAATCGTTAAATGCCAGGTGACGTGCACATTGCCTTGCATTATTCTGCCACTTATTTCAAGGGGCAGGAATTTCGATTCATTATTGTTAACTTGTGATGTAATGGGAGACATTAATGTTTCGATATTGTTGTCCCCACTTGTGACAACAACAATTACTATAACAATGATAATGATGATGATGATGATGAAAGACTAACTTTTGAGTCTCCTCAAATGCCTTATGTTTTAAAGATTGTTATTTACCCTGAGGTCTGTGTGGAGAAGCATTGCCTTATGTGTGTGGCCCTGTAGCAACTTATTCTCTCTCTTATTACGAAAATTAGTATAATATACATGTATTATTTTTACCAACTCGGCCTTCTGACAAACTCTTTCAGTGCGTATAAAGCCGACATTGTATAATATAAATTTCTTCATCTTTAAATGGTATTAAAACATATCGCTATAAACCCAAACTGGTTTATCTGCAAATGAATTAGGAGCAGGTAGACTTGTTTCACTTTCATCGTTTGATATGTTTGTCAAGGTCATTCCAGAGGGGCGCACCAGCCCAATTTCCTCTGAATCTACTTGTGACTCTGGATATATTTTACCTCGATTTCAATAAGTTAACATACTCTATTACTGATAACTGCTATAAAGTTTTGGTTAAGAGATAACGATATCTTGTTTAACAAATCCACATGGTGCGATGGAAGATAAGGATAGAATGTTGATAATGCTCCTGATCAATTCCATTCCCAAAACTTCGGCAATTTCGGTCACGCTTGATTGGGATCGCCGAAATCCCGTTGTGAATTCACTTATCTTATTATCGTACAATTTCGTTCATCAGAGAAGCATATATTAAAAGCAACTGGTGTGTTGGGTATGAGTGAAATACGATTTGCAATAATTAGCATTTCCACAATCTTTATACAGTGCGTTTGTATGACAAAAAAATTGTATCAAGCCACGTACTTTAATTGCGCATGTGTACTTTTGTTTGTGTTAAGCACTATTCCGTAGAAGTAAGACATTCGTTCATACTGAATCTACTCAACACTAGCATTGTTACATTCATTTACACATGCTTGAAAACAAAACTACATCTACTTCATAACACGCATAGCGCCCAAAACATAACAATCAGGCATAGAATAATAGCAATTTCATTGAAGTATACAATTTAACGAGCAAGTAAAACATAAATAAACTAGATTACATTTTGAAACATAAACGAAGTAAAATAACAAATACTTGAAATGATCGATACCAAACACACATCTAAGAAATTATTTTACTGGTAAACTTGTGCACCAAACGTCAGTGCGCGTCTCTTAACAAAATATATAGCTCTGTATGTACAAAGCCAAATGAGACAGAAGAAAAATTGCGTGCAGTATAATTTTGACAGTTGCTGTCACAGCCAGAATTATCATACACGATTTCATGCAGCGTTTATTAAACAAGGCAGTCCGAATTGAAATCGATAGGACACGTGAAAACTTTGAAAATTGAGAAAGGGTTTGAAGGACATTTTGGACAAATGTAAGGTGATTTAAACAGTATTTTATTTTCTAATCACACCCTACTTAAAACTTGTTTTCAAATCTTACATCTTTCACTTAAATAAAGCCGAATACAAGAGAGAGAATAATTTGCAATAGGGAACGCCACATACATAAGACAGTTCCTCTCCACCAAGACCTCCGGGAAAACAACAATCCATAAAACAAAAGGCAAAAGCGCGGCTCAATTTGACGAATGGCCTTGCCGACCAAAACGCATTGGTAAAAGTTATTCACCGCAATTAATAATTGAAAACATTAATAACGATTGCTGTGGAAGGGATTATAACACATGAATCATTTCATAGTCCACAAATGGATAATTTTATGCAAATCAAGACTGATCACATATTGATGCTGGTTATCAAACTGTGCTATAATACTAGAAATATTGCGATGTAATCTGCACCTACTTCGTAATAATATTAATGCCATGCGTTAAAATATTATTTGTGGTAAAATTACAGTTGACAAGAAATATCTTTAAAAAAAGGTAAACGGCGTAGATAGAATGACGTCTTCCGGTATGTTAAATGAAATAATGTTTTTGCAACATGTTGAAAATTATATCCTTACAAAAAATTAACTCGGATCTATATATACTATAATCATGGACCTGTCTTATTTTCTGTTTAAACATATTAACTACTTTCGGCAAAACTCGAACTGCTAACGAACGCACATCTTACGAAAACCGTGTTTGGTACCTCTTGGGTGAACGAAAATCTGTTTGGTGCCTCTTGTGTGAAAATATGATTGGTCAGATTTAAAAAAGTCCCCTTTGAGGACAACATTTGGATAGTCTAAATGTATGTCAAAATCAATGTTATACAGTTACGCTGAAAAAATATAAAAGAACTGGCCGGATAATTGCTTCGAATTAATAGTACAATAGTCATTCTCGTTTTCCGTTTCAAGATACATATTGCTTCCACTTAATTAATGTATATAAATTAGTAATAAACTTTACCCACCTCGCAAATTTAATTAAGAGTAATTATTCTGAAAGATTTTGCCAATTTTGTGATAATAATTCAGCAGAAAACGACACACATTTCTTGTTCGATTGTGAATTTTAATAAAACTTAACAATATAAGTTCAATACATTATTTAATACAATAACTGAATTCTTAATTGAACAACCATTAAATCGTTTATAACGTTATATCTCGAGGGGCGGGGCTAAATCTAAGTTAAGTGAAAGGGGTGGGGGGCTTAATTAATGACGTTCGGGATACATTAACTAACAATGCGGGTATACAATTATTAATTACCGCACTGTTGACAAATGCGACATTTCATATCAATACTTTACCGGGATAGGTTCAACATAATATGGGCCACAGTCACGGTGCATGCTACATTTATTTGATAGGTTAAACTTCTGAGGGTTTGCAATTCCATAATCACGGTGCATATCATGTCTGTTTATTTGCATACGTCAGTGACGTCAAGTGATGAAGGGAAACGCCTATACACGCGCTTTTGTGATAGTTTTCATATTCATGTATATTCATGTACTTTTGTTATATGCCCAAAATCGTCAGGCTTCATTTCAACTTGTCGTCATCGGGTAATAGATACATTGTATGTTCCCTGTAGCAACTTATTCTCTCTCTTATATACGTCATATAAGACGCTTAAGTCTTTTGTGTGGTGAATAAGTACAATGGAGGCAAGGTATATTGTCATTACTTTACGTTTTGCATATTCAAATTTTAAGAGCAGTCAATGTTGTGAAGTTTACACGTAAGGTGTTAGATAAAAGTGTTTTATTAGTCATTTAAGACGCTAAAGTCAACATATCAGTAATTTTATTCCGTAAATCAGTGCATGCATTGCATGTGATATTGTCATTATATTCTGTTTGTGTGTTTGTGAAATGCGATATGTACGATTTATCTCCGTTATGAAGTTACCATAGAGACATGAAATGAATCCCACGTATAGAAAGTTAACAAAATCCTGTCATTCGGATGTTATAGATAATGTCATGTGACACTTCAATTAGAGATATTGTCAATATACAATAATTATATATATAGCACGTGACGTCACCATGTTTGTTTAACCGTCATACAATTGATTGGAAGCAGGCAATATTTGTATTGTATAGGATAGGTAACACGTGTTACCAACATTTCTAAGAATGACCTAAAATTAGAATCGGAATAATACAGCAAAAAGAAACTTGTTAAAAAATTGAAAATATAATTAAGATATTTGTAAAATTATCATCCTAATGATAGTGGACATGTCCCACAAATCTTGATAATAAAATAATTTAATTTATTATTATTTATTGTAACAGTTCGGAAGAAAGTCGGTTTTAGTAATGGGGTAGTCTGATTATCGGTTAAACATAAGGGCGAACATTACGAAACTGGTGCCTGGAATAATTAATGAGTTGGTTTTAATTGGAGGGAGTTTATGTGAAGTATCACTGTAGAAAGTCCATTGTGACTCTATGGAAGATAGCATAAGTTGCCACATACATAAGACAATGTCTCCCCACACAGTACTCTGGGAAACAGCAGTCAATGAAACATCAGGCATTTGAGGAGGTGTAAGGGAACTGGGGCGCAAGGCAATGCTTGGCCGACCATAAATGATAACTGAGGATGAGAGTTTTATTTAAGTACGAGAATGAAATCAGATCTGCATGTGAGCAATATGTAATGTCTTGCAGTTTGTTATCCGATACGACACAACACATTTATGGATGGCAATAAAAGTATACGAGTCACGTGACAAACAGAATGACACATGTAATTATATTTTTACAACACTGGTGTTATTACGTATTGTCTTGCAGTAATGAGGCATAATTGTCAGTGTGCATCCAATTACGTAATCAAACCTGCACGTAGATTATACACTAATCAATACTCTTGTATATAATTATGTGGTATATATCAAATTCTTAGTTGCATCTGTTATGAATTTTTTTATCAAAATTTCTTGTACAAGCCTATATTACAAGACGAAAAATTCTCTACTCTTAAAATGTATGTACATTAACTAAAAATTGTATTTATATTGTTTACTATCTATTTTTTGTTTATTTATTTTTACAGTTATTAATATAAATGATCGGTGATTAAGATGCTATATTTATAAGGTGATTTATAGGCCCATTGGGCCGGGTGTTTGTATACTTTTTGTATTTATGTTTATACTGAGATGTCTATACACATGTCACTATAATAAAAGATTTACTTACTTACTTACTTACTATGACTCTTGAAGTTTAGCCATCCTTTCAAACGGTACCCCGGTCACGTCACCACTATTTGCCCCAACGCAATTGTTTCTGCGATACTCCGACCGACCAACCGACACCTTTTCGCCCCAACTGACCCACCGGATATTCCGACCCAAATCATATTAAATCTTTCTTACATGAGTTGATATTGTGTCTAAAGCTATAAAACACGACTGACATACGTATCCATTCTAAACATTTTTGGAGGAATATCTCAAACAAACATTTTTAGTATGCCCTTATAAATAGTTTTCATGTATACAAACTTGGTGTTTATAGGTGGGAATAATTGTGGTGACTATCTGTTTTCGAAAAAATCAGCGAGTCGACACTTTAAACCAGTATGTACACGGTCTTGTATAATAAATTGCTGTTAGTATATATCAAGCTCTGGCGATTTAATATCAAAGGACACAGTATCTCTGATGTTTGATAGGACAAGTATGATTGTAAAATGGTATGCTCTCAATGTAACTGCGTCTGTATTATGCAGAAAAAATGAGAAAAAATGAGACACTCAACTGACATTATTAATCATAGAAGCTGAATCGTGTCCGGAAAATTCACTGTTTGTTTTTGTACCAAGATGTCTTTGCTTAGGGGAGCAATAAAATAGTAGTAACATAAAGTATCATCTCGTTTAATGAAATTCGATGAGAATCTCACAGCATTTAGAGAAACTGATATCACATCTCAATGAGTAATAATGAAACTCGAAGCAGTGAAATAAAACATCATATAACTACACAACAAATTGTCTCTAAAATACAGACTCAAAACAATCAGACAAACCACAGACCAGTCTGGTAATCTCTCCACAGCTTAAGTAGTACAACACAATTGTCTCTTCACAGTATCTCCCATATAATATCTACGAAGTTGATGATTGATTTCACGCAAAAACAAATGAGCGCCTTAAAACCGTTCCTATTTAATCTTTGGTTTTACCGTATGACCTTGACTTTTGACTGACATGACCGGACATTGCCAGCTGTCTCCATAGGGAACCTTTGAATGAACCAAACATCCCGTCTTCACTTGTCATATTGATATTTTTTATAATTTGCTTCATTAGTAAGTAAATGTCTCTGATTTGTTTGGTGATTTCTTGTTCCAACAAACATTGTTTACCACTTGGATACTTTCTTCACCAGAAAACGTCATCTACATAACGCGGTAAGGCAATTAAACACTTAAAGCTAACATTAAATTCTTCTCTCCTTGTACAAGTACTCATTATACGTTCATATATTTGAACTATATCGGGCTTACTTCTTTTCCGCAGCTTATAAATTCAATGACTGGCACACATAAACCTCAATATCGTCATTTTGTATTCAATCTTATTGTTGGACTCGCTTTTGCTGTAATTTTGGAAGATGGCGTTCAATTTAATAGATATTGGTCAGTTTGTTATGAAGAACGAGACAAGATGTTTGTAAACTATAGATCTGCTCCGGTTCGGTGATATTTTCACTCTAATTCTGCATTTACAATTACCGGTAAATGTTGCTGGAATCACGATGAAAACAGAAACAGAAGTTAACGTCTGTCTGAAATTCAATCGATCTAAATCTAAACTTTGTCTGGATTGCTGGAAAATTATATAGCGATTTCAGAATTAAATACATAAAACATAAGTTTATGGTACCGTTAGGAACGCTCTAGAAAGTGCAAAACTTCACACTCGATGGTTATAAGCATTCATCCATTCTAACGAACCACACTTGTACAAGATTTATAACTTAATACGGTATTGTTTTATTCTTCACATTGTCGCCTTGACAACTGTTCCATTTGCTTGACGAATCAATACGATACGTGACATATGTATTACAATATCATTGTTTAGAGACGATTATTTTTAAATAAATCTGATGAGTCTGAGAGTTGAGACTTATTTGTAAAAACAACGCAGCTTACACAGTGAAGTGTATTCTTTGTGTCCGTTTTCTACGATATTTGATAGTGAATCTGAGATCTGAAGTTAAACACAATGATTATAAGCGATCTAATCGACATTAATAAGTTACACTCAGTCTAAGTTTTACACTCAGAAAATGTATCACAAAGAGCGTTCAGTGCTCAGTAAGCACTGTTATACATGTCACTTGCTCAAATTTTAAACTTAGACTCTTTAAGAGCTTATTGTGACATCTGATTGCAGAATGTGAAGTATTAATTATAATTTCGGGCCCAGGTTGCCAAACAAATTTACTCAGAATCGATATTTGCCCCCGCCCCTCCTTCGCTGTCCAGTTTGAGTTTCTCCTGATTATTCCTAATGGTCTGCCAGGCCATTCCTTGTGCCTCTGTTCCTTAACATATGTACCCTTTAACCTCCTCAAGTGCGTTATGTTTTATGGACTGTTGTTCTCCCGGAGGTCTGTGTGGGGAGGCACTGTCTTATGTATGTGGCGTTCCATGTAGCTACTTATTCTCTCTGTTTTAAACATCTTCGCCAGAAGTAAAATTTCATTCACAGGTTTACGTAGGAGTTAAATTCGGTAAATTGTTATAGTGTGCTCATTGTGAAAATCTGGTAGGAAATACGGTAAAACATGTTTTAAAACTGTATCATAAGGCCGAGATAGCAATTATTCAAACCACATGATATCATGGAACCGTGAAGTTCATGATTTCTTGTGTTTTTTATAATTTGCACCACACAGTGTGTCCTCTTCCCACGTCGTTATAGCTGCGCTTACTATATATGCGTGTAATTGCACCGAGAGTTAATCCAGACTATAACAGTTTTGCGGAATAAATCTCCTAATAATTTAAATAGAAATGAAATTGCCAGACTATCAGAAACAGCGAAAACCCCTTAAGAGCAACTAATTTAAATCACATCATTTGTATACAGGACAATTTAAATTCGATTGTCGTTCCTAATAGAAATATAGAAGTTTAACACAATTACGACAGTCCAGGAAAATTTACGCTAGTCTAGAATATTCTTTTCTTATCTAAAATTAATCCTATATTCTGTCGCTAATAGCAACAGCTTTCCTGTTAAATCCAAGAAGAGTTCAATCTCAGACGGCTTATTCTTAGTAACTGTTAAATGGAAACAAAATAGGAATTATATGTTTGAAACAATGAATGTCACAAAGAGCCAAAACGACAGGTGCCGGGATACACTTCTTTGCATTATTCTGTCTCATATTTCGGGCGTGGGTCAAGACGTAGTATTTAGAGCGGGAATTTCAGCAATCGTTTCTCAACTGGTAATATAATGAAAGACATTAAATATGTACGTTTCAATAATAATGATGATAAATGTGATGATGATTATGATAAATCTTTATTTTAAATATACACAAAAGAGAGAGAATACGTGCTACAGGGAACGCCACATACATAAGACAGTGCCTCTCCACACAGACTTATTCGTATGGAAAAATAACACATACTTTATTCACATCAAGGCCTGCTGAACTAGCGTATTAATCAGAATTTAGTATAATATAAACATGCTTTAAGCTTTCAATGGTATTTAAAACATGTAGTGGTGTGAAAGCCGCACTGGTTTATCTGCAAGTAAATTGGAAGCAGGTAGACTTGTTTCACTTTCACCTGTCGATATGCTTGTCATGATCATTACAGAGGGGTGCACCGGCACCATTTCCCCAGAATCCACTTGTGACTATATATTTTACCTCGATTATTGATAACTAGTATCAAATCTTAGCATAGAGAGAATGTGACATTTTTTGTAATTAATGTACATGTTGCGATACAAGATTAAAATAGAATGCTGATCATGTCCCCGTTCAATTCCATTCGGAATACTTCGGCAATGTCCGTCATGCTTGATTGGAATCACCGAAATCCCACGCATAAATCTTATTATCGTTCAATTTGTTTATTAGAGAGGGAGATAATAAAAGCAAGTGGTGTTCATGTTTATAAATGAAATAGGATTTGCAACGATTAACATTTCCACAATCTTAATGTAGTAGTTCTGGTCGAGAAAAACACGTTGCATCAAGTCATAATCTTTAATTGCACATGCGTAATTGTCTAAATATCGAGCACTCTTCACTAGAAGTAAAAACTTCGTCCGTACTAAATCTACTCAACGGGGTAACATTGTTAAATGCAATTACAAAAGACAGGCTTGAAAACAAAATAACTCTACTTCATAACAAGCATAGAACACAAAACACGATAATCAGACAAAGACTAATTGGGATTTGATTGAAGTAAATTGATACAATTTAACGAACAAGAATAACTATAGTAGATTAGATTTTGGAACGTAAGAAAGTGAGATAACAAACATTCAATGCTCACTCGAAACGATCGATGCAAACCGTATCTCTAAGGAATTAGATAACTGTGTAAACCGGCGAAGTAAACGTCAGTGCACGTCTCTTAACAAAATATATTGCCCTGTATGTGTCAAGCCAAACGAGACAGACGATAAATAGCGTGCAGTATTCATCATGAAAAGTCTGTATAATTGTGACAGTTGCCATCACAACAAGAACTACCACACACGATTTCATTTATTTTGTCGTCTGCTCATGAGTTTTAAGAGATAGAGAAAGTCATATAGGAGAGGCAACGTTTATCAAACATGTAGGGAAATGGGAAAGCCATGAATTGTCTGGCAGAATATAAAACACATGGATAATTTAAGGGTACAACAAGGGAAAAGTCGTCAAATGGATGGAATAATTCGCAGGAATAGGGATAAGACATGAATGTTATGATGAGTTCAGAAAACGCACGTGGAGAACGGGGAACTTAACATACACCTTAAACAGACTTAAATGGAATTGAAAGCTAAATAACCTCTAAATGGACCTTTACTGTCCACTTTGATTCTCCTAATTATTCCTTATGGTCTGTTGGGCCATTCCTTGTGCCTCTGTTCCTTAATATGTGTACCGTTTGACCTCCTTAAGTGCATTATGTTTTGTGGATTGTTATTTTTCCTGAGGTCTGCATGGGGAGGTATTGTCTTGTGTATGTGGCGTTCCCCGTAGTTACGTATTCTCTCTGGGTTTTTTTTCACACTTGACCGCTGTATGGTCATTGCTTTCCAACTTATGAGCATAAATTGACTAGGCAGTCAGTCTGGCTATCAAAACACAACCATGGACAATATAAGGGGACCACAACGGGAAAAAAGGACGAATGGAATACACGACAGGACCAGCTACGAACGTTTCGAACAGAATTATAGTTGTCTACGACTTGCGGACACCATAATGGTCTTGTAAACTGATCGCAGACGACAGTAATAGCATGTAATATGAACGATAAACCAGTATTTTCTGGAAACATATAATTATGAAAACATCTTAATTATCATCCAGCAATGGTAGTTTTCAGTTTTCTAGAACATAAAGTCAAGCTGTGTTATATTATAATAAGTTCTTTAGGGCCATGCAATAATTATTGTTGTCAACAAACGCGTATAAATCTTCTGTATGGTAAAAGTATGATATCATGTTTCTTTGTCCTATTGAAACTTGTGCAATTTCTGCACAATCATTTATTGTCGTCAAGTGAATTCCTCAGAATAATGCGGAATACCGTTATGGCTATTGTAGCATCGTGTAATCACAAGCAACGCCACTATGCGGCGGTAGGATATGACGCCAAACCGACGCCACCCTGTGGCGGTAGGATATGACACCAAAGCGACGCCACCATGCGGCAGTTGGATATGACACCAAAGCAACGCCACTATGCGGCGGTTGGATATGACGCCAAAGCGACGCCACCATGCGGCAGTTGGATATGACGCCAAAGTGACGCCACCATGCGGCAGTTGGATATGGCACAAAAGCTACGACGCGACAGCACGATGTGAACGTTTCTCTGACCCTCCTCCATCTTTCATTTCATTTCCTTGTTGTAATAAACTTCCACCGTACATCCTTGCGTAACATTATTTGACATTGTTTGTTCGATCTACATGGTGTGCTACATGACACAGGCCCACATGGGCTATGACAATCTGAAGAGCCATACGGATACGGAAGCGCATCGGATCGTTTCGCCGCTCATCGGACGTCGCTGCTTTTTAATAATTATAATACTTACTATGGCGCTATCAGTGTATCGTACTTACGTCAGACCATACACATGATTTGTCCGTTCAATATTTCTAGTGAAGTGATTGAAGAAAGTCATGCAAACTATTCCATCATGGTGTTCAAGCAAAAAAGTATCCTTAATTGTAATTTATTGTAAACACTAGTAAATGGTTTAAGTCTACAGAGTGTTGTCAACGAGAGGCTAAAAGATCAGTTTCAGACACGCTATATTTACATAACCATTTACCATGAGTCGTGTGGAGTGTTTGTTTTTCGGCAATGAGCAGATAAAGTTTGTTAACACAATTTGGCTCGGTAATCAACAACGGCATGAATAGTACGTATGCATTGGTTCGGGTATTTATCGGAATAGAGATTGCTTATCGTGGACAGTAAAATAAGTGGTCATAGAAGGTTAATTAGACATGTAATTAATTTCTTTGAAGTCTACCGACGTTTATTGAGTTTGCTACTCCTGACGTGTTAAACAAACACGCACTTATTCACATTCTCCCGTGTATCAAACATTTAAGACTCAAACTGTTATTCTAGCAAGTTAAATGTGAATCGTTTTGTAAAAAAAACCTGTACAGACGCTAGTGTTTTACTACAGATGGATAATCACATACTGACAAAAGACAATGTTTTAACCCAATTAGGTTTCCGGCTTCTGTTTTAAATTGCATTAATACCGTACAACTGTTGATTCTGAACAGGGCTAATCAGGAACCAGTGTTTTACCCATGTCTATGCCTATGGCGTATGGGCGACTGAACACAATGGATGATTGCCGACAGACGGGATTTCGGTAGGCTGGGTGAGTTCACCTCTCGAGATCTAGACTTGGCTGGAATTTTCTATGCTGGGGTTTTGATGCTTGGAGTCCCTTCGACACTCGGACAATTACAAGGACGCTTCCCAATCCAGACTCGGGTTTGAGAGAAAGCATTTCTCTGATATGTTTTAATCCATTTTGTGTCCGCTTCTCCCGATGCCGCGACATATTTCCAGTGTGTCCGCTCCGTGCCCCAGAGGGATGGCCGTCCCCAAGCAGCTCGCCCCACCCTTTAGTTGGGCAAAACAAATTGAATGGTCAAAAATCAATAATGTTGCAACGATTCAGTTCGTATAGCATGTTTTGTTGTAATTCCTTCTAGACTAACAAACAGAACGGATAATTGACAAACTATGAACATTTGACATAAAACAGTTAACGAAACTAAGCTCGCATTTCTATCCTGCAAACATATTAATATCGTTCATAATATCCATCATCAATTTCCTACAACATGTGCATGTTGTGTACACAGAATGTAATACCAAAAACCAATAATTGTCGACATCTTTCCATAGGTTCAACATAGGCCATCCTTAAAATATATGGTACTTCTATCTACAATTTTCTGGTTGGTCGAATTTTCGTTTTATTTCCTGAAAGAAACAGTTGCGTTCTAATTGGTAGTTCAGGGCCTAATAAACAATCAATATAAATATTAAAGATTGCCTATAAAAGCATATTTTGTTATTGTTTCAGATAGGAAGTAGCAATAATCAATACTATAGCTAATCTGATACAAATACAAATAAAAATTGCAGTTTATTATCAAATTATGACAAATGAGTCACGGCTCGGGCAATATTCTTCAGAGTTTAGCATACTCAAACATGCAGACGTTTAAAAGGTTCGCAGAGCTTTCGCTTAGGAAAATTGAGCTTATGAAGTAAGAGTGATAAAATCACGTAATGTTAGAAATATATTCGTTCCAACATTATTCTTAAATAGAGAATAAGTTGCTATGTACAGAGAACACCACTTACATAAGACAATGCCCCCCTCCCCACACAAACCTCCAGAAAAACAACAGTCCGGAAAACATCAGACATTTAGGAGGGGCAATAAATCTGCATAATTGTATCAACTTACTGTGATTTTCAACGTTGAAATTTCCAATAATATTCTTCTCTGTTGTATTTTGATTATTTATAGTTTTATATTTGTTATATGCTTTATCTTCATTTCAAATTTACTTTTTTCGTCTTCACATTTGAAGTGGTTAGTTTGCATATTTATCAACCCATTGTTGGGAAATCCAGCGACACGTGGGTATCCGACAAAGTCATGAAGTTAACTCCTACGAATTGTATATTACATATATGAGATGCTAAAGGCAACTTATCAGTACTTGTGTGAGGTAAATCAGTGCAAGGGATGCCTGGTATATTGTCATTATGTTCTGTTTGTTTGTTCAAGAAATGCAATATGTACGATTTATATCAGTTATAAAGTTTCCATTGAGACATGAAATGAATCACGCGTATAGAACGTTAACATAAACCTGTCATTTGGTTGTCACAGTAACTAACATGTGACACCTGAATTAGAGATTTTGCCAATATACAAGAAGCCTATATATAGCACATGACGTCACTAGGTTTGTTTAACCGCCATTGAAAGGACACCTATATATGCCCATATTTGGGTATGTATAGGATAGTACATGCGTGTCTTACCAACTTGTCTAAGAATGGCGTTAAAAGACTGAATCACGTAGTAACATTGTTGTACAATCCTAATGTCTTGACATGTCCCACCAATCTTGCTGATAATACCAGCATTTATTAGGACAGGTTTAAAGAAACTCGAGTTTAGTTATGGGCGGTCTGAATATCGCGTTAATATATGGACGAAACTTCAGAAACTGATCCACGAAAGTAGGTTTTTTTTTATGAGGTGGTCTTTATATGAAGGGTCTATAATTAAGATTCATAATATATAGACCATCATATTGTGCCTCTACAGTATTCTTAATGTCTGAGAGTGCAATCAGACATGTATGTGTGCATAGGTAATATCTTGTAATTTGTTATCCGTTACGACGCAGTAAATTATAGAATAGAAATAGAATTATACGAGTCGCCTGATGGAATGACACATGCAATTATATTTCTACAACGCTACTCCTATTGCGTCTTTTCTTGCAATAATGAGGTGTAACTGTCACTGTGCATCCGATAACGTAATTAAAGATACAGTCACTTAAATTATACAACAATCAATACCCTTGAATATATGTGCCTTACTGGGGATATATTAAATATGTTGCATCGTTTTTTATCATTTACGTTGGATCATCCGACCAACCAACCGATCCAATATTGCCCCTACTGATCTACCAGAAGTTTGCCCCGATTCACATTTGACTTTTCCAGGCCGAATTTCTTTTTGCTTGTGAAATATCAAAACAAAGATATAATTGACCTGCATACCCATTACATATTTGCGACGGTACATGGTCGAATAAAATGGGTATGGAGAAGAAGTCAAATGAAACAATGTACATTTATATCGAGCAAACAAGAAATATAGCCATACGGCCTTTGATCTGTAAGTGTGACCTTGACATTGAAACAAGCTGGTTGTGCCAAATTATTTCAAATTCCTTCAAGGGGATCAAGAGACATGGAGCGGACACGACATATAGTTATTTGACATTTGACCTCTTAGTCTGACCATGATCCTCACCCGAGTCGGCAGATACGAGCGTTCTGTATATCGTCACAATATGGTGAACATTTGTGGCAAGTTATGTAAAAAAAATCAAGCGGTTCGTAAGACAGACAAGACAAACCAACCCGAGCGAAAAAACCATTTGTCCTGTTAACTTGCTGTAATTTCGACCCGATAACAGGGTGTCTGATATTTTTTGCTTTATCAGGTCACTTGGTCACATGACTTTTATCTCACGTCACATGGCCACGTGACTAGCTGGACTATTTTTAGTTAAGTATCGCGATTTTCTCGATATGTTTCCCCTGTTATATATGGGAGACATAATTAATAAGACCTGACTAGAATGTTGCGTTTAATAAATCATAAAAGCATGATAAAGTATGTGAACTGATGCCAGATGGTCGACACATTTAACCATTATGTTTAAATATGTATGATAGATCGTTGTTAGTACATATCAAACTGTGCCAATCTAATCTAAAATGACACAGTATCTCTGATGTTTGATCTGACATGTGTGATTCTAAAAAGGTATGCTATCAATGGGTATTGTATCTGTATTCTGCTTAAATATGAAACAGTCGACTGGAATTATTAATCATAGAAGCAGAATAGAGGCCGGGAAATTCACTGTTTGCTTTGTACCGAGATGTCTTTGCTCAGGGGAGCAATAAAACAGTAATAACGTTACGTATCATCTCGATTAATAAGATTCCGTGAGATTCTCACAGCATCAAGTGAAAATGATTTTACATCTCAATGAGCAATAATGAAACATGAAGCATTAAAATAAAACATCACAAACAAACTATTTTCTCACTATTCATCATTTAACTCCTTGTAACATATTGTCTATATAATACCAGACACAAAAATTCAGACATATCACATATCAGTATTGTAATCTCTTTCTTCAACGCGAAACATTGAAGGTACTACACCAAGATATTAGCTTCCGAAGAATTTCTACGAAGTTGATGATTACTTTCACGTAATGACTAATGAGTACTTCGAAACTGCATCTAGTTGGTCAATAGTTTCAGCCTATGACCTTGACATTTAACCGACATGACCGAAAAAAATGCATTTTGCACGTGGTTTTGTAATGTGAACATTTATCAAATTGTTTTGTAAAATGGAGAGAACAAATTGCTATAGGGAACACCACACACATAAGACAGTGCCTCTTCACACAGACCTCCGGGAAAACAACAATCCACAAAACACAAGGCATCCGAGAAGGCCTAAGGGCTCATACGTAAGGGAACAGGGGCGAAAGGAACGGCCCGGTCATGCATAAAAACCAACCATGATATGAATATGGGAAGCGGACATGAATACTGATGATAAACATGTGGACGGACATATAACCGAAAAAAGTTTGTCTCCCAATGTTCAGCCTTATTCGTTAGCTATTGCTAAAATTAAACGTAGTCCGTGCATCAATGGTGACAGTAACTACTAGCGGTATTTCTCGTAATTTCTTTTTTGGATGAATTGCTAACAAACAATTTCTTCTCAGAAATATGACAATAGGGAACAGTAAACAGTTTTGCCCATTCAAATTCAAACAGATGAGGTCACAAGTGATACATTGCTACACGTTTCAATAGTCAGTCTTTAAATGAACCAAACATCTCGTATTCTCTGGCTTTATTTCCCAATTGACGTCATTAATTCTTGTGTTCATGTGAATATTTATAACGCTTACGGAAAGTTTCGGAAGCACACTGGCAACTTACTGAAATCACGACAAGGTCAAATAATGACCTACATGTATTTCGTAAACAAGACAGGAAGTCTTTCATAGCTTTGTTTCGAAAATGAAAGTGAACTTATTGACCAGCCATCCGCCAATGAGCATAAATTGTCTCAAAGGTGTTGTTGTATATGCTTTTATTTATCGTCGCCACCGGTTTCCCACATGGGCGACGCCTCCGGAAGAATGTTAGTCATATAAGATTTGGAGGATAGTGCATGATACAGAGAATGCCCCAGTTCCAGAAGCACCCCTGGTTCTTTTACGTGCTCGATGTAAAGCATCATACACGGGACCTCGGTTTTTAAAGTATTGTCCGAAAGACTGTTAGTGCGGTCAGTGATGGAGCGGGGAATCGAACCAGCGATCCCTGGATTACAAGTCCAGCGTTTTACCACTGGACCAATGATCCGCTTCAAAGGTGTGGAGAGGCGCTGTCTTATGTATGTGGCGTTCCCTGTCATACACGTACATGTTACAATTGGTGCAGTTTAAATGGACGAACATTACACTTATTGGGGCAATTCACACGCAGTTGTCTTACTAGTTTGGAGAGTTCTTGTTTCAACCATAAGTGTTTCAAACTTGAATACTTTCTTCATCAGAAAACTAGATCTACATAAAGCTATTAGACAATTAAACAATACTCAAATAGAGAACTTGCTTACGATTCGTTTTTTAGTGGCAACAATGTAATTAATGTTTACACTTAAAGATAACGTTAAATTCTACTTTCTGGTAAATACTAATTATACGGCCACACCTTTATGCTATATCGGGCTTATTTCTTTCAGCAGCTAACCTTAATGACTAAATGGACCTCTACTACGCCCGTTTGTATTCAATTAGAACTATAAATGTGTCGCACCTTTTTTATTTATTGGACTCGCTTTTTTTGTATATGCATATGTAAAATTGAATATGATTTTATTCGCTCTAACTCTGTGTTTACAAACGATATTGCGATAAATGTTGCTGGA
Source organism: Mactromeris polynyma (assembly GCA_032209605.1). Taxonomy (NCBI): domain Eukaryota; kingdom Metazoa; phylum Mollusca; class Bivalvia; order Venerida; family Mactridae; genus Mactromeris; species Mactromeris polynyma. The sequence continues at coordinate 3,477,812 of JASFXZ010000041.1, forward strand.
ATCGTAATGAAAACAAGAACAGAAATTAACTTTCAGTCTGACTGAACTTCAATAGATCGAAAATAAAAATTTGTCTGAACCGCCTGAAAAGTATTTAGCGATTTCCAGATTACATCTGCATTGTGTATTTAATGGTACCGTTAGGGACTATGCAAGAAGAACAGGATTTTATAGTCGGTGATTCCAAGCATTCAGCCATTCTAACGAATCATACTTGTACAAGATTTATAGCTTTTTACAGTATTATTTTTTAATAACCTTGTCGTCTTGACAACTATTTCATGAACAAAACTAATCAATACAATGCGCACCTTATGTATTACTACAGAATAATTTTCAGATAATTATTTTTAAGAAGGTATGATATTCATGCAGACTTCGCAGTATCGTACAGTTCAGAAATGGTCGTGATTTCAGCCGCTGGTTATTTTCTATGACTTTATTATGCAACAAATCAACTTGAAATCTTATTATTCAACAATCATATACACACAAAATATTTCCAATTAAGTCTTAGTAAGTTTGTTATTTTGATATAACGATAGCTCATGTAGTTATGTATGAACTAACGTAACATTGAAGCTCTTTTTTGAAAATAGGGCTCGTCACTAAAAGAAATGGTATGCTAAATATAAAACTAGATTAAAACGATAAAAAACACAATTCACACCTACTTATAACGCTTTGACATAAACACACTATTCATAATACAGAAATATTAGGAAGGAATCAGATATATCCATGAATTCAAATAAATGAACGGAAGCAGAGTAATGATAATTGTCTCTCTTTATTTATACTTAAGGACTTTGAAAACGCACGCTTTGGATATGTGTGTTTTCACAACGAAAGCACTTACTATATGATTATATTCATACACGTTAGTTGTAACCTATTCATTGCCGCCATTTAGACACCAACACATTTAAAATTGATTGAGTAATAACGAAATTATGGCATGATAAAGACCGTGCTCCAAAAATCGAAAGTAACACTTTTGCCGGCTACTTGTGATTAGATTGCAACTGTCAATATGACGAAAATTCGTGGTTACTGAAAAAACATCCACTGAAATTTCATGCAAACCATTTTCAATTATAAAAACAATTCATTAATATCATTGGTTACACTACTTGTGTAACTTTTATAAACCCCTTTCATAAATCCCTGATCTGGGGGGCGTTTTATCAACGGTCGCAACGCAAATCGCAGCTGATAATCGCAAAATAGCAGACAAAAATCGCAAATCGCGTTTCATTAAACATCGCAAAGTTGCGAGCGCACCTGTTAGCCTGTATAAAATCGCAAATATTAGCGACTGGGTTCTGGCACTCGCAAACCACTGATTTCATCGCAAAAATGACCGACATACATGTAATCATAAAAATGATAAGTGTTAAAAGTAAACAGTAAGCGAATAACTCGCATGCAAATTTTTGCAAAGGGGGACCATTCACAAATAACATTTGTTTACAAAATTGTAGTGACCTTGGATTCCGGTCTTAGTCACAGAACGGTTCATGTGGGTTTTATCTATGCAAAAACCGCGGGAGATGACGTAGTTTGGCGGGGAGTTGAGAGGCCATCTTGTGAGAAGCAGCCGTCAACACGGCGTTTTTCATCTCTGTAATGTCAGAGGAGTGGTTGAAAGCTCTACAAGTGTAAAATTCGAGCTTCTCGACATGTCTGTTTGACATAATGCGAAAACAGGTGCGCTCTGTGACGTCATTTAGGAGACGGTGTCTCATTTTTTCTAAGTGGCGAAAAGGAATTTTGCGATCGGCTTTAATTGACGGAAAGAATACTTGCGATGGTGTTGATAAAACGCAAATAGCGGTAATCGCAAATGAACTCGCAAATGAAAGCGATCTGCGATTTTATGACATCGCATCGCTAATATTTGATAAAACGCACCCCAGATGAATAAATCACTACAATTGGTGCATTGTCATGTTGACAGTTGCAATCTAATCACAAGTAGCCGGCAAAAGTGTTACTTTCGATTTTTGGAGCACGGTCTTTATCATGCCATAATTTCGTTATTACTCAATCAATTTTAAATGTGTTGGTGTCTAAATGGCGGCAATGAATAGGTTACAACTAACGTGTATGAATATAATCATATAGTAAGTGCTTTCGTTGTGAAAACACACATATCCAAAGCGTGCGTTTTCAAAGTCCTTAAGTATATAAACATTTAATTGTGAAATAATTCAAAATCTTAACCAATCTAAAACTACAACATATTCGTTCATTATTTTGTTTTTAAATACTATCGATATATTGTATATGATTTAGCTTTCAGTGGCATCTAAAAACATAGCGGGGTGAAAGCGAAGCGGGAACATTATCTGCAAATAAATTACAAGCAGGTAGACTTGCTTGAAAGAGAGATTAAGTTGAGCTACAGGGAACGCCACATACATAAGACAATGCCTCTCCACACAGACCTCCAGAAAAACATCAGCATTTGAGGAGGTGCTAGGGCAAACGTGGAAGGGAACAGGGGCGCAATGAATGACATGTAGGACCATAAAAAACACTTCCACCTTTGAAGTACACCTACACCTTTCGAGATATCCTTGTCAGTCATCATTTCCCCTGAATCTACTTGTGCATCTGCAATTAGTCAACATATTATATTATTGATAACTACTGTAAAGTTCTAGAGGGAAAATAAAAGTTGGGAACGCCTCCCCACACAGATCCCCGTGAAAACAACAATCCATAAAACAAAAGGCATTTGAGGAGGCTCAATGGTACATACGAACGATATTTTGTTTAATGAATGTACATGATGCTATACAAGAGAACTATAGAATGTTGATTCTGCTTCCAATCAATTCCATTCGGAACACTTCGGCAATTTCCGGCACGCTTGATTGGAATCGTCGAAATCCCAAGATTAGATCATATACTCGCACAAGTTCGTTTATAACAGAAGCAAATAATTTAAAAGCAACTGGTATGTTGGTTTTGAAATGATTTGCAACGATTAACATTTCCACAATGTTTATGTAGCATTTCTGTATGAGAAAAACACGTGTTTATTTGCGCATGCGTACCCGTTTTATTGTCAAGCACTGTTCATTTGAGGTGAGAAATTGGATCGTAATAAATCTACTCAAAATTCTAATAGTGTTACATGCATTTACAAAATGCTGGATTAATAACAAATCTTAATCTACTTAAGCACGCACAACATGACAATCAACCATAGAGTAATTGCGATTTGATTGCAGTAAATTTACACAACTTGACGAGCTAGTATAAAACAAATAAACTAGATTAAATTTTGCAACGTAAACTAACAAACACACTCGATGCAAACAGGAAACTATCGATACCAAAAACACCTCTAGGGAATTAGCTCACCGGTAAACACAACACAAAGCATCAAGGAGTGCCTCTAAACAAAATATACTGCCCTGTATTTGTCAAGCATAACGAGACAGACGGAAAATTACGTGCTGTATTCATCACGAAAATTCTGTATAATTGTGACAGTTGCCATCAAACACGCATTTCATTTATTTTGTCGTCTGCTCATGAGTTTTAAGAGAGAGTGATTGAGACAGAGAAAGTATCGCAGGAGAAGCAATGTTTATAAAACATGACAACCCCAAAACAAAATCGGTAGGACACGTGATACAACTCAAACAAAACTTAAAATTATGGAGCTGGGGTTTAAGTAAGATATATAAAAAAGGGATTAAGTTGATGACGCCACATATATAAGACTCAGACTTCTGGGAAACAACAGTCGAAACATGGTAAACATTTATGGGAATAGGAGTGCAAGGAATGGTCCGACCATCAAATCAACTATGTAGAATTTAGGTTGGACAACAAAGGGGAACTGTTAATGGATGGAATACACCACGAAACTAGTCAAGATAGTCAGTAATCATATACCAAAACACAACACTAAATAATTATTGTTTTATTTTCTAATCATATCCTACTTATAGCTAGTTTCTATATTTAACATCTACCACTTGCATAACAGTCGAAAACAAAACGCGCTTGAAAATTTCATTCATTGCAATTAATAATTGAATTATTTTTGTCAAATGACGAATGATGTGGAATTGAGTATAATTAATCATTGAGTGCCTTTTTTATGGTTGACTACATTAGGTTATTAGTTTGATATGTTATGGTTAATTCGCATTCTTTTGTTAATCATTTAGTAACTGCGAGCAAGTTCTGTATAAGGCTGCTTGTTCCATCGTGCTGGCTTATGGACAGCGAGTCTGTTGTTATGTACGCAATTGTAAATTGCTTTTAATGATTAGTTACTGACTACTTAGTCAATGTATGTGTATATGATGGAAGTCTATAACCATATACCGATTAAGTGTGAGGTAAGCTAGCTGTTAAATTGATTTAAACTCCAAGTATTTTTACTGACAGTTCCAAGGCTGTAAATCGCTGTATGGTTATTATTTCTTTAAATGTATGCTAAATGTCCCTTTCGCCTGTGCAATTCTTTCACTCTATACATGTATAGTGTTATTGTCATTTTCTCCCCAGTTTCGGCCTATTGTTGCCAGCTTTCTTGAATTGTCATGTGATGTATTCCATCCATTAATCCCCCCTGTTTGTCGTCTTGTTGATTCTCCTAGTTATTCCTTATGGTCGGCCAATCCATTCCTTGCGCCCCTCAAATGCCTAATGTTTTATGGATTGTTGTTTTCTTATGTATGTGGCGTTCCCTGTAGCAACTTATTCTCTTTTATAACACATGAATTATTCCCCATTATCCGCAAATGTATTTTATACAAATGAAGACTGATCACTGATTTATGCTGATTATCAATCTGTGCTATAATACAAGAAATGTTGCGTTGTAATATACATCTACTTGGTAATGATATTAATTCCGTGAAATCTACATATGTTTTGTGGTCAAAATTACAGTTGAAGCCGGAGAATTGCTATGAATGAATAATACACCGACCAATATCGACCAATTTCAAGAAACAAATTGCACTCGCATTGTTATATATGAAAATGATAAACTGTTTAGTGACAAGTCTGCCTTTTTACAATGTCTACTTTAATCTGGTAATATGGAAATAGATTTATGTTTCTCTCTCGTCAGGGACGTATCTTAGCTGAAAGTGATGTATGCTTAGTTTTGGAGGGTACGAGGGTACGGTCTCCCGGAAAAAAAAGTATAGCTAGGTCATTAGAGATGCGTTTCGGCGTATATTTCGTTCCGGTAAATATGCGTACAAAAACATTCGTATGAAAAACATACTTAAATACCTTATAATAATTGCAGTTTTGGCCATTTTATTTTTCGATTTTTCGATAAAATGTGATGGCCACAGCCTCAGGGGCTGTAGGAATTTACACCCCTACTCGTACACACATACTTCAACATCAACATATTTACTACTGACAATGATGCAGCTTTTAGTAAATCTGCAAACTACAGTATTTTATAGATTACATTAATTGTAAAGTAATAATATGCTCAAAAAAATTAACTCGGTTTTTCCATTAAATCCTCTCTGTTTGTCATCCTTAATTATCATTAGTTGTTCTTTATGGTCGGCAATGCCATTCCTTGCACCCCCTTCTCCCTTGCGTATTTACCCTTGCACCACCTCAATGCCTGATGTTTTATGGACAGTTGTTTTCCCGGAGGTCTGTGTCGGGAGGCATTGTCTTGTGTATGTGACGTTTCCTGTCTCTTTTACATTGTAATTGTTCGTATTGATGATGGTACTGCAGTCACATTACTTGATGAAGCCCGTTCACATAGTTTACGATCAGATAGGCCATACACAGTCACATGTTATACCTGTTTATCTCTTATAGTTTAATCATTACTGATATCGTATGAAACACATGCCTGAAGTTGACATTTCAGTCAATAAAAACGGCTAATATATCATAGCTGTGAAACGTCTCAATTCATACAAACAATCGTTAAATGTTGTCTTCTGTGTAGTTCAATGTCAAGGTCAGGAATGCCATTGTACTTTTAAATTCGAACCCATATTTATTCTATTCCCCTTTATTGTTTTTGGTTGAAAGCCAGAATTTGTCTTATAGCGCCATTCCCAAAGGTGTTGCCCTAACACTCTCTCTGTTCCTAATGGTGTGTATGCTGATGTTCTCCTGGTACATGCACCTGTGTGGGAAGGCATTGCCATGTGGTTACCTCTCTGCTCCTAATGGTTTGTATGCTGATGTTCTCCTGGTACATGCACCTGTGTGGGAAGGCATTGCCATGTGGTTACCTCTCTGCTCCTAATGGTGTGTATGCTGATGTTCTCCTGGTACATGCACCTGTGTGGGAAGGCATTGCCATGTGGTTACCTCTCTGCTCCTAATGGTGTGTATGCTGATGTTCTCCTGGTACATGCACCTGTGTGGGAAGGCATGGTCATGTGGTTACCTCTCTGCTCCTAATGGTGTGCATGCTGATGTTCTCCTGGTACATGCACCTGTGTGGGAAGGCATTGTCATGTGGTAATGGCGTTCCCTGTACCCACTAAAGTCTTCTTTCATGATATTTTAGGTTAATGTTAGCAAAAAAGTTGTAATTTATTAAGGAAATACGGTGATCGATCCAAGTTTCTAAGCTTCGAACAGAACTACAGTTGTCTATGGCTTTTGGACACCGTAATTGTTTTGTAAAGTGATCGCAGACGACAGTAATAGACTGTACGACAAGTCTGTTTTTTCTGGAAACACATAATTATGAAAAAGGGAAGCTAAAATTATCATCCAGTCATTGTAGTTTTCAGTTTCCTAGAACAAAAGTCAAGCTGCGGTATATAATTATAATGTTCACAGTTCTTCTTTAAGGTCAGGTGATAATTACTGCTGTCAACAAACGCGTACAAATCCACTATATGGTAAATCATACTAATGTTTCTTTGTCCTACGGAATCTTGTTCCATTTCGGTCCGACCGTTTTATTGTCGACTTAGAAAATTTCAAAGAGTTGCCCGGAACACCGTTATGACCATTGTAGAATCGTGTAATCGCCAGCGACGCTACGATGCGGTAGTAAGATATGACGCCAAATCTTCGACACGTCAGGACGGTGTGACTGCCTACTTCGACAATTGATGTGCATGTGTTGGAAATCAATGACCATATAGCGTTTAAGTGTAAGGACTCAGGCTAGCTAGCTGTTAAATCGATTTAACCCCCCAAGTATTACTGACAGTTCCGAGGCTGTAAAGCGCTGTGTGGTCACTATTTCTATTTGTGTATTACATTTACGTGTATGTTAAATTTCCCTTTCCCCCTGTGTAATTCTTTCACTTGATATAGTGTTTATGTTATTATCTCCCCCCCCCCTTTGGCCTATTGTTGCCAGATGTCTTGATTTGTTCTGTGATGTCTCCCATTCATCCAATCCCCCCTGTTTGTCCTCTTTGATTCTCATAGTTATCCCTAATGGTCGGCCAGTCATTTCCTTGCGCCCTGTTCCCTAACGTATGTACCCTTTAGCCTCTACAAATGCCTTAAGTTTTATGGACTGTTGTTTCCCGGAGGTCTGTGTGGAAAGCACTGTCTTATGTATTTGGCGTTCCTTGTAGCAACTTATTCACTCTCTCTACACTACAACAATTATTATTGCCCTACCAGTGTATCGTACTCGCGTGAGTCCATGTACCTGATTGTTCATTCAATAACTCTAGTAAAGTGATTGAAGAATGTCATGCAAACTACTCCATCATGGTGATCAAGGAAGAGTTATCCTTAATAGTAATTTATTGTCAACTCAACTTAATGTTTTTGTTGACAGAGAGTTGTCAACGAGGGGCTAAAAGATCAGTTTCAAACACGCTATATTTATATAATCATTTACTGTGAGTCATGTTTGCCGACAATGAGCGGATAAAGTTTGTTAACACAAATTGTCCAGGTAATCAACAACTGCAAGGACAATGTGTTTGCTTAGTTCGGGTACATATCGGAATATAGATTGCTTTATCGTTGACAGTAAAAAAGGTGGAAGAAGAAGGTTAATTAGACGTGAGACTAATTGCTTTGAAGTCTTCCTGTAGCGTTCAACAAACACGCACTGATTCACATTCTCCCGTGGATCGAACATTTTATAATCTAACGGCTATTCTAGGAAGTTAAATACGAATCATGTTGTTAAAAGTTTGTACATAACGCTAGTGTCTTATCAGCGATGTCTTATTTTGGTCGAATAATGACAAAAGTCAAGACTTTAAACCAACTATGTAGCTAAATAATGTTTATAAGTACAATCACACAGTAAAACCTTTCTGAACGAGGTTAATTAGAATCAATGTTGTGCCCAACCTATGGTATATAGGAAACACAGAGGATGATTCCCGACAGACGGGACTTCAGCAGGGTTGATGAGATAACCTCAAGAGATGTAGACTAGGCTGGAATTTCTGATACTGGGATCTCTGGATGCTTAGAACACCTTTGACCCTTGGGAGTGCCCCTGGAGTTCCTCTGGGTGACCCTGCCCCGCCCCCTCCCTCCCTAGTGTAGCAAGACAATGAAACACAGTTCAGAAAGCAAACCTGCCTACATTTCCTCCACGACCGAATGAGAGATCGAATAATTCCTAGCCAGTGTTGAATACAGGATATAAACTAGTTATTGAAACTTGTCTCATATTTCTGTTGTGCAAACAAATTAATGTCATTGATGTAATTCTTACTCGTTTCCTTCCACCTGTGCATATCGTGTACACAGCATGTAATGTCAAAGCAAATAATAGTCGACATCCTTCGATAAGTTCAACAATGGCCACCATCCTTACAATATGTGTCTGTTGGTATATGTTATTGACAATTCGGTACTATTCGGGTCGGTCGTTAAGTCGAAAATATTTATCAAGATGCCTTGGATTTTAGGACAAAAATCAAGCATATATCCTGTAAGAAAACGGTGTTAAGGAAGTTGAGTCGGGGACAAATTTAGGGGACAAGACGTGATACCAAAAATAAACAATACGTTAAGGTCAAAGTATATATGGTTATTATATCAGATAGGACCTTGCAATTAGCACTATTATAGTTAATATTATGCAAATAAATATTGTAGTTTCTGAACAAAACATGAAATATCAGTCCCAGCTGAAGGGACGTTCTTTAAGGTATTTGAATACTCAAACATACGGCCGTGGAAAAAATTGAGGAGTTTTATTGTCACTCAGATTTGTACAGACCTTTCACATATTGAATAAAATAACAAATTTTGAATAATGCAAAACACAAAATGTAAGAAATAAAAGTAAGGGGAATTACCTTTAATTTCAAATAATACCGAGTTACCTCCCCTTAATTATGACGTAATCAATATTGTGACGTATTGTGTATTATAGTTTGATATATGGTTAGCACCTTACGCCGAAAGAAATAGTTCCAATGACTCTGATACATTTTCAATAGCAATATTAGACATTTATCTGTGTTTGGGAGCGTCGGGTGAGGATTAATCAATAACAAATCTAAGAACTTACTGTAAGAGTACACACTTAAACATTATGATTAATTCATACGCGATTTCCCAAGGTTGTTCACAAATAACGAGAAATGTCAAGTTCTGCAGAGGACATTAACACAGAATTGATATTGACATTTATTTGATGAACGTATGAAAATTTCGGATATTTCCAACTGCACCAAAAAACAAGGCATTCATCTGCGTATTCAGTCTAACAGTGTCATTTACGATTGCAAAGTAATTGGGTGAAACCGGATAGGGGCTCTGCTATGGATGGAGTACGTACTGCTATTGCTACCGATATATTATTTTCGAGAGAAACTCGACTGCACAGATTATCTCTGGTGTACATTATGATATTAATATTATATAGCATTACATATGGTATTTAATATACAAATGTTAATATGTATAATTAGTATGTATTATTGTATGTTATATGTATAATTCGTATGTACTATTGTATGTTATATGTATAATTCGTATGTATTATTGTATGTTATATGTATAAATCGTATGTAATATTGTATGTTATATGTATAAATCGTATGTATTATTGTATGTTATATGTATATATCGTATGTATTATTGTATGTTATATGTATAAATCGTATGGAATATTGTATGTTATATGTATAATTCGTATGTATTATTGTATGTTATATGTATAATTCGTATGTATTATTGTATGTTGTATTTGTATAAAGTCATGTTGTTCATGACTAAAGGATCAAGTAGCATGATATAAAGTTGACATAAATAAATAGTAAACTTTATCAACTTTTGTATTTAAGTAACATGCAATCGTTGGAGAATTGCAGATCCAATACCTTAGTCACGCTGTCATTACTGACAAAAAAGCGTAAGTGCTATACGTCTCTTCTGTGCCTAGAATTGAAACAATTCCTAAAATTACCAGCATTGTAATTTTGGTAACTCTTTGTATAACTAGTACGGAATCCAATAAAAGCCATTGCAATGTGGAATCATTGTCGCCGACGTGCGTCGATACGAAGATCGGTGAACAAGATCCATACTTCTAATAAATAACTAAAGAGAAACAAACGACCTAAAACAGATTTATTTCACTAATTTAGTATTCGAACATTTCGACCTTACACTTGTGTTCAAGGTTTAAAATTGTATGGTCGTATAAATGAAGTGTTTTTATCACGTGACGTGACGTCATTGTCCAAAATAGAAGATATTTTTATATAGATCCATACATGAGTAGCACAGTATCAAGGGAACATACAATTAATGGCTGCGTTGCATAGGTTGTAAATATTTCTAGCATTGTTATATGTCACAAGACTGATGAGAATTGCCGAAACAAACATTAAAAGTCGCAAAACCATATGTCACTATAAGAGTATGTCGCAAAATTAGATGTCGCAAAATTGCGATGTAAAAACAGCTATCAGAAAATATTTACGACTAAAACCTTTCACAAACTAATATCAAGTTTCTGAAAGCTTCCTTGTAGGTGACATTATTCTGAACACGCATTTAAAATCCCCGTCTAGGGATTAATTCAGAACACAAACTTCCTGAAATGTTTGGATAAGTCCAATAATGGACAGCTTAGATGACTTTGCAATTTGCACAATAATAACATGACCGAGAACCATGGTATACGATGTTCCACTTGCATCCGTGTTTGCTTTACATCAGGAGCTTAACGTTATTAATGTTTCTAGGGTGACAGATGTGACAGATGTGGCGTATATTCGTGCGTAGTCTTGTAAAGAGATCATTCGATGAATTTATGTATTTTCCTGCTGAGTTCGTTAGTTTCCAAAATAATGGTAGATATTCAGACTCGATTAGTTCATTTCTTTAATGAAAACAAAAACTCTTTAAAAGTTTGAGAACAAAGATAGCCTGGTTCTATGATTGCTGTTATTGTTGTTTTTCTTTTATATCTATTTGCGACATATTCTTATAACACAACTACATAATTACCTGAAACTGTATCAGTGTGCGTCGTTTATAACCTTCTCCGTATTGTATTTGATAAAATGCTTGCCTTATTATGTTATGTTACCTCTATGGGCCTTAAAGTCTACGAGAGTTCTTGAAAAAAACTTGAATATTGTAAGCATTTTATATAATCGTGACAAATTTGACACAAAGCGTCATGTTTACAAGTCTCGTTTTGAAAATTCGTTGTCACGTGACTTTCGTTTTGATGTTCTTTCTGCTATGTTAACCAGTAAATACCCAGGTATTCTATGTTTCCCTAGACGTCTATATTGTAGGAAATGTGCAATGTATAAATACAGTCATCAAAAAGACGGCTACAACTATTTTAACAAAGCTAATAATATATTGGCGAATGAAATCTGGCTAATCTGCTGATGAAGCAATAAAAATCAAACATCTATAACGAATGTTTGCAGTTCTACTGTGATTAATAACATGCTTTATGAAGGAAATTTACATTTGATGAAACAAGGAAAATAGATACGATTCTCAAATTTCAAAGGCACATCAACAAGTAAACCCTGATTAGAGCTTTGATAACCGTTGTTTTCGAAACTTGTTCTGGAATTCGCAGAAATGTTATTGATAATTTGATTAAAACAGATAAAATACAGTGTGTATGTAAACATACTTAAAGTCAACATGCCGATTTAATATTCACGACGAAGAAAGTATATTTGAGCGCCGCTGTACGATTTCCAACCTGTTCTTGAAGTGACGTCATTTCCAGAAAACGTCACATGTGACGTCACCATGTACTGACAATAAGCAATATTTGCCTCATATATGGCAATACGAAAACGAAATGAACATATGGAGTAAATATTGTTACCTGTTTGCAAATAGTGACATCACATGTTGCGTTTATTTTAAATGACATCACTTACGGAAGAGGTTGGAAATATCATAGCAGCGCTCATTTATATTTGTGCTAAAAGTATACATAGTCCCTAGATATTTTAGTTTCGTGTCCAACTACAGCCAAGAGCCCCCGATACCCCGGTGTCAGGTTAATGAAACTAGATGAGGTGTCACGTGTCTATGACGTGATATATCTGTATGGAAGCACTATGTTCTACTATCTTAAGTAGTCACTGTCTTTGTATGTCTGAAAAAAAGTTGCCGGGACGCAAAACCTAATCCACACACGTAATGAATGACAAATTATTTATCAATAAGAACAAGCAAAATTACAATCATTGTACCAACTATTTTAAGCATACAGTAATTAACTTGTCGTACAAAAAATAAAATAAACAATTTTCTAGTTGAAGAGTTTTGCACTACAATAAAGGTAGAACTGTTCACCTTGCCATTGAAATTGAACAATTGAGTTTCTTCAATATTTCAAATGTGAATACACCCACCTACGCCCATTTTAATTTCTAGTAGACAAGCATTTGTATATTGATTACTAAAATACTCAGTGAATTTGTATCGCACTCAAACATCTTTCAAGCACTTGGGACGTATATATATATTTTAATGTAATTAACGGTATGTAAATCAAGCACAATATCATTACGGATATATTCATCTAATTACGGCAAATGTTTATGCACATCAGTATATCCTAGCTATATGAAATTCAATGCGATATTCGTATTTTCGTGAAACAATTCCAATTGAAGGAATAACGTAGTTGCAAATAATTGAGAATACAACTTTTTTCACCATTATGATCACAATTAGCAATATTTGCCCCTTATGGCAATATGAAAACGAAGTGACCATATGGAGTAAATATTGTTTCCTGCTTGCAAATAGTGATATCACATGTTGCGATTTCTTGAAATGACGTCCATAACAGAAGGGGTTGTAAATCCCACAGCAGCGCTTATCTGTCTTTTTTCAGCCATATGATTTATGACAAAAACACGTATTGAGTAGTGAGCGAAGCCCAAACACGTATTGACATCTGCTAAAATGGCAAACGAATTTGCTTGAGTTCTTATCGGTAAACTTAGCAGAAATACCGAGGGAAATATTTGTTTATCATAGGATAAAAGACTGAAGTTTTATAAATTGATGTAAAATGATTTTTTACATTTGTTTTGCTATTAAACACGGAGTACAAATGTCCAATCCAAGTGCAACACATACATTAAGAACCACGCTATCTGTAGACTCATAGTGGTATGTAGATAGAGCGCCGCCTACTGGATATTATATACATACATTATAGAAGAAATAAAGGGAGAAAACTCTAGATTGGATAAAGGGAAAGAACTCCTGACAATTTCTTGTGGCGCCGCTCTCCTGATCAGGAGGTCGTGGGTTTGAGATAATAAAGTGGACATCACAACCCCTGAGTTAGGCGCAAGTAATGGTTAGTAACCCAGACATCAGTCATCGAGATAAATCGAACATTTGTTTTCACCATCGATGCAAAATAATAAGGTTAAACAAACGCGATTACCCAACGGGACAGCCAATATTGTTTTCGTTTGATAATGACGACAAACCATAAAATCAGAATAGTTTTAAACAAAATACTATTATTGACAACATTAGTAAGAATATGAGTCTTATTGCCTTCCTAATGAAACTTTAAGAGTGTCATACAAATATTTTGTATCTAGTTAATTCTCAAAGCACTTCAATATTACATTAAATCCACTTAGATGCTCATGCATAAAATACGAATATCATCCTATTACATGTAATTAGTTTTTCATCAAATTTCAGTAAGACCATTCTTAATAAGTAGTTTGTTTTCGACAATCCGACCAATCCTTAGAAAACTCAATTTGAGGCAATATATTTCGTGTCACCCGTCGGTAAAGCGCTCGACTGCTAATCTAGAAGTCGAAGGTTTGAAACCCGGGCAAGGCGTGAGATCTTACAGTGACAAAGGAATTTGTCCTTCTCCTCCTCATCCCCCTTGGTTGTGGAGGAGCTGTCAAGTACTTGTTGGTAACCCAGGGTTACTGTCTAGGTCAACTGACCGTCGTATATGACTGAAATATTGTTGAGGAATGGCGTCAACAGAAACAATCTAAGGAAAATGACCAACCAAACCCAAACATCGTGGGTAGTTATACAAAAAACAAACATTTTCTTAAGAATTGCAATAGGAATTGGTTCAGCTATATTTAAAATACGAATGCCAGGTAATTACTATGGGATTGATGGATGAACGTGATTAAAATTTCTGGAATTCTGCAACAATTCAACGATGAAATGATGCACCAACATACTGCCTGCCTAATGTATTTTACAGTACATATATCAATTTTAGATCTGCGGAATGATAATCACCTCACATATAGCTCCCTTGCTAATAAAGGAGGCATACACCAATTTTAACATCCATGCATACTTATGTAGGCTGTGTTTGTGCCATCAGCAATGCCAGTACGTTACGCGTGTTAGTGGTGTTTGTGCCATCAACACTGCCAGTACGTTACGCGTGTTAGAGGTGTTTGTGCCATCAACACTGCCAGTACGTTACGCGTGTTAGTGGTGTTTGTGCCATCAACACTGCCAGTACGTTACGCGTGTTAGTGGTGTTTGTGCCATCAACACTGCCAGTACGTTACGCGTGTTAGTGGTGTTTGTGTCATCAACACGGTCAGTACGTTACGCGTGTTAGCTATGTTTGCGCTTATTACACTGCCAGTACAAATATATTTACATTTGGAACTCGTTTATTCGAATTCATGGCGTCAGAATTGTATTTTCGAGTAATACATGGTTTCGAATAGCCGATTTGATTTGACTTGTCTAAGAAGATACATCGGTACCTGATATATATTTCGGATGATACCTAGTATTCAGATAAAAGGTTGTCGAATAAACAAGATCCGAGTGTATAATTAGATGTGTTTGCGTAAAAAACACCCTATTTCCCACTTCCTCACATGTTAGATGTTCGTGTTAGTTGAATTTACCGTCTCAACATTGCTCGAATATTCCAGTACATCTACACAAACCTTTCCAGCCATGCGTACTTTAAATGTATATAGTTAGTTCTCCTGACGAAATATCTCCCCTATCTTCCTTGTCCTATGCCTAATAATGTTTATCCTTATTAAGTCAACGAACATGTCAAGATGTGTTATAAATTCATGTCAATCCAGAATGATTAGACCGGATTATCTTCAGACAGAACTGAGTATGTTAATGAAAATATTCTCTCCGGGGATGAAGGAACTATCTTAAACTTGAGGTTGTAATTGGATAAAGAAATAGAGTGACAGTCGGGATACTACACTATTAGTTATACAGGTTGTTGACAGGGTACGAGTATATGGGAGAATATATCCTACCATATAGCACAGGCTCTATCCGAGGGTTATATGAAGCGCAGACAGGTTATATTCCCCTATATACCCCGTCAACAACAACCTGTATAAGGAGTTAATGATAGTGGAAATCCATTGTGTGTTCAACTTTTGGATTTGATATCTAGTTTAGATCTAATAATTAGACCATAATTATGTTGATCATTTTATTCTCTTCCTTTAGCCAATCATAAGGCATTTTTGTAAAGAGGTGAATAGAAGGCGACATGTTTAGCGTAACAGGTTTACTAACAGAGTGTTTATAATGTTGTAATGTTTTTTTTCTGTTAAAGCTCAAACTGAGGTGCAGGGGACGGACCTTGCGCCCCTAACAACCCGACATGGAACGGACCTTGCGCCCCTAACAACCCGACATGGGACGGACCTTGCGCCCCTAACAACCCGACATGGGACGGATCTTGCGCCCCTAACAACCCGACATGGGACTGACCTTGCGCCCCTAACAACCCGACATGGGACGGAATTTGCGCCCCTAACAACCCGACATGGAACGGACCTTGCGCCCCTAACAACCCGACATGGGACGGACCTTGCGCCCCTAACAACCCGACATGGGACGGACCTTGCGCTCCTAACAACCCGACATATGTGGTGCATTTCTCTGGGATTTTTTATGCTAAACATTTGGAATATTATATTCGTTCAGCTCGCACATGATAACAGGGGGAGGGGCGGTGTGAACTTAGACACATAAGTTCCGAACTCAACTACCCCCCCCCCCCCAAAGTAAAAGTACTTTTTTAAAAAACTAGGTCAAAATAAAAACGCTCGGTTTATATTATTCTCAATATCGGGTAGTCAGAAACATTGCCTAATATTGATTCAACGAAAGTGCCTATTTTCACCATGGTTGGTATCTATTTTTTTTGGAAACAATCAAAGTTACTCTATGGCCTAATGCGGAAACAGTATTCAAACAGGTATCAGGTGACATCGATTCCTGAAAGTTGGATTGAAACCAAATGGTCCGTATAATTGTTTGATTAGGTAAATAGCTCAATTAACCACTGAGATTTATTTCGACATTTTCTGTCACAAACAACAATTTGCATTGATGGTATAGCTGCTTGGTAAAGGACCCATTAATTTCATTATTGTGATTGAATACATCTCGACGTGAAGGAATGCAAATATTATATGTACTTATGAAATCAATAGAAGGAAACACAACATCAAGTTTATTCCACCGTTTTGCTACATGATTCTAATTTGCGATGATTTAGTTCAAGTATGACGTTAAGTAGATCAGGGATGTCTGACACTGGTATATAGTACAGTATGTTTATACTTGTCTGCAGTCCTTTTCCCTTTACCTACTTCGCATCATCTTTATATCTAAAATCATCGGCTTTGGATAATACAGTTAAACATAACCTAAAGACCACCTCAATAATAAGACCACCTCAATAATGTGACCATCTCAATAATGTGACCATCTCAACATTGCGACCATCTCAATAATAAGACCACCTCAATAATAAGACCACCTCAAAAATAAGACCATCTCAATAATAAGACCACCTCAATAATATGACCACCTCAATAATAAGACCAACTCAATAATAAGACCAACTCAATAATAAGACCACCTCAATAATAAGACCACCTCAATAATTAGACCATCTCAATAATAAGACAACCTCAATAATATGACCACCTCAATAATAAGACCATCTCAATAATAAGACCATCTCAATAATAAGACCATCCAAATAATAAGACCATCTCAATAATTAGACCATCTCAATAATAAGAACACAATTTTCAAGTCCATTTGCACTGTTTTGCTCGTTATTCAATCTCAATATTAAGACCACCTAAAAGACCAGTTTCCAAGGGTCCCAATGGTGGTCTTATTATTGATGTTTAACTCTTTTAAATTCGATTGAGCGAAATTTGAGTTACTCTCTTATAAGACAGGGAGACATAGTGGAGACTCTCGACGCCTGATCCGAAGGTCGAGTGTTTGAATCCCGCTTTGGACGATATTGGTCCACTAATTTTAGAACCCCTGCATTTTGCTCGAGGCCGGAGTAACCCATGAAGCAGCCAACGAGAGTGATTGATATAAGCTGTTGTAATAATGGTTTTCACAATCGATGTAAAATAGATACGTCTTAAATTAAGATCAAGAAAGACGAATGTGTTTTTCATCCCTAACGATATCCATAATCGATGTTACTATCATTCATTAAATTGTTACAAAGCCATTTTATGCTATGAAAATAAGTTTATCAATTGTATGGCACAAACTAAATTATAGATAATTCTTGGTCTAGACACGATAGTTGTGTTAATTATGGAAATAAAACAGGTATTGGCTGGAACAAAATACACAATGTCGATAACGTGAGACGGTGGGAGGAAATTTAATCAATTTCCTATCATTATTACCATCATCAACACAATTATCATCACCATCAGTAGCATCATTCCAACCTTCTTATTCTAACAAGGGATCGTCACCTTATCATCAATATTATTATCAAGATCATCATTTTCATCATCACCACTATCAGTAACATCATTGCAACCTTCTAATTCTAGCAAAGGATACTATAATCATCATCTTATCATCAATATCATCTCAAGATCATCATCTTCATCATCATCGTCACTATCATTAACCTTACCAAACCTTATAATTCTAGCAATGGTCGATAGTACCAACACTTGCACCATCTGTGTTCTCTCAAAATCGTTGTCTTTATTATCATCATCCTTTACAATACCACTACCAGCATTAACACTAGCAACCGATAATATCACCATCATCATCGTCATCATCATCATCAATCACCATCATCATCATTATCATCATGATCAATCAGCATCATCGTCATCATCATCATCAATCACCATCATTATCATTATCATCATGATCAATCAGCATCATCGTCATCATCATCATCAATCACCATCATCATCATTATCATCATGATCAATCAGCATCATCGTCATCATCATCATCAATCACCATCACCATCATCATCGTCATCATCATCATCAATCACCATCATCATCATTATCATCATGATCAATCAGCATCATCGTCATCATCGTCATCAATCACCATCATTATCATTATCATCATCATCAATCAGCATCGTCGGCATCAATCATCATCATCATTATCATCATCATCTTCATCATCATTAACAATTATCATCAGTCAGTATCATCATCATTATTATCATCGTCAATCAGCATCGTCGGCATCAATCATCACCATCAACAACTTAAACATAATCGCAACCTTCTCATTCCAACAATTGATACTATCATCAGCGTCATCAATATTCTCATTATTATCTCCCCTTTCAATTCCATCTCAACCACAAACATCAACAACAGCAGCAACAAAAATATCAATCACAGCAGCTATAATAGACTGTATTCACAACAATGTCGATTTATTTATCATCCTGTTAATTGTCTGAGAAAGAACACACAATTTTAACACCTGACAACATTCCGGCAACAAAGTTACGCCATATTATTTTTCTTTTTACGCAGTTTGTTTACTTTTGCCAAATAAAGTTCATCCGTAGATGAATTATATTGTTACAAAAACAACAACAACAACAATAACAACAACATAATTTGAAAGATGCTCTAAGCAACAACCAATCTAATCTTTGCATTGTATTTCGTTTGCGTGCGTTTGAGCTGAACGCCATTTTTCAACAGTAATTCTGTCAGTTAAGGGGGTCAGTTACCCTAACCACCGCTTCATGGGTTACCAACCAGTACTAACCTGTTCTTCCACAATCAACTGTCAACTGTTCCACATATTTTGATTTCTTAGATTAAAAGCATCTCAAATAGAATTCTCACCTCAATATGAGATTTTGCTCGAAGTAGAGACTGAGATTGAGACAAATCTCATTTGAATCTCTCGAAAAAAAATTGAGAACAAATCTCATCTCATCGGTTTCGTTTTGTAACACCGATTTAGAGTGCGGTATCAGATGAGGAACATCTCAACGACTTGAGTCAATATTTGAGTTGGGATCTAACTCAAATTGAGATGCTTAGGGAGATCGGGGCCTGACGCGAATACCAAAGGCAGAGACCGGACCAGGAAGTCTAAATCATACCACGTACCTCAAGATCCACTATTTCTTTGGTGTATTTATTTCGTATGATAATAAGCTGTGGTTGTCGTATCTTCCTCAGCTGTATCCCAACCACTGGTGTGGTTTTTGCGCAAGTTCGTTCAAATTTTTTCAGAGCCGCTGTATCAAGACCTGTACCCTTATATCCAATATCCAACGAAAGTTTAGACTGAGTGTGAAACTGATGCATTCTGGATGTAAACAACAGATCACAGCATTACAGCGAACAATATACTTTTAGCTTACACAATGATAAGTCGAGTTCAGTAAACTGTAAAATATTCATTCATTCTACCATATGCATTGAGCTGATAATATTCTCCGTTCTTGATTGTAAGAAATCAGCATTCTAGTAAATGCCCTTGGGTCCGATGTCTGGCAATATTTACACGGTTTCACATAAAATCCAAAAAACAAGACCAGTTTACGGACATTCCTTCGTGCACAGTTTATAACTTCGCAGGATAGATATCATTAACAGTTTACCAATATTATTTATAAATGCATTCACGCCCTACTGGTTAATAAGTTTAAGTATAACACTAGTTCTATTTTAGCACACCTATATCACAGATGAGCATCATTATAAACACCTGATCAATAAATGCATTCACGCCCTACTAGTTATTTCCAAAATGACTCCAAACGGTTAATACATTTAAGTATAACACTAGTTCTATCTTAGCACACCAATATCACAGATAATAATTAACTGTCCTTCATGTTCATGAACATCACTATAAACACCTGATCAATCAGATCTAAGACTTGTCTACAATATTTGTTCAGTCTTTTATAACATGATACCGGTAAATTGCAGCGTCATTTTATTACCCGTATCTTAGAAACGCTTTCAATATTTTCAGGTGATTTCAAGTAATTTTCCGTATAGACGCAAATAAAAAAATTCACCATACAGAGAGGATATTTAATTAATACGATCATCACGTTGTTATTATCACGAGCTACACAATCTCCTTCATGAATTTTAGATCTTCATTGTATATGTATATACATGTATAGACTGTAGAAACGCTTTTCCAGGAATTAGATAGAATAATAAACACCACTTTTGTGCAACCAATGTTAAACACCATATTCATTAACCAGAGCAACAATAAGTGAACCATACATGATCATTAACACAAAATGATTGGTTCGCTTTCTATTATAGAATACGCACGCAGTGTTTATCAATTCACGATGATTAATACGGTCTGTCTGCAAGTAAAAGCACTGACCGTCTGTTCAATAACACGATAAACACAAGGATAAGGTCTGGTAAAAAATCCAAACGATTCAACATCTCAAATATTTAGCCAGTCATCAAAGAAATAATAAACTGTTGACAATGCAGACGACAAATCGTGAATATCACTGAAAAAATATCTGATCTCTATACTTAAGCATTGAGCAGACGACACTAACATTATTCCTGGTAGCCTTCTGTACAATGGCCATGAGAAAATCTCTTTATTTGGTTACGACAAATGAATAGCGTATTGTGCCTTTTCTAGAATATCGTTCATTCAGAGGATAATTAAGTTTACTGTTAAAGAACAAACTGACTTGAATGTAAATTAATGGATACAGTGAGTGACATGAACCACTATTCTAAGGGCTCCTTCGATGTTAAGTTTTTTTGTCATTTTACGTTTACCGTCTTCTTTAATTCCGTTAAAAACTTTACGACATCAGTAACGATATGTTGTATATCTCGTCTGCTTTGACATTATGTCGCTGACGTCATTGATACCTACGTGACATCACGACGTCACTGACGTCACGACGTCTTTAATATAACAATGTCAGCGTTATCTTTACTTCTCAACATTAATAACGGCATCAACAGCTCGGTCTGTCAGCCAAGACATTTTCAACAACGCCTCTACCTTCCCGACATAATTTCGATTAAACTAAATCATAATATTTTGATATACTGTAAACTTCTCAAGTGCGGCACTCTCTTTAGCAGCAACCTCTCTTCAACAACCTTAGCGTATTTTCCCGTACAGTAAAACGTATAACCAAATAACCTCTATTGAGCAACATCCTCTCGACAAGAGCTGAGATTTGTAACTCCAAAAGGGTGTTGTTCTGAAGAGGTTGCACTGTGTGTTTAGTATGACCGTGACAGTGACCGTTATATTGAAGTTTATGCTTGATATTCTATTTTAAGGGAGTGGGTGAACAGTATATATCCATGACGTCACGTATTTGTGAAATCTCCCTTTTCAGACTCGGATTTTCTAAATGGCTTTAATTCCTTTGATCATAGTGAGTAAATCATTTCTTAAATAAGAAAGATTTTCTACAGAAATTGTGTATTCTGGAAGTTAATGATATCACATGTCACGATATCACTATTTAAGGATGCCAGATCATTAATAAAGGAGACAACGTCGTTCTTATGTACATACAGTAACGCCTCAATAATAAGACCACCCTTGTGACCCTAACAACTGGTCTTAATACTGAGGTGGTCTTAATATTGAGGTTGAATAAAGGGCAAAATAGTGAAAAAGGACTTGAAAACTGTGTTCCCTAATTTTGAGGTGGTCTTATTTCTTAATGTGGTCTTTAAGTGCGGTTTTACTATACGTATATAACCTATTGAAGATAAACATAAAAAACTCTAAATACAGATGTATTGACGTTCTCTGTGGGACTGTATCACAATTATAGGAATCTGACACTTCAGTTATTGTCAGCAGGGAATTACCGCACAATATATGAATTAAACTTGACAACGTAACAGATGTGGCTACTTTTAGAGAGTATTATACGTGTAATACATTTATATGAATAGGAACATTTATAAAATATCATCATAATACAACACATATTATTATATGATCTATAAATAAACGCTTTCTGATTGGTCAGGGAGTAAATTCATTTTTAAACCGGTAACCAGCAATAATATCAACATCTGGCCGGTAACCAGCTATAATATCAACATTGGACCGGTACCTAGCAATTATATCAACATTGTACCGGTAACCCGTTAAAATATCAACATTGAACCGGTAACCAGCTATTTTATCAACATTGAACTAGTAACCAGCTATTTTATCAACATTGAACTGGTAACCAGCTATTATATCAACATTGAACCGGTAACAAGCTATTATATCAAAATTGGACCGGTAACCAGCTATTATATCAACATTGGACCGGTAAGGCTATAATATCAACATTGGACCGATAACCAGCAATTATATCAACATTGGGCCGGTTACCAGATATTATATCAACATTGAACCGGTAAAAGCTATAATATCAACATTGAACCGGTACCATATATAATATCAACATCTGACCGGATACCAGCTATAATATCAGCATTTAACTGGTACCAGCTATATTATCAACATCTGACCGGATACCAGCTATAATAACTACATCTGACCTGTAACCAGCTCTAATATCAACACTGAACCGGCCACCAGCTAAAATACCAACACTGAACCGATCATCCGGCATAATATCAAATACAACCGGCTGAAATTCATAGCAACAACATTCGAAACGTTGAATCTGCAGTAATATATTAAGTGGACGACGCGATTTTGTTTCTTATGCACAAGATTAACTTAAAGGTTTTAACGCGCACAACAGCAAGCATTTGTCACACAGCATCGTAAAATAGGTATAAGTTCACAAAGTTTTGTACTAAACTGGTAGCCATTTGATACTTTCTCTCATGAAGTTGTCAAAAAGAATGCAGGAAAATTGTACATAGATATACACGTCGATGGTCATTAAAAGCAATTAACGTTAGTTTTATTAAAACTTTTAATTAGAATTCCTCGGATAAATCTGGTATAAATCTATCATGAAATCTTAAATAAATGTGATGAATAATATCTTCACAGAAAAAAATCCTATTGTTATAATGCGTCATAAAGAGAACACATTAGATATCCATCAACACGCAGTGGGTGGGGAGCATTTACAATGTAATAGTATTACATGCAACCCATTTATCATCATTCTGTTAATAAGCAGAAATTACGTTCACTTGTGAGTTTAAACTTTTTGTATTATAACAAATAGAAACATTGAACGGATATATTAGATAGCTATTAGAATGAACGAGTCATTAAATGATATATCGCCATATAAACGGTACTGAATTATAGATGTACGTAAAATGGCAAGGACAAGTGCGTAGTTTTGACAATAGCAATTAGTGATGCTTTATGTTCTTGATCATTCTGCACGAGAACCTCAGTGGGTGGGGTATATCACTGGCAATCAGAAAGTTCTAGGTTCGGATCACGGTTAAGGTGTTTGTTCACCGTGACAATTCCATCCATCAAATTCCTCCCCCGTTTGTCCTCTTTGATTCTCCTTGTGGTCGGCCAAGCAATTCTTTACGCCTCTGTTCCCTTTCGTAATTACCCTTGTGCCTCCACAACTGCCTTATGTTTAATGGAGTGCTGTTTTCCCGGAGGTCTGTGTGGGAGGCATTGCCATGTGTATTTGGCGTTCCCTGTAGCAACTCATTCTCTCTCTTTTAAGTCGATATATCTTTATTAGTTTGTTATCCTCCTCTGAATTATGTGATTAAGTTGCTTGCAGAAGAACAGGTTTGTAACGGCTTGGTTACCAATGAACACTGGTTAGGTCACGTGATCACCGTACGTTACTGAAATACTGTTGGAAAAACGCCGTAAAACGCAAACACATTCTTCATACATGTGGAAAATAATGTTTATAGTACTGCAATGTATAAAACTTGAGAGTAAACATCGTTAAGAATGCGAATTCAATTCCATTTTGTTTGAAATTCATTATAGAATACTGAACATTCTCTGGTGCAATTTGTTAGACTGTAGAATAGTTTCTAATAGTTTCGCGTAAATGTTAGGATGGTCTATTATCACGCGCGCAGATACCAATGAGTTTCAGAACGCGAAGGAAAGAAAACGCCAATACGACGACAGTGTTTTGTAATGAGAATTTAAGTCACATACTAAACATGGTAATGTGGTAGGGTGAAGAAGGACCCCGGGAGACCAAACTCTGTACTGTTGCAGTTGATTGTTTGGTTTAAAGCCTAGTATGTGTAATGACCAATGGCAAACCAGTATTACGGAAACTGGACCAATGGCAAGCCAGCATTACGGAAACTGGATTAATGACAAGTCCGCATTACGGATATTAGACCAATGACAAGTCAGCATTACGGAAACTTGACCAATGGCTATTAAGCATTACGTACACTGGACCAATTGCAAGGTCAGCATTACGGAAACTTGACCAATGGCAAGCCAGCATTACGAACAATGGACCAATTGCAAGTCAGCATTAAGGAAACTTGACCAATTGCAAGCTAGCATTACGGGCACTGGACCAATTGCAAGCCAGCATTACGGAAACTGGACCAATTGCAAGCCAGCATTACGGACACTGGACCAATGGCACGCCAGCTTTACGGACACTGGACCAATGGCAGGCCAGCATTACGGACACTGGACCAATGGCAAGCTAGCATTACGGACACTGGACTAATTGCAAGCCAGCATTACGGACACTGGACAAATGGCAGGCCAGCATTACGGACACTGGACCAATGGCAAGCCAGCATTACGGATACTGGACCAATGGCAAGCCAGCAATACGGAAACCGCACCAATTGCATGTCATAATTACGGAAACAGGTCTCTGGTATATAATGAAAGCCACATTTACGTATAATAGCATTTGTCGATAACCGACTTCGGCTTATGTCGGTCACACTGATCTAGTCACATGATAGTTTTCACAAATATGATACAAATATGTAACAACTGTCAATATTTTGACGTTGAAGAGGCGTATAAATGACATGTTTCTTAATTGTGCTGGTTTTTGTCTCATCCATATAATGAGGACATTTTTGTGACAAGTTTTTTCAGGTTCTATGGTTGCTTGTCTAAATAATAAACGTGAAATAGAGTACGATAATGAAGACAGTGTATTTAATCAAGCGGGTTCATAAATACGAAATGACATAAAAAAATGGCATGTGTTGTAAATTCAAACTAACGAGGAAGGAAATAGAAGAACAAAGATATGCACAACAATTACTAATTTGATAAAAACCAGAAATACTGAGAATTAATGTTCATTAATGAAGAATTGTTTGTTAATTAAGCTAAATATGCAATTATATCACAAAACAACAATTCCTGTTGACAAAATTATGATTTCAATGCGAACTTAATATAAAGATACATTTCTATGTAACAAAATAAAACAAGCAACATAATTAATTGTAAAATATTATCTTGGTATCACACTATAAAGTTCACTGATGTTTGCAGAATTAATTTGAAGGCCCATCAGAGTTTAACACTGATGTAGCGATAATTTGCTGAGATTTTTTTGCCATTCTAACTTTTTTCAATACAAAAAATACAACACACATTAGAACACGTTCAACACAAATTAAAACATGTTCAACCAACATTGAAACACGTTCAACCAACATTGAAACACGTTCAACCAACATTGAAACACGTTATTATCTTAGAATGTTAACCGCCCATTGTATCATACTGCACCTTCATATTAACAACAACATTATACTTTTTCAATCTTAAATATCTTCAGCCAACATTTCTAGGGAAACAATATCCAAACATCAGCCGAAATGTGCATCTCTAATAGCGTGTTCCTTTGGGATTGCGCAATGCACACTGTTATTGTCTGTGTTGTAACAATATGCAACTATCAAGATAAAGCTTTCAATTAACTACTGCCGGACCTCGTTCATTCGAACAGCCAATTTCTAAGAAGATACATGGGGCCTCATATTATTTCGGACAATACCAAGTATTCGGATAGAAGGTTGTCGAATATAAGAGGTCGGACTCGTATATGAATATATGAACATGGATTATATGGCACAATACTCTATCACGTTGATAATTATCTAAGATTTAAGTGACTGTTTAAATATGATTATGTTGTTTTGGCATAATCAGGATTAATTGTGTTTGGACAGAATGTTGTCGAATAAACGAGGTCCGACTGTATCTTAGTTCGCTATAAACTTGCCCACCGGATATTTCCTGACGGCAAAACAACAACACATCACCTACAACTGAATTCTGCAGCAACAAGTTACTGAAGTTACTTTGCATCGCTAGGGAAATTTCGACAATTTCCGTCATAATACGGAAATATCCAATGTGTACCGAATGTGTTTCACCTGTTTCTGGCAGTTTTACGTTCGTTCTAATAGCATAATTAAAAGTTTTCCATAATTTAAATAAGCAAATCTTTCCCATTATCTTCTCTGGCAATAGACATGTAATTACAATTTGCTACAAGGTAGTTTAAAATGCATTCCCTGCAAGCACCAGTAAACATGATAATGGTATCTCTCAGAATTTTACGAAAGTTACGAAATATATCCTTTCGGGTGAAACACAGAACAATTTGGGATAAAAATGACATAAATGAATAGTCGATTCTAGCAATGTCATAAAAATCAGAGAGGAACCATTTCTGTGACATACGGAACAATGAAAGTTCAAATTCTACTAACTATTCTCTTAACGCTCAATGATATGCTTATACTAGCAAGTGTTAACGTGTTCTCGCTTCCGTTTTCACTCACGCTCTAATTTAAGCAAAATCTCCATATTGAACTAAGATACGTTTTAGATGTTTTGAGAGATCGGGGAGCATTTCAACAGTACATTAAAACCTTACTTAAAGACAATAATAAGAGGTTGTACTGTATTTAGATGATTCACAATTTCATGTATTTTCACGTTTCCACCAAATGATTAAATATCCCGAATATGACTTATCCTGAAAGCGTGAAATTAAGATTTTTGAAACCATGACCTCCACGATTTCACTGTTCTCGTGTTCACGATTTTAGAAGCTAGGGAAGAATATTAGAAGGCACTTAAAGTCTTACGTAATATTGAATGTTTGTGTTATATTTAACCGTATATAGTGAAAAATCCTTTGTACGGACACTATCCAGTCCGGAAACTTCCTCAAACCGGAAAATTATCTCGGTCTTGTTTTTAGTTCGTTCTATGTAGTATATGATAAAATCTCACACAGGAGTATCCGGACGATTTTTTCGGTCCAGACTGTTATCCTACACACATTATTATTCAATAGCATGGTTCCAATAATCAAACATCTATCCACGAATTCCGTGCAATTTGATATTCAATTATTGCATCGGAAATGCCGACAATTGTTCCATACAAAAGCCGTTTGCAGCGGATGCGGCTTTGTGCTCGACCTTCAAAGGCAAACCATAATATTTATCATTATCTAGTAAATAGACAGAATAATAGGGTAGAGCAAAACTAATCTGCGAGATCAAACCCTTGTAAATTATAATAAATATGGGAAATAATGCTTCCAGATTGGATTCTTATTACAGTGGATATTCCGTCGTCCTAACAAAATGTTCGTTTGCGGCAACTCTACCATGTGCAGCTTTCCTGGATAAATATCAATACTGATCTCCCTTGATTAGCGGCTTTGTTTAAGCCATTTTCTCTACATTGGATTGTCTCCCTTCCACGCGAAAACAATACCTGTCAAAGGTCAACTATAGATATGGTTCCGTGTTATCACCGCTTTCATAAACTGTAGTTCAAGGTAACATATTTTCAAAGAGTTGCTGCAACTTCGATGGGATGGTCGTGGTACCGCAAACCAATATTGTTTAAGTCTGGTTGAGATAAATTGGCCTGTCGCAAGATGTCAATCAAATATTCAGTTAACCAATAATAGGATTATATTTTAGTCGTAAATGCAATTAAATTATTGCACATGGTTGCATAATCCAATATATTCACTTGAACATATTAGAAAATAATAAGGTGAAGCAATCTCTGCAACTAGCAGATGGTACTGTAATACCTCACTTAAAGATCACCCCAATAATAACACCATCTCAATACTAAGAACATTTTAATAATAAGAACATCTCAATAATAAGAACATCTCAATAATAAGAACACCTCAATAATAAGACCACCTCAATAATAAGAACCCAATTTTCAAGTCCATTTTCACTGTTTTGCTCTGTATTCAACCTCAATATTACGACTACCTCAATAAGAAGACCAGTTCAAGAGTCCCAACGGTGGTCGTATTATTGAGGTTTTATTGTACTTTATAAAGTGAACTGTCAAATAGAAACTCATGTAAATTATAATCAATACACACTTAAATCTTCAGCAATTAAAATGAATAATACGTAATAATTAAGTCACGAGAACGCTGTAGACTCAATGACGCAAGTTAAACGAGGTATACGCAGTTATGGCGTCGTGGTAACTATTTCAATCATTCATTATGCATATCTGAATTTAGTTATTATATTTAAGTACAGTAAATATAAGCGCTGCAGCTCTGTTCCACAAAGACCAATATTACTCGCACGCTAGCCAATGGCACTCACGCGTACTTATTTGTTTACAGATGATCTCTAGATCTCGAATATAGCTTTTGATTTCGAAGCATCTTTTTTAAGGCGACACTGCGTTAATAATTATAATAATAAATTCTTTATTTTCAGAAGGTTACATAGTTAAGGTTAACAATAAATTGTACATCTTTTTTTCAATATGGCCTTCTATTAACAATATAAACACGCACAAATTAACAAGAATTCACACACGCACACCTACACACACCCAATCACGCACGCATTCACACACGCATACACAATACATTGTACATGTACATCATGTTTTAACATCAGGATGTAAATGAGACTATTAAAAAAATTCGAATTCTATGAATGCCGTAAGATTGAAACTTATCACTACTCTGAAACAACCAGTGTGGTTGGAAACAACACGAGATTTCCTGGTAGATTATACCACGAAATCTCGTGTTAACCTCGCGTTTTTCTTCTTCAAATCACCTCGACTAAATAACGGTGTCGTAGTAAGATTTCTTTTGAGTTTATTATAAAAGATGCGCCGAAGTAAAAGTCTAATCTCGCAATTTTGTATCGAATTTCACAGAAGTATTTGTATACAAAGTACTGCAAATTAAAAACAAACGATGCGAGAAAGTTACAAAGGAATCTCGCGTTTTTTCTTGTTCAATTAAAAAGGCGAGGGGCGAGATTGTGATGGCCCTAACAGGATTCCGTAGATTTAAATAATTTGGATTTTCATGAAACCAGAAAAATGTAAAAAACTAGAAAAGGAACATAATAATAAATTGCACACATGACTATCATCTTAACGAGGGAAAATAAGGCAAAGTTGTGTATGTAGTATTACAATACGTACTCGAGACACATTTACATGCATAATTATTCAAACATTTGAAACCGTTAGGAATTACTAATACTAGAAACTAATTAATAAAAATAAATAACATTTAGGTCTAACCGATACTAATCAGTGAGAGTGATGTTGTGCTAAGTTAACATCAGACCCCATGGTACATATTCAAATGCATTTAAATCGAATGCTAAACGATTTCAACCAATTTTACAAAATTTACTTTTAAATAAATCATCATTACTCAGACGAAAAGTTATGACATGAAATTCTCATGGGAGCGTCTGTTATTTGTGGAAACTAACAAAAATAGAAATTACTGCAATATTAATCATTCAATTCAACCGAATATGGAATTCGGTCCCGATGTTTTGCTCTAAAAACGAACGAAGTAAAAATCCTACCAGGAAAATGTAAACCCATTCGGAACACATCGGCTATTTCCGTATTATGACGGAGATTCCCGATATTTACCGAATGATGCAAAGTTCTATTTATTCTATAGAAAGAACAAAAAGTTGGATAATTTAAATCCGTTTCTATTAATTCATGAATCTTATTACCTAAAATAAATACGATATCGTGTATTTTACAAAAATAAAGTCTTTGTTTAAATGGCATAACACCATTTCTCATATTAAAACTATTATTGTAATAAATTCAGCGGGTAAAATAAAGGAAGTCCTTCACTCCTCAGCCTTTCCGGAGTAAAGTATTTTCCTTACGGAAAACGCCGAATGATTTGAAGAAGAAAACTGAATACAAAACACATCCCTCTCTTGAGCAACGGCAACAACAACAATAACATTTTCAAATTTCCGGTTCTAAAATTCGATTTCAAAATTAACCTCTCCCGAGCAATAAGTTCTCAAAAGCAGCCGAAATTTACATCTCCTAACGTTGTTGCCATGGGGAAGTCGTACGTCATTCAGATAATGACCATGCAGTATGTGAACGTTTCGGCGTTTCGTGAATAATAAATACGATAGAGAGGCGTGTAATTATTACGCCTACATAGTTAGACCTGAAGATAATGTGAATAAAACCTGTGAAATACCTTACATAGGTGTGTGATATTCTAGTTCATAGATAGATAAGTTTATTTAGAAAAAAGGCAATGATTCTTATCATTCCACATGAATAAAATACAATAAATACAACATGTCAATAGTGATTTACATAACATATTGTTCTAAGTTCTATGAGTAAAGTTAACAAACATAATTACGTACACCTATACATGCACGTGTATTTACTTTTCTTAAAGTAATTACTAAGACACCAAGACATAAAATACAAACGACATGTACAAGCAGTTACCAAAACAACATAAATAAAGTACCAAGTAAGGACGATATTTTAATGATGTTCAGCTTTTCAACACGCTCATTGCCCACCTTACACATTGTTATCGGCTAAATGATATTGTTTTGTCTCGGTTTGTTGTGTCATTATTTATGTTGCACAACAACTCTTAACCTTCAGATTGCAACGTTCTTTTTAGAATAGCCAAATAAGTATTGTTCCATTCGCTTAATTATCACTTACAAATGCAAACCATTTAATTATTCATGAATGAAACTGTTTATATATTCTACATGGAATCCATGTTCAGCAATGGCGCGTGCTTCACATAGCAAATAATGTTCCTTATAGTTTTATGTTCAATATACATAAATTATTTAGTCGGGTACATTTTTTGTACTGAATTTCCAGTAATTTATGAGATGACAATATTTACGTTTGTCATACACGATTCGTAAATAGATATAAGCGTCGCGGTAGCAACACTTCAAAGTATAGTCTGCGTTCGTTCATTCGAATTCATCGGGTTATTTCGAATAATACATGTTTTTGAATATCCAATTCCAATTCAACGTGCCTGAGACGATACATTGGTACCTGGTATTTACTTCGGATGACACCAAGAATTCGGACAGAATGTTGTCGAATAAGCGAGGTCCGACTATATATCATCAGCTCGATTTTGAATTCCAGTTATCACGAATCCGAATTGTTGATGTACGCGAAGGTTATAAGTGGTTTCCCATAATATTCGCATACTTGGTATCTAAAAGGGGTATTTAACAATAAAGCGGCGCCCCGTAGAGTTATTATATCACTGATATTACCCGAGATACAACCATCTGGAATAAAACGCTTACGACTCTGGTGCAGAATTTCCGACAAACCTAATATTTATTTTACTGAGCGAGGAATTAAGTGGAT
Source organism: Mactromeris polynyma (assembly GCA_032209605.1). Taxonomy (NCBI): domain Eukaryota; kingdom Metazoa; phylum Mollusca; class Bivalvia; order Venerida; family Mactridae; genus Mactromeris; species Mactromeris polynyma. The sequence continues at coordinate 3,510,194 of JASFXZ010000041.1, forward strand.
TAAGAGCAAGATACAAATGTTGTTATTGTTTATGAATTCCAAGAATGAATCATGGTGTATAAATGTGAGGTAAATATCCCTCGTCTGTTTGCAGCTGTTATGTTGGTACATTTTGAGCACTGTTTTCAAAATAAAAAAATTACATATATTTTATTGATTCGTTCTTTCGTTAGGTCGTCGGTTCATTCGTTAGTTGATTGTTTGACTCGTTCGTTCGTTCGTCGGTTCATTCGTTAGTTGATTGTTTGACTCGTTCGTTCGTTCGTTCGTTCGTTCGTTCGTTCGTTCGTTCGTTCGTTCGTTCGTTCGTTCGTTCGTTCGTTCGTTCGTTCGTTCGTTCGTTCGTTCGTTCGTTCGTTCGTTCGTTCGTTCGTTCGTTCGTTCGTTCGTTCGTTCGTTCGTTCGTTCGTTCGTTCGTTCGTTCGTTCGTTCGTTCGTTCGTTCGTTCGTTCGTTCGTTCGTAGGTACTAACGGTTCATCATTTTGAGCAATATATGTATGTACACATTACAGCATGCACGTGAGAGAATCTAAGAAACAAGAATCTAAGATATAAGTATTCAAATTTACCAGAATGAAAAGAAATAGCGGGAAGATGTCGAACGTCAATGATTCATTGCGGAAGTTCGGTTAATGAGGTTGTATCGTAGACACTAATTAAACATTCGTGACCAAAGTAATTCATTGTATAACTAATGCGCATCACTAAATAACAAACCAATGTAGCAGGCGAACTGCACGTATTGGAATGAACAGTTTTGCTCGAAAATAAGAGTTGACACCGGTCTGTACAAATTTACATTAGAGGGTTGTTCAAAAAATACGTAGATTATTGTCAAACTTGTTTGTAATTTGGTACTATAGTTTCATATTTTAATATAATATAACTTTGACTTCGTTTGTATGAAATCAAGGTAGAAAGCATACCATTTACCTATATATCCGTTTGTCACCATGGCAACGTATTGATACATATGCGGACCAATCAAAATAATGCATCTTAATATCGATCATTTCGAAGTATGGCAACCGAAATTCTGCACAATATTGAGGGTATCTTAAGACGTATAACACAACTATGTAGTAGAAATAATGGCGTAAATAATTGTACAGTCGGTAAGTTATGGACAAGGAACAAGAAGTACGCAGCTGAAATGTCGTCATATTGTTTCAGAAACACTTGCACACTCTTGATACGCCATCTGCACAAACAAAATATTGGCTCGAGGAATCTTCCATTAAATCAAGAGCAAAAGTACTTGTAATGTAAACATGTAACACATATCTGTAGACGTTTGATTTCTGAGTACAGATATGCCGCGACTAAATCGATAATGCTTTTTAACACAGCAATAATTTTATGTCGAAGTATTTATCAATTTGTACTGAAACAAAATTATCATATTTTCTGTGTCAGATCAATCAGTTACACACATACATCGGATGCAGTCTGATTGGTGCTGCTGCCGAAATGTGCAATTTGTTAATTCTTAACTATCCATCAACAGAAGTGGGATGAATAATTTTACTTCATAGTCAAACATGTTTTATTTGAAATTCTGTAAGAAAAGGTAACGAAATTCAAAATATTCAAGTGTAAAGAAATTTTTGGATGACATTGTATATAAGATAGTAACCCGACATTAACAACCAGACATATATAGGCGTCAACAACATTCGGAACTGTTCGCGTGTTATCCTTTACCTAGTTTAATAACTCGAGATGTATTCGTTCATTCCAAATCAACCATGGAGTCTACCCTTTGTAAATATGGATACATTAATAATTAATATAATCATACAGCTATTGCTCGCTATATAATATATTGTATTTATTCTGGTTCAAACCATTCGACCACAGTTGCTGTTTTTTCCATAAAACTTTGGTCGCAGATGTTATAGTCTGAAATACCTAAATAACTGTTATTAATATTTACATTTTCTATATTTAATTAAATGTATTCCAGTGACATCTGGGGTCAAACAATGAAATGTCTCAATATGACACACATATGGAGGTTAGTTAAAACACTATAATCGATTTATTTAGGCCCATGTATAATTTATGTCCGTATATACAGTCTGCACGTAAGTATCCACATTTCACGACTTCGTCAGACGCACACAGTCAAATTTTGAAACGTGTACGTTTATGAATACGAAAGTGTTAGCTTGAGCACACGCGGTCATTTTAAAAACAAAACATTTGACTAAAATGATAAATATGATAGTGTTATTTTATATAAACGTTTTCCATATTGTCCAACCAGATTATCTCCAATCAACTTACACCTGCCCGTAAATAACTCCCAGGGGTCAATCCCGATTTTAATTAAGTACACATTTTTACAGACGAACACAAAGCTACGTTGTATGACACATTTTTACAGACGAACACAAAGCTACGTTGTATGACACATATAGGAACATCCTGTATGTAATAGAAGACGTTGCTACAGGGAACGCCACATACATAAGACAACACCTCCCCGAACAGACCTCCGGGAAAACAACAATCTATAAAACATAAGGTACTTGAGGAGTCTTAAGGGTACATACGTAAGGGAACAGGGGCGCAAGGAATGGCATGGTTGACCGTAAGGAATTACTAGGAGAATCAAAGAGGACAAACAGTGAAGGGGGATTAAATGGATGGAAAATATCACCGGACAAGTCAAGCCAGCTGGCATCAATAGGCTAAACTGGGCATGAAAATAAAATGAACACTATATAAAGTGAGAGATTTGCACAGGGGAAAGGGAAATATAACATACATGTAAAACACAAGAAGAAACAAATATATACCCCCCCCCCCTTCAGAGTGGTGGCATAATAATAATCAGACAGCGAATTACAGCCTTGGAACTGTCAGTAAAATACTGGGGGTACAATGATGTAATAATATAAACAATGATGCACGAACAACGAAGTTGCAACCAAATATCAAGATAAGAGCATAACGTTGTGTGCTGTTTATTTCCAAACTTTTGTGTAAACATGAAACAGACAGAAAAACACTGATATGAGAACCATAAACGAAACTAAGAGATGTTTGTTTGCCAGGTAATTACATAACCGGAATTATGTAGAACGTATGGTAGGGCAAAATCTACTTTGCTTCCAAAATCTGCACAAATCAATAAGATATTGTTGATATAAGTCGGGCCTCGTTTATTCGCATTTCATCGTTTACGAATTTTTATTTCGGATAGTACCAAGTATTCGGATAGAATGTTGTCGAATAAACGAGGTCCGACTGTATATATATGTGCATATAAGTTATATGGCTCAATACTCTCTCATGTTGATAATTATCTAAGATTTAAGTTTTCCGATATAATTATGTTGTTTTGACATAATAAGAATTCTATGGCATAAAATTTGTTTTCTTAAATATGTTGTTTGGCGAGGTGAAATGTATTCAATATCAGAGCATTCAGTTATTCTGTTTATTGCATACACTGTATGTCTCTCCCGAGAACGCATGTAAACTAATATCTGTATGTCTCTCCCGAGAACGCATGTAAACTAATATCTGTATCTCTCTCCCGAGAACGCATGTAAACTAATATCTGTATCTCTCTCCCGAGAACGCATGTAAACTAATATCTGTATCTCTCTCCCGAGAACGCATGTAAACTAATATCTGTATCTCTCTCCCGAGAACGCATGTAAACTAATATCTGTATCTCTCTCCCGAGAACGCATGTAAACTAATATCTGTATCTCTTTCTTACTACATGCTTTATATTTTGATACATTGAAATTTTTAAAATACCAAAATTACATGCTTTCTCGCCATTTGTCACGCTCTTCATTATTATAACAATAATTATTGCTGCTTTGTAAAAATAAATGCTTTCAGTGTTCAATGTGCGAGTAAATATCTCTTTATCTAGATATCATTTACACCTGTCCAATCGACGAGAACACTAATTGTGTCCGACGGAGGCAGAGATTGTGTCCGACGTGACAGCGATTGTGTCCTACTGGCAGACCGGTTGTGTCTTACGGGAACACGGATTGTGTCCGACGAGAACACTAATTATGTCCGACGAGAACACTGTTTGTGGCCGACGGGAACAGCGACTGTGTCCGACGGAAACAACGATTATGTCCGACAGGAACAACGATTGTGTCCGACAAGAATAGCGATTGTCTCTTACGAAAATAGCGAAGATTAATGAGAGCCAATTTAATGTTGTCTTGTTACAAATACGTCCATTCCTAACCATTTACTGTGACTCGAACCAAAATAGATGATTCAGCAGTATTTATTTTGGTGATGTTTATATACAGGTGCGCGGAAAAGCCCAAAATTAGCCAGATTGGTCGATTGGGGGCGCCGTTAACACATTTTTAAAATGCTGTAAGCGATCACACACGGAGTAGTGTTTAAACGTTCGTGACGTAGGGATGTGAGATTAAGATAAATCGAGTGATGAAGATCACAACTTGTAAAAGGCTCTAATTGACAAATACAATAACGTGATTCATCATACTCATCAGTGATGTCACGTGACTTCTGATAAACTATCACGCGTGGTTCCATGTACTCCTTATACCTTTGGGAGCTTTTAAGTTGATAAGTATGTCAGTAATGTCGCATGGCTTCATTTATATTCCGTTCGCAGGAGAATTACATCAGTTAGATCTGGTTATTTTACATACCTGCAAAGTGACTAATCTATTGCATAATTAAATGTAACATGTCCGTGACAAAAGACGATAGTCATCCTAACCAACTATGATTATCACAGAAAACAGCATGAGGAGTGGTGGAGCTGAACAATTTACAAATACAGACGGACCTCGTTCAGTCGAATTCATCGGGTCCGAAAATTTAGTTCGAATAATACATTGTTACGAATAGCCCATTTCAAGTCCACGTGCCTAAGAAGATACATCGGGACGTGATATATATTTCGGATAATACCAAGTATTCGGATAGAAGGTTGTCGAATATACGAGGTCTGACTGTACACTAATTTAGCTTCTGACTTCTGACCAGACAGAAAATTTCCATGCAAAACCAAGTAATTATTTAATCGATAAGGCGATATATCAAACACTCGTACAAAAAACGTAATATTTCATTAGACAGCAGATTCGATTGGTTCTGAAGTAATAATGATTCGGATAAGTGAATAATAAATGCACACACTTAGTTGTTGATTGATGCTTTGATTAACAGTGAATGCTGGTCTATTTGTTTCAGCTGTAAAATTTTGAAACAACAATTCATCTGGCAAATATATCAACTGAATTCAAGGCCATCCTGAAATCATATTCGCTTCCAGTACCCCTTGGACTAACCGGCATGGGCCCCGATTCCTTTATTTTACTATTTCGGATTTTTCCTCTCATTTATTAAAGTCTTAACTCCTAACAAACAGCAAAATATCTAAGAAGAAAAATCGGATTACCGATCAACTCCAAATAGTTTAAGTCGATGTATTGCAAACAATTGATTTAAGAGACCTAACAATACTGTAGAACTTCGATATCTCGAACAGTTTTGGCTCGAACACAGTAGATCCGACGGCAGTTGAGGTTTCGAAGTTTTACTGTATTTGTCTGTAAGTAGTATTTACAACAATTATTATAACAGTGACATTGACAACTTAACGTCCACATATTGTGCAGAAACTGCCACAGTAAGACCTCAGTTAAAGACCACATCAACATTACGACGTTCCCATTGAAAAAAAACATGTGAGTGCCGCTGACATATTTCCAACCTCTTCTATTAGTGACGTCATTTCAAAAAACGCAAAATGTGATGCAAGCAGGAAACAATATTTACTCCATATGGTCACTTCGTTTCCATATTGCCACATGGGTCAAATATTGCCTACTGTCAGTAGGCTACATGGTGACGTCACATGTGACGTTTTCTGGAAATGACGTCACTTAAGATAGCTCATTCATCTTTTTCTTCCACAATTTAACTCAATAATCAGACCAGCCTAATTTAAAAGGCCGACTTTCTTCAGAACCGAATGTGGTCTTATTTCTGAGGTTTTACTGTATATCTAAGTGTTTCAGACTATCAGTAAAGCCAGAAGTATTATTTCTTTTAAATGCAAGGTTAAAAACACATTTTAAGCTCGATTACAATAATGTGTTGTATTTCCTTTTTAACAGTTTTTTTTAAATAATTTGTAACTTAATACATAGTTAAGTTTATTTGTTTAGCTTTTTCATTCATTGTTCCTGTCAGGGATAACTTATTGTTTCGTCGTTTTATTTATTTGTTTAAAATTATTTTATGTAACTCAACGTCTTTCTTTGATAATTTTTTCTGTGATAACTTAATATATAGCTTAAAACTCTTCCTATGACACAATAACTATACACTAAGGACCACAATGGAAATAAGAGTTTTTACTTAAACTCTTTTTGTGTTTAATCCTTAATACATGCTGTTCATTGATATGGCGTTATTGATTCATACATATTGTTTTTACTAATATCTGTCTTAATTTTATATTGCCATGTATATTGTACATGTTATGTTGAAATAAATAGACCCTATTAATCTATATATCTATTGATTTAAAACAAAAGCGTACCTCTAAATCTACCACTTCCTTCGTGTACTTGTTCCTTATGATGACAAACTGTGGATCACGGATTTTCCTCAATTGCAAGCCAACAACTGGGGCATTTTTTGCACAAGTTCGTTCAAACTTTCGTAAAGCTAGAGTGTCTAATCCATTCCCCTTAAAACCGATGTCTAGCGAATGTTTACTTGTGGTATGGTGAAACTGATGCATGGCTCCAAAATACTACTAACACAAATAAATCACGTGTTACGTAATGTTACGATATCATTGTGAATGGCGTTTTCACTAAGATTATTTCAAATTGTATCTTCACTGATATAAAGTCATCTTCTAAATGTTTGGACACTGTCAGACAATTAGCTGACCCCGAATTAAAAGCTGTAATAAAATCACTTAAATATAAAATTATTTTATTTCAATCATGCCTATTTACGACGTACTCAGAACTCATAATTCATACAACAGTGATGTGAAATTGAAATCAAGAATACTAAAATAATTATCATAGATATCATCAAACTTTGTTGCTAATGAAATATCGATGTATGTTGATGCAAATTACACGTATTAAATGTCATTAAAACAGTATTTATTATCTAAGTGACGTACATTTTAAAATATTCGTGTTCAACATGTATTCATGATATTGAATTAAAATCGGCGTTCCTTTTCAAGTCAATGTTTCACTTCGGCAACATTTTATTTTTTTTATTTAAAAAAAATATCCAGATGTATGCCTACTCCGTCACGATCATACTTCAACTTATGAACATATTGAAATATTGTCGACACTAGTAATAGTATTACACCAAATATTACCATCCGTTAACGTAATTTCCACTCACGCGATTAGACATCGTATTTCCGTAACATACAGATACTGTCTCTCCGAGAAATGCTTAGCTTACAAATACACTAAACTATTAGACAAGAACTTCATTGCAAGTTCTGCGGATAGCACGTTGTCACTTAACTATGCAAGCGAACCAACATTTATATGACGCTGATTGTGTTTAGAAATGAAACACAGAGTCGATTATTATGAAAATATATTTCCTCTTCAACTATGTCCAGAGCAATAAATCAAACAAATAGAAATTCTTGAAACAAAACAATCGATAACACACTGATGATTGCTTGGTCGTGTAGTGAATAATTATAGTATTGCTAGGTTTGTAAAGAGTGGTACATTATCCTGAAACATTTCACGAGCTTAATGCAATTAAACGTTCAATTAATCTTGCAAACTTTGATGTAAAAGTAAACAAATGGTGACGCAAAGCAACAATATGGCGATAATGTTGCCCAACACGTCATTCGGCGCCACTTTTCAACAAATTGCGGCCCCATCGCCTAACAACAACCCGGCCCTACCGGCCATAATCCCAAGTTAATCTATCCATCTAGAACTCGACTTCTTATTACACACATCAAAGTAAACCAACACTTAAACGGTGCCTACAGAGTCATCATTGACACCCACCTAGACGGCGTAACCACCCGAATAAGACAATGGCGCCACCGATAAGAAACTGCAAGATGACATTAACCAACAACAACTCTACTCCAACTCATAGAAACAACTTATAACAACATGGCATCCCTACTAAACAACAACCAGGCGTCGCCGCCAAACAGCAACATCGAACATCAACAATAAGTCGACACAGGCCAACAGCAAGACGGCGACATCCCCATTGCCTCATGCCTCGAACATCGGCATCCCAACACAACACTCACATCGAACAGGCGCCTTGTTCACAAACATTTTAAGACTAAAATTAAATTCAGACTTAGACTTTAAAATTGCAGAATGTATGTTTACCAGGGTTATTTTCTTTAAATCTGAACGATTGAAATTTTATCCTGAATAATTGTTTGATACCCACAGGACACGTTTGTCAATTTTATTATAGTTTATTCTTTTATAACGACGCAGTAGCAAAAAGAGAAGTAAAGTCTAAGTCTTGGTTCCAGTCTTAAAAGTTTTGTGAAAAATACCCCAGGTTATGATAACCACCAAACAACAACAAAGCACATGCCAACAGCAATAGCAAATGCATAACATCACATTCCCGTTCTCTCACTGGCCAACAACCACATGGCGCCACCGTTCAGCCACTGCCCAGCGAACTTTTCAGACCCAGTGCTGTTGCCTAATAGGATTATCTCAATATACAGTAAAACCTCAAGAACTGGTCTTATTATTGAGGTGATCTTAATATTAAGGTTGAAAAAAAGAGCAAAACAGTGAAAATTTGCTTGAAAATTGTGTTCTTAATATTGAGGTGGTCTTACTATTGAGGTTGCTTTAATATTGAGATGGTCTTAATACTGTGGTGGTCTTAATATTGAGATGGCTTTAATAGTGAGATGGTCTTGATACTGATGTGGTCTTAATATTTAGATGGTCTTAATACTAAGGTGATCTTAATATCGAGATGGTCTTAATACTGAGGTTGTTTTTATGTTGAGGTGGTCTTAATATTTAGATGGTCTTTAAGTGAGGTTTTACTGTACGATAATCGGGAAGCATTATAGTAGATCCGTTTAACGTACGCAGGAGTAGATCCGTTTAACGTACATCGTTATTTGGTCAAAAGTAGTACTTCGTTTTTGGTTATCCATGATACGATACAATTTTATATGATTTGTGTTCTGTACAGATGAGTTAAACAAACATAAATAAATATTGTTTACTATCAATTTGATTGTTTGTTGGTAATTCAGTCTACTTTCGTTTTCTCTGAAAACAAGCAGCAAAAACCCTACACCATACTGTTGAACAGTAACGATCTTCTCTGTGAAACTTTTTCAATAAGTCGAGAACGATTGGACGTAAGATCCTCAAACTGTACTTGGATGTGTGTACGTTATTTTTTTAATGTCACTATTTCAAAGGTCAAGGTCACCGTGACCTTTAACTACAAACAGGTCTCCCATCACATATTCTATAACTGTTTGATGTGTTTGATTTTATTGTCCAACTGGTGAGCAATATTTCAGTCAAAGAAATTACTCATTCACAATATCCTAACTCCGAACTAAGTAAGTGTTATCTGGAACTTACTATGCTGAGCACCAAAGACGGACTCCTTACCAGTACCGTATTAACGACTTTGATATGACGCTGCCAGGAATCGAACACTAGACCTCTCGCATTCGGAATTTCAAGAGAGGCTGTATCAATAATTACAAAACGTAACAAGGATGTTGGACATAACGTAAGCCGGATCCACTCTTGTCATAAACAATCTTTCTAACTGTAAGTGCTCGCTTTACCTCTAAAACACGTAAGACGGATCTACTCTAGTACGGCTGTACGTAAGACGGATCTACTCTAGAACGGGTGTACGTAAGCCGGATCTACTCTTACATTTTATGTTTTTTGATACAATATGCACCCCTCTAACCACTAAACAACGTTAGCCTGATAAACTCATGTGTATTACAACCTTTCCAGCTAGTTATACTCTGTTTAAGTGGGTTGTACGTAAGACGGATCTTCTATAGTACGGGTGTACGTAAGCCGGATCTACTCTTACATTTTATGTTTTTTATACAATTTGCACCCCTCTTACCAGTAAACAACGTTAGCCGGATCTACTCTTGTATATAACAGCCTTTCCAGCTATTAATACTCTTTTTAAGTGGGTTGTACGTAAGACGGATCTACTCTAGTACGGATGTACGTAAGCCGGATCTACTCTTACATTTTGTGTTTTTGATACAATATGCACCCCTCTAACCAGTAAACAACGTTAGCCAGATCAACTATTGTATATTACAACCTTTCCAGCTATTAATACTCTGTTTAAGTGGGTTGTACGTAAGACGGATCTACTCTAGTACGGGTGTACGTTAGCCGGATCTACTCTTACATTTTATGTTTTTGATACAATATGCACCCCTCTAACCAGTAAACAACGTAAGCCGGATCTACTCTTGTATATTACAATATTTCCAGCTATTTATACTCTGTTTAAGTGGGTTGTACGTAAGACGGATCTACTCTAGTACGTGTGTACGTAAGCCGGATCTACTCTTACATTTTATGTTTTTTTTATACAATTTGCCCCCCTCTAACCAGTAAACAACGTAAGCCTGATTAAATCTTGTATATTACAACCTTTCCAGCTATTTATACTCTGTTTAAGTGGGTTGTACGTAAGACGGATCTACTCTAGTACGGGTGTACGTATGCCTGATCTACTCTTACATTTTATGTTGTATGATACAATATGCCCCCCTTTAACCAGTAAACAACGTAAGCCTGATCAAATCTTGTATATTACAACCTTTCCAGCTATTTATACTCTGTTTAAGTGGGTTGTACGTAAGACGGATCTACTCTAGTACGGGTGTACGTAAGCCGGATCTATTCTTACATTTTGTGTTTTTGATACAATATGCACCCTTCTAACAAGTAAACAACGTCAGCCGGATCTACTCTTGTATATAACAACCTTTCCAGCTATTAATACTCTGTTTAAGTGGGTTGTACGTAAGACGGATCTACTCTAGTACGGGTGTACGTTAGCCGGATCTACTCTTACATTTTATGTTTTTTGATACAATATGCCCCCCTCTAACCAGTAAACAACGTTAGCCAGATCTACTCTTGTATATTACAACCTTTCCAGCTATTAATACTCTGTTTAAGTGGGTTGTACGTAAGACGGATCTACTCTAGTACGGGTGTACGTTAGCCGGATCTACTCTTACATTTTATGTTTATTGATACAATATGCCCCCCTTTAACCAGTAAACAACGTAAGCCTGATCAAATCTTGTATATTACAACCTTTCCAGCTATTAATACTCTGTTTAAGTGGGTTGTACGTAAGACGGATCTACTCTAGTACGGGTGTACGTTAGCCGGATCTACTCTTACATTTTATGTTTTTTTATACAATATGCATCCCTCTAACCAGTAAACAACGTAAGCCGGATCTACTCTTGTATATAACATTTGTTCCAGCTATTTATACTCCGTTTAAGTGGGTTGTACGTAAGACGGATCTACTCTAGTACGGGTGTACGTAAGCCGGATCTACTCTTACATTTTGTGTTTTTGATACAATATGCACCCTTCTAACAAGTAAACAACGTAAGCCTGATCAAATCTTGTATATTACAACCTTTCCAGCTATTTATACTCTGTTTAAGAGGGTTGTACGTAAGACGGATCTACTCTAGTACGGGTGTACGTAAGCCGGATCTACTCTTACATTTTATGTTGTATGATACAATATGCCCCCCTTTAACCAGTAAACAACGTAAGCCTGATCAAATCTTGTATATTACAACCTTTCCAGCTATTTATACTCTGTTTAAGTGGGTTGTACGTAAGACGGATCTACTCTAGTACGGGTGTACGTATGCCTGATCTACTCTTACATTTTATGTTGTATGATACAATATGCCCCCCTTTAACCAGTAAACAACGTAAGCCTGATCAAATCTTGTATATTACAACCTTTCCAGCTATTTATACTCTGTTTAAGTGGGTTGTACGTAAGACGGATCTACTCTAGTACGGGTGTACGTAAGCCGGATCTATTCTTACATTTTGTGTTTTTGATACACAAGAGTAGATCAGGCTAACGTTGTTTACAGGTAAGAGGGGTGCATATTGTATCAAAAACACAAAATGTAAGAGTAGATCCGGCTTATGTACACCCGTACTAGAGTAGATCGGTCTTACGTACAACCCACTTAAACAACTTAAACAGAGTATAAATAGCTGGAAAGGTTGTTATATACAAGAGTAGATCCGGCTAACGTTGTTTACTGGTTAGAGGGATGCATATTGTATAAAAAAACATAAAATGTAAGAGTAGATCCGGCTTACGTACATCCGTACTAGAGTAGATCCGTCTTACGTACAACCCACTTTAACAGAGTATAAATAGCTGGAAAGGTTGTTATATACAAGATTTGATCAGGCTTACGTTGTTTACTGGTTAGAGGGGTGCATATTGTATAAAAAAACATAAAATGTAAGAGTAGATCCGGCTTACGTACACCTGTACTAGAGTAGATCCGTCTTACGTACAACCCACTTAAACAGAGTATAAATAGCTGGAAAGGTTGTTATATACAAGAGTAGATCCGGCTAACGTTGTTTACTGGTTAGAGGGATGCATATTGTATACAAAAACATAAAATGTAAGAGTAGATCCGGCTTACGTACAACCGTACTAGAGTAGATCCGTCTTACGTACAACCCACTTAAACAGAGTAAAAATAGCTGGAAAAGTTGTTATATACAAGATTTGATCAGGCTTACGTTGTTTACTGGTTAGAGGGGTGCATATTGTATAAAAAAACATAAAATGTAAGAGTAGATCCGGCTTACGTACATCCGTACTAGAGTAGATCCGTCTTACGTACAACCCACTTTAACAGAGTATAAATAGCTGGAAAGGTTGTTATATACAAGATTTGATCAGGCTTACGTTGTTTACTGGTTAGAGGGGTGCATATTGTATAAAAAAACATAAAATGTAAGAGTAGATCCGGCTTACGTACACCTGTACTAGAGTAGATCCGTCTTACGTACAACCCACTTAAACAGAGTATAAATAGCTGGAAAGGTTGTTATATACAAGAGTAGATCCGGCTAACGTTGTTTACTGGTTAGAGGGGTGCATATTGTATCAAAAACACAAAATGTAAGAGTAGATCCGGCTTACGTACACCCGTACTAGAGTAGATCCGTCTTACGTACAACCCACTTAAACAGAGTATAAATAGCTGGAAAGGTTGTTATATACAAGATTTGATCAGGCTTACGTTGTTTACTGGTTAGAGGGGTGCATATTGTATCAAAATACATAAAATGTAAGAGTAGATCCGGCTTACGTACACCCGTACTAGAGTAGATCCGTCTTACGTACAACCGACTCATGTTAGCCGAAACATTTCATACAATGTTAGGTACATGTATATACATGATTATATCTTGCAAACGTGCTCTAAAAATAAATCGAGTATAAAATATAAGACAAAGTGATTTATTCATGATAAGATCCGATATACTTTGTTTACAGGTAATAATAAAATATACAGAATCCCCCCCCCCGCCCCAATTAAGCCGGAAAACACGCAAGCCGACAAATTCATTGAACATGATGTAAAAAAAGATACATGAACGTTAAGAAATATCTCACTTTTGTCTTTAACGCCACTGGTTTTCTTGTATACGATCAACCTGTTTGTAGTTGAAGTTTCTATATCTTTAATAAAGGCGTCAGCCTCATCATACGTGTGAAATGTCTCCATCTTTGTTGTCACGTGACGCTGGAAGCGTTAGATTCCTGTACCTAAAGTATGGGTCAAACTGTATGGTAGAGGTTTTAGCGTAGGAATACTGTACGTTAAACGGATCTACTGCTTCGTACGTAAGACGGATCTACTCTAATGCTTCCCACGATAATCGTTCACGGATTCAACTTTCTAATTGACCACTTGGGTTTTATTGAGACTTTAATGTAAATGGTAGCATGTACATAATTTCGTGATACAATTTATAACTTTCCTGAACATATTGAGTTCATTCTGACATTCAGTTCAAATTAAGCGGCAAATCAAAAACAACAACAACAACAACAACAATCGAATGTCATGGTTTATTCAATAAAAACAAAGTGACTCATTTAATTATGTACGCGTATACATCGATACCCCCTCAGAGATCTTCAAAGTGTCTTCTTTCGATGAAGACATTTTAAACAATTGCTTGAATTCCAAATGTTCACTTGATTCTTGTTTTAATTACTCAGATATGATTACTAGTTTCCTCTGCTTTAGTGTCGTCTTGCAGACGTAAAAGGACGATCGCTATGATAAACTTCATTTATTGACTTCATCTCAGACAAAAAATGTTGTTTATCAGAGAGAAGTCTCTCCCTTACGTCTGCTAGACGACACTGAAAAAGTCGTATTTTGTCTATGACAAGTTTGATACAGTTTATGCGACTGAATATTTTGTCCTATTATTAACCAATCGGATGGCTGCGATTATTAAATATTAGTGAACAAACAATATGTTGAAAATGCACGTCGGCTTGCGCGTACTGAATTGTTATAACGCTTAAAATGTTACTTTCACAGGAGTGCGTGAACAAGGTCTCTACATTTCACTGCAATCCCTGTGGTTTTTCATTCAGTCCAGAAATTATTTCATAAGGTCTTACCCACAGGAGATTGTCACGAGTTCTCTCCCTTTATTCCTTCTAGAGTTCTCTCCCTTTATCCATTTTATAGTATATGTATAAATAGTACTTTATGCCTTCTTTATTATATGTATGTATCAATTATTCTTCACATTGTTTCAATGAAATGTAATGAGTACTGTATTATGTTTTATATAATGTTCATCAACCGTACTATTGTGCATGTCTAATGATGGTATTGCCCTTGATCAATGTATAATATTTCGTTATTTGTGTATATATATTTGCATTGTTTGTCTGAAATCATGGGCAGTATGCCTCATATTTCGGAATAAACTCCATGTATATCTATATATAATACTGTATGTACATATACTATGAAAATGATAAGGGAGCGAACTCTAGAAGGGATAAAGGGAGAGAAGTCGTGACAACCTCCTGTGGTCTAAGCTATACTTAGTTTTAATTAGTTTTTACACTCATTGTGGAGTCACAAGATACTGTCGTTGTATGGTGTACAAGTTGTTTAAATGGTTGTAAACTAAATGAGGTATCCTAAATGTCACTTTGTTCGAGTTGCAATCTTCAAACAAAAGAAAATCGAGGATCAGCTGTCGTAGACAGAAATTCATTCGTCGTAAAGCCATGTAGATGTTTTTTTTAAACGCGTCTTACGTTCCGTTTTTGTCAAATATATTACGCTCACATCTGTGAACATGTCGGAAAAATATAAAATATTCATAAGAATCTATTAAACCATTTGAGACAGTCATAAAAACCCACAATAGCACAATGAACAGGCTTTCCTTTCCTCTTATTGACGCGGCACTAAAATGTGAGATAAAAGCAAATGCAATCAACTTTCAAATATTATATCCCTGAGTGTTTTTTCTAGATTGTAGAGCTTTTTCTTGCACGGAAGACTTGTTGCTTAGTATCTATATACCACAGGGTAATATCTTATACACGTTTAGTCACCTATTAAGTGAAGTCGGATCTCGTTCATTCGAATACATCGGGTCCGAAATTATATTTCGAATAATACATGGTTTCGAATAGCCCATTTCGATTCGACATGCATTAGAAGATACGTCGGGATATGGTATTTATTTCGGATGATACCAAGTATTCGGATAGATGGTTGTCGAATAAACGCGACCCGATGGTACTTATACATTACGCAAATAAATCAAAGTACTGAAGGTGTCCTAGTATGTTCTATACATATGATTTGTATCCTAATTGTGCAATGTTAGTAGGAGCGCAAAGTTCGTATTTCACCTTTTATTCAACTCATAACAATTAACAAACCACTTAAAGCTATTATACTCATAAAGGCATTGCTATAAAAAGGTTACCAACACTTAACAGGACTTTAATTGTATTCTCTAAAAATGGAACTAGTGGGTCAACATAAAATAACAAAGGTCCTATACACTAACCATTAAAGGAAGTTTATATTACTTCCGGTTTAAATGATCTCAAACACTCAAGTTGTATCTAGGCTCACTCCATCTAAAACGACTGATGTATTTTAGTTAATTTAATGATATTCCTACACTTAAAATATTCGAGAACTATTTTACGTAAGTGAAGTCTGGCCAAAATGTTACCAGCTAAAGAGAAATTAAATGTGTTTATTCATTCTTGTGGTTTCCGGCGCTGTTGGCTTTTTACGAAGCAGTAATGTTGCCAGCTTTCTTGAATTCTCATCTGATGTATTCAATTCATTAAATCTCCCCCTGTTTGTTCTCTTTGATTCTCCTAGTTATACCTTATGATCGACCAGGCCATTCCTTGTGCCCCTGTTCCATTACGTATGTACCACTGAGCCTCCTCAAATGCCTTATGTTTTATAGACTGTTGATTTCACGGAGGCTTGTATGGAGAGGCACTGGCTTATGTATGTGGCGTTCTCTGTAGCAACTTATTCTCTCTCTTTTATCATCCTGATTGTGTACTACTATTGAATTAAAAAAAATATTTAAAGCAGATAAATGCATCTAAGGATGACGTCACGTGCATTAGAAAGGTACATGCACATCAAAAGTCAACTTTAAATGTGCCACTGATCAGTGGACGCCTTACACTAGTTTGCACTTTATAAATTACTGAGGGGTCAATTCCTCCGCAATTTCAATTATGGAGCTATTTACGAGCGGACGAATGCGTGTTGCCTCCCAACTAGTAATTTTGCAGACATAGTCATATATTTTACAAGCCCGCGCAAATCTTCTAAAATATATTGCAGTGTAATGTCTTTACCGATATTAAAATACAATTTATTTGTTGTCTGGCGAATATAATCCGGTTATACTCTTGATAAATGATTGCTTGTATATGATTAGTGAGTTATTTGCTGTACTGTCTGACCTTCTATTTCAAAATGTGAAACCTTGACAAACTTGTATTGGACTTAGGTCGCTCCTAAAAATGTTTGTTTTACATCTTTGCAGTAGGCCTTCTTGGCGCTTCCAATAGCAATATTTTTGCAGTGAGCTTTGTTTGCGTTAACAATAGCAACACTTTTGCAGTAGGCTTTGTTTGCGCTGCCCATACCAACACTTTTGCTGTAGGCCTTGTTTGCGCTACCCATAGTAACACTTTTGCAGTTGGCTTTGTTTGCGCTGCCCATAGCAACACTTTTGCAGAAGGATATGTTTGCGCTGCCCTTAGCAACACTTTTGCTGTAGGCCTTGTTTGCGCTACCCATAGTAACACTTTTGCAGTAGGCTTTGTTTGCGCTGCCCATAGCAACACTTTTGCAGAAGGATATGTTTGCGCTGCCCATAGCAACACTTTTGCAGTAGGCTTTGTTTGCGCTGCCTATAGCAACATATTTTGCAGTAGGCTAGGTTTGCGATGCCCATAGCAACGCTCTTGCAGTAGGCTTTGTTTGCGCTACTCATAGCAACACTTTTGCAGTAGGCTTTGTTTGCGCTGCCCATAGCAACACTTTTGCAGAAGGCTATGTTTGCGCTGCCCATAGCAACACTTTTGTAGTAGGCTTTGTTTGCGCTGCCCATAGCAACATATTTTGCAGTAGGCTATGTTTGCGATGCCCATAGCAACACTTTTGCAGTAGGCTTTGTTTGCGCTGCCCATAGCAACACTTTTGCAGAAGGCTATGTTTGCGCTGCCCATAGCAACACTTTTGCAGTAGGCTTTGTTTGCGCTGCCCATAGCAACACTTTTGTAGAAGGCTATGTTTGCGCTGCCCATAGCAACACTTTTGTAGAAGGCTTTGTTTGCGCTGCCCATAGCAACCTATTTTGCAGTAGGCTATGTTTGCACTACCCATATCAACTGTTTTGCAGTAGGCTTTGTTTGCGCTGCCCATGGCAACATATTTTGCAGTAGGCTTTGTTTGCGCTGCCCATAGCAACATATTTTGCAGTAGGCTATGTTTGCACTACCCATATCAACATATTTTGCAGTAGGCTATGTTTGCACTACCCATATCAACATTTGCAGTAGGCTATGTTTACGCTAAAGAAAGCAACATTTGCAGTAGTCATGTAGGACGAGTTGTATGTATTTTTTGGTTTACTTTAATGTTTGACGATAAAATAGAAAAACAAGTCCAACACGAAGGATCCAGAACATTGTGATTAGCGGCCAATTTCTGTAGCACACTCGGGGCACCGTCAATAACCTTTTTTATGAATGACCGAATTGGTGCAATGTTTAACAAAAAAATGACGTTGAAATGAATGACCACAAAACGTTCATCACATATCTATAAACAACTACATGTACTTTATTGTCCATTTCATTCTAATTCTTACGATAGACTCGCTCTTTACAAAGAAAGGTGGAAAAGTATGAACGCTACAATACGACAACATTATACCGGAAGCACAGACGTCAGGCATATTTTATACAATAATGTGCGTAATGAATACTATTGTATATAGATTCTGCTGAAGTACAACGCAATTTTCTGGTCCTGAAATGGGTTCTTATGTCTGCGGGTCATTTAATGACCACTTCCGTCGAGGGTAATATATAAACATAGCAATTACTAGCCATCAGAGGGCGGACATTTTCACATGACATATCAATTCGTCAGACTGACGATAATAACACTTCAGATCTCGCCTATCACATAGTGTTAACACTTATCCCGCGTATCGTTCATTAAACGTCTTTAATATACATTTATACATGGACGTTAAGTATTGACCAATGTTTTTCAACTACGATGGTTATTAAACAAAAGTGTTCATGGCCGCAGATTTCAGGAAATGTGTAAGTGGTACCGGCAAGTACATCCGAATGATTATTGTTTGGTGACTGTTTTCATTTCCCTGTCATTTATTGCCCGGTGCATCAGCGCTATCATATAATTGAAGTTAGCTCCGAATTGTTTGCAATATTATCAGATTTAAAAAAGTTAATCCTTTCGATGTGCATTATCTCTATGAAAAGCATATTCTTGTTCTTGTTCTTGTCTTTGGTTACTTTTACATTTAATTCCAGGAAACCAGTCTGCGTAAATGATATCATTTCAAGTTTAAGAGCATAACCATAAATTACAATAAAATATTTTTGTGCAGAAGATAGAGATAGTAAGCCCGCTTGAAGTAATTCTTTACACGATAAAATTTATGTTTAAACAGCGAAAAGTGAAGTATGAACAAAAATAAATTGAATCAGAAACCTTACATTTCACCGAAATCGTATGAAAGAATTATACGTCTCAAAATATATTTCGCGATATATTATTTTTTCATTCTTAACAATTAAACTTGTAAGGTTTCAGAACGCACGTTCTGATTATCTGTAAAATTACTTATCCATGCAGAAACGAATGTATTTATTGACTTGTTTCCATTGCATTAGACTTTGCTGTACGCGTAATTGGTAGAGCACTAACTGTCAAACCTTGAAACTTGTCTCATTATTTTCGAGACAAAATATCAATATTTCAGTCTGGCTTTCACGTTACACTTTGTTAAACAAAACTTTTATACCGGAAAATGAAAAAGAATTAATATAAATACTGATCACAATAATGTTGTTTTACGATTTCAATGTCGTAACTATTTATTGCACGGCGCATCAGTGACGGATATATTGAAGTTTGCTTCGTATTGTTTGCAATTATAATCGGAATTGATACGTTAATCCTTTCGATTTGCATAATCTCTATGAAAAGCATATTCTCAAATTTTGGCATCTACGAACACAGTACCATAATATTGTTAATTTTTGTTTAATTTGTATCTTGTTTTTAAAATTGCAAAGCGTTTGGGAAAATCATAGTTGTTTAATCACGGGGGCATGTGTAAGAAATACAAATATGTATGGGCTTGTTGTCCCAGACATTGCAGTGAATTGTGCACAGTGTTACTGTGGTATACAACATTCAATCAATGTAGTTTTATGAGCAATCCATCACATTGACAGTTTCATCAATAAAACACCTTTTTCGTTTCTAAAAGCAAAATCTACATTGTGATTTCCATTTCGGATTATAGAAACACAAACGTGGACACATCTTTACTGACGTTCATTGCACGGGGAATATTTCCTAACATAGGCTGATGCTTGTTTTCACAAGTTGGTGGTCAGCTTTGATAAATGTATAATTAATTTTATATACATATGCAATTTTATCATAAAAACTATACCCGGTGTGTAAAATAGAGATTTGCAGCACCGAAGTAAACGCGGGCAATCCCGATCTGGTGTGCAAGACAAAATGGGACGTTAGCTATTGATTGTCAGCTCTGAACTTGATGAAGTCATAATGGCGGACTGACGGAACATCTAACGCGAACTAAGTGACTGTTTGCGTAACATTTAACACATTTCTACGAAGACTAACCGATTGAGTAGCAGGTAGTGTAAACTAATTCGCTGAAATCTTGACTCTGATAATGATAACGGAGAACAATGTGAACCAATTTTTTCCGGCGATAAATGTTATTTACGTCAATTAAATGAGGAAAATGCATTCTTTAATTTGTAATAAGAACTTCTTAATTAGAAATAGACAATATTGGATTGCTAATTAGTAATATTTATTGCGAAATTAGAAGAGGGAAACTGGAAACATGCCAAATTACTGATAAATAAATATTATCTTTTAAATACAAATACCATTTACTTAGGAATACGTATCAAGTATTTTTTCTTACCATGAAGTGATTTGCTTCCATTGTTTATTAATTAAACGACGAATTCACCTGATTAGCTGAGCTCTGAAATGCTGAATCAGCAAATTTACCGAACAAATAGTGTTGACTGTGAACTTCGCATAATAATGGACCCAAATAAACCACAGACGATTAGAAATTGGCTGTGAAAGCTATCGATGAGTACTGAAAGTTAATGTGCCGTAATAATCTGGGGAATATCTGTAGTCTTAGATCACTGCATATATTCATAGATAGTCAATTATAAGGTATCTACATGGTAATTGTGTTTATCTCTCAATTCTTTAAATGAATTTGTAACAGGTTACTACCCGGCTACGAAGTGGCTAAATGTGATAATGCCCCGGAACGTGTGAGGGCAATATTGACCGGTTGTGAGAACAACGTCATTCACTTGTAAGTCATTTTTTATGACGTGGGTCCGTACTCATTAACACAGTGTATAACACGATGTGTATTTCGCCGATTGATTTGTCTTCGACAGAGGGAAGCGTTCCAGACAGTTGAGTGGTGGTGTTAGTTTTCTGACCAATAATTTGTAATTTCGATGTTTCTGTAGGATCTTTTATCGTCTGAACGACGGTAAATGTCTACATTTACTATAAAAACAATACAAAGCGGAATAAAGCTTGTATCGACCGTTTAAATTTGACACATAGAAAAAATATTAAAAATCGCCTTCAACTGCTTGAATTTAGTAGTTTTGCGATAGAATTGAATAGTTTTACTCCATATATCAAGACATGTATCATTTAAGAACAATTCTAGCAAGTTGCAAGTCTGTCAGTGCTCTTAAACCGACGTTTGATCCTTCCAAAGGGACCCTGGTATGCACAAATATGATGACGTTTACCGCAGAGGTTATTTTGCAATGATGACGTTGCCGGCTGAGGAGAGGCAAGTACGGATGACGTTTACGGCCAAGGATAATACTTAATAAAAAGACGGATTTTCGCTTTTCTAATCGAAAGCTAAAGTATTCTTAGCTTCTCGGCGAAATAAAATAAATTTTACAATGCTGGTTATGCTAAATACATATATTTGATGCTTTGCTAATTTGATCAATTGTTCCTCGTGTCATTTTACCGTCCATTATCAACATCGAAAAACTCAGACCGAATACCGGCTTTTTTTCACCAACTGTTCTAAGAATTGTCAACTTTTAGGTTACATGTAAACACTAAATGACAACTCGTGCGTTATCACCGGTACATTCCGTGACTAGCCATGGTAGTTTCTAAATCAAATAAACGATCGTCATATGACTCAAGAACGTGCCGTTTCGGTTTAGCTGGGGGGAAAACGATGTCTACCTCACGTGAAAATTTACCAGCGGCACAATCTGATAATATTTGAAATTTGCTTTCGCGTGCAATAGGGTGATTGAAAAATGCCAGTAACTGATGATAACCGGAATTTGCTAGAATAGATTTTTACCCGCGGTAAAAACTAAATTCAAATTTAATTCCATTTAAGTTCAGTCAGACGTTAAATGTTGTTTTTGTTATATTGTTCTTTGAGTCGCAGTATAAGGGGGGGGGGGGGGGGGGGGGGCATGTTTTTTTCCAATCATATAAATGTTCCAGAACTCCATAGTCGGCATATTTTAGTAAATGAACGACAATGATTTACCAATTTATATCTTTTATCTGCACAACTATCACAAACACCTTCCTAAATGTATAAGACAGCGATCTTTGGCAAAATGAGTTCGTACATTCGCTAGTTTTTCACTTGTACATATGAACACGGCTCGCTTAGCAAAATTCTCAAATATTGAAAGAAACATTATTTGATCTATATATGGATCCTGAACATTAATTACACTAAAACCTCACTTAAAGACCACTTCAATATTAAGACCATCTCAATGTTCAAGTCCATTTGCACTGTTTTGCTCTTTATTCAACCTCAATATTAAGACCACCTCAATAAGAAGACCAGTTTTCAAGGGTCCAAAAAGTGGTCTTATTATTGAGGTTTTACTGTATGATATTTGACCTGCTGTTTACCATATACCGTATTCCATACCATAGACCATATTCCAATACTTAGCATCGTCTATCATACCATAGACCATATTCCAATACTTAGCATCGTCTATCATACCATAGACCATATTCCAATACTTAGCATCGTCTATCATACCATAGACCATATTCCAATACTTAGCATCGTCTATCATACCATAGACCATATTCCAATACTTAGCATCGTCTATCATACCATAGACCATATTCCAATACTTAGCATCGTCTATCATACCATAGACCATATTCCAATACTTAGCATCGTCTATCATACCATAGACCCTATTCCAATACTTAGCATCGTCTATCATACCATAGACCCTATTCCAATACTTAGCATCGTCTATCATACCATAGACCATATTCCAATACTTAGCATCGTCTATCATACCATAGACCATATTCCAATACTTAGCATCGTCTATCATACCATAGACCCTATTCCAATACTTAGCATCGTCTATCATACCATAGACCCTATTCCAATACTTAGCATCGTCTATCATACCATAGACCATATTCCAATACTTAGCATCGTCTATCATACCATAGACCATATTCCAATACTTAGCATCGTCTATCATACCATAGACCATATTCCAATACTTAGCATCGTCTATCATACCATAGACCATATTCCAATACTTAGCATCGTCTATCATACCATAGACCATATTCCAATACTTAGCATCGTCTATCATACCATAGACCATATTCCAATACTTAGCATCGTCTATCATACCATAGACCATATTCCAATACTTAGCATCGTCTATCATACCATAGACCATAATCCAATACTTAGCATCGTCTATCATACCATAGACCATATTCCAATACTTAGCATCGTCTATCATACCATAGACCATATTCCAATACTTAGCATCGTCTATCATACCATAGACCATATTCCAATACTTAGCATCGTCTATCATACCATAGACCATATTCCAATACTTAGCATCGTCTATCATACCATAGACCATATTCCAATACTTAGCATCGTCTATCATACGCAGACTTGTGGGCGGTTATCTAATTCAAATGAATATTTAATGTCCTATTTCAAAACTCTCTGTCTGCAGAAATTCAGCCTTTAAGTATATAATCAAATATACAATGGGCACAAAATCCGACTTTACATAATGTAAAACGCCTTACGTCTGAAACAATAGTTGTAACAACATGTACCATACCCTCAGTGCTAATAATATTAGCTGTGCCACGACAAAACCTGTATAAGTGACCAGAAAGTCCATTTTCGTTTTATTATACATTTCCTATCAGATAAAGACTTATTTTCTAATTTAATTTAATACCAAAAATATTAAAATCGGACGTCTACTGTTCTTTTTCTAGCAATTCCAGTATTAAGAACAAGATGCAAAAGTAAGCTACAAAATGATGACGTCACGTCAGTATGTACATAACTCTTTAAAGCATATTCTGCTCTTCAAATAGAAAAAAAATTGCAATACTCATTAATATTTCATCGTTCGTTTAATACTATAATCACAAGTAACCCTCCAATAACATCTTCGGACAAAGCGCTCAGTTTGCGAGTTTTGATTGGGAAATACAGTAAAACCTCAGTAATAAGACCACACTTGGGACCCTTGAATACTGGTCTTAATATCGAGGTGGTCCTAATATTGAGATTGAATAAAGAGCTAAATAGTGGATATGGACTTGAAAATCGTGTTCTTAATTTTGAGGTTGTCTTATTAGTGAGGTGGCCTTATTATTGAGGTGGTCTTATTATTGATGTGGTCTTATTATTGAGGTTGTCTTATTATTGAAGTGGTCTTTAAGTGAGGTTTCACTGTATTGAACAAACGACTATCCGATTAAGCAAATATAAGACTGATTATTAAGATGGCCTTGTCAATAAACTGTTTATTTCACCATTCCGTACAAATGCATTACTATTAGTTTAGTACCCATATTCCAATCATCTATTATTTGAAATATCCTGTATTTGTCATGCTATCAAGTAAATGATTTTGTTCAAGCATTATCAATACTAAACGCATTAAACGCGTACAATATGTGTTTGTGTCTGGCATATCCCCTCGATAAACCACGCGAGACGAACTAACATCAGCTTTGCCTCGGTTTTAAGATATTTTCAAGCAAATTAATATGTTTGTACATCAAACACGACACGAGTAGTATCAGAAAACGATTGAAAAACGGGTTTGGGAATCTCCTCGAATGTAAGATCACATCAAGTGGTTTTGTGTTGCATTTTTTTACCTTAACTATTTCCATGATTGCATCTTGGTTAATGTTTTTCTTGTGCGTGTTGCTGTGTTTTACGACTTAGATATTGTCTTCTAATATATCATTTCAAGAAAGCGATCTTTTACCATTAAAGCTTTGTTTGCAATTTATAAAAAAACGTCTGCCAAATATGATAATTATTTTTCATTTGAAGATGGACGCTCGATAACTAAGTGGCTTATTTATCCAAGACTATCTATCAAATAGCATAATCATAACAATCATGTATGTATATAGTCACACATTTCCATAATATAAATGTCCCATGTTAACGTAAATAGGTAGAAGGGAGAGCACTCTTTCAAGAAATATCAACCCAAAGCTACACTTAGTTACCTCCCTTGCACATTTCAAGTCAGTATTAATGCGAAAATTGAAGAAGACGGTTATTTTGGAATTATATTGCTACCAAGCTGAGAAATGTGACAATTCAGAATGTCTATCTCGTCTATCAAATATAATGTGCGTGTTGATACAGACTGTTCTGTCATATTCTGCTGTGCT
Source organism: Mactromeris polynyma (assembly GCA_032209605.1). Taxonomy (NCBI): domain Eukaryota; kingdom Metazoa; phylum Mollusca; class Bivalvia; order Venerida; family Mactridae; genus Mactromeris; species Mactromeris polynyma. The sequence goes on from JASFXZ010000041.1 coordinate 3,535,924, forward strand.
ATGCTCTGTGCTCTGTGCTCTCCGCGCTCAGCTCTCTGCTCTCTGCTCTCTGATCAGTGCTCTGTGCTCTCAGCGCTCAGCTCTCTGCTCTCTGAATCGTGCTCTCTGCTTTGTGATGTGTGCTCTGTGCTCTCTGTTATGTGCTCTGTGCATTCTGATCCGTGCTCTCTGCTCTGTGCTCTCTGCTCTCTGATATGTGCTCTCAGCGCTCAGCTCTCTGCTCTCTGAATCGTGCTCTCTGCTATGTGCTCTGTGCTCTCTGCTATGTGCTCTGTGTTCTGTGCATTCTGATCCGTGCTCTCTGCTATGTGCTCTCAGCTCTCTGCTCTCTGAATCGTGCTCTCTGCTATGTGCTATGTGCTCTGTGCTCTGTGCTCTGTGGTCTCTGCTATGTGCTCTGTGCTCTCTGATATGTGCTCTGTGCTCTGTGCATTATGATCCGTGCTCTCTGATATGTGCTCTGTGCTCTGTGCTCTCTGCTATGTGCTCTGTGCTCTATGCTCTGTTCTCTCTGTTCTGTTCTCTCTGCTCTCTGCAGTTTTATTTTATATTATAAGAGTGTTATCGTTTCATTTGGTTATTGTCTCTAAGGGTATAATTATTGGTGTCATTAGATGTTTTGTAGACAGTGAGTCCGGGTTTCGTACTACGATAACATTTAAATGCCATATTTCAAAATCTTAGGTATATGAACTGTATATTAATTAACAATCCCAGACACAGACTAATAAACTTAATTACATTCATCGAATTTACATCTTATCACAGTGCCGATCAGACGTTAATATATGCAAATCTGACAGGCATCTATAACTCAGAAATCGCACAATTATCGGACTATTTTGACGCCATATCCTTGAACAGTATCCACATTTATTACAAGTCCATGATAAAGTCACAAGATAATTGACTATGATTTATGTAACATCGTAATTTTATTCATTTAAATTGCTAAGTTGACGACGTGGCATCATGGATCATCATTATACTTTCAATTTATTCAGAGTTATTATACATCAAAAGGGCGAATGTAAGATAAGTCTCGATTGGTCACCATACGTATATAAGTATATACGTTTAGTCTAGTTTAGTTTTAGTTGCCATGGTAACAGAATGCTGCTGCTGACTTTCTTTAATTGTATATGTTGTCAATATGTAATTATCAATATTGGTATGCCATATAATCATGTAAATAATTATTGACTTATGACGAGGTCAGTATGTACTTTTATTGACCTGCGTGGAAGTAATACAGACCCCTGGAATACATATTGACCAAACATGAGTAAATAAGTTGCCTCACGATTTCAAGATATTTTAATACTAATGCATAATTATAATTCTTCGTAAGAATTTCGAACGCACGTTTGTGATCTTCATGGGTCAATTTGCTTTTCGGAGCGCCGTTATATTTACTTGTCGTGAAAATCACACAAGGCAAGTTAATATCATGTTAGACACGTTTTAGTAGCATTCGCTCGTAAAGCACTCTCGACCAATGCAAATGTGGTATTTCAGCCTGTTCGATGATATAAAACGTTTAAATCAATGTAAAAAGATACTTTACTCCCGTTTATTTACACGCGATCTGAGAAATTAAATTTCATCATTATTGATTAAAAATATCTCAGCTTCTCAATGTTTGAAATACAGTCGGACCTCGTTCATTCGAATTCATCGGGTCCAAATGTTTATTTCGAATAATACATGGTTTCGAATAGCCCATTTCAATTCAACGTGCATAAGAAGATACATTGGGACCTGATATTTATTTCGGATAATACCGAGTATTCGGATTGTAGGCTGTCGAATAAACCAGGTCCGACTGTAAAACCCCACTGATTTTGTGCATAAACAATATGAGAGAGATATTCATAATTCCGTATATCTATTGAACTTGTCTATAACAACGCATGTTATCATCATAGACAAGCTATTAAAAGCTCATATTACAACATACATTCCTTATATAATGTATTACATGTACTTCTAAACTTTATTGCGGCATAAAATGAGGCGATATGAAAGTATAAAACTAACATCTTCAATAGACTAACAATGTCAAAGCATCTTCCAGTCAAGTCTTTACGAGCCCTACTCTGTGAAATAGATATTAAATTAAGCTTATAAGAGCCAGCTTTCGATAAAAAATTAGTATCAAGTCTTCAAGAACCTAACTATGTTAAAACGGTATCAGTGTTCACGAGCCTAAATAAGTATATCGAAGCAATATCAAATTAAGTCTTCAAGAGCCTTAATTTGGCAGGTTAGTATTAAATTAAGCCTTCAGGGGCCGTTTTATATAATATTAGCATCAGATCAAATCTTCACGAGACTGTCTGTATTAGCATTAAAATAAATGTTCAAGAGCCTAATTAAGTCACATTAGTATGAGATCAAGACATCACGAGCCTTACTATGTTAAATTAGTATCAAATCTAAAAGTACATTTTATAAACCACTGCCAGTTAGCAGATTGTATGGATATTGAATATAATCCGTCCGTACGTACAAAACACCCTATTCCGCTGAATGAGCTAAGCCATGTACATGTATAAAACTACTAAAATACAGTAAAACCTTCTCTTAGTTTAGTTGAGTTTGAGGTTGAATATAGAGCAAAACAGGAAAAATGGACTTGAACATTGTGTTGTTAATTTTGAGGTGGTTTTATTATTGAGGTGATCATTAAGTGAGTATTTTACTGTTACTTTTAAAGCTCATTCTAGTTTATATTACGTACCTTAGATCCTATATTGTGACCGTGACTTCAATCTATGTGATCGTTGACCTTCAATATATGTGATCGTTGACCTTCAATCTATGTGACCGTGACTTCAATCTATGTGACCGTTACCTTCAATCTATGTGACCGTGACTTCAATCTATGTGATCGTTGACCTTCAATATATTTGACCGTTACCTTCAATCTATGTGACCGTGACCTTCAATCTATGTGACAGTTACCTTCAATCTATGTGACCGTTACCTTCAATCTATGTGACCGTGACCTTCAATCTATGTGATCGTTGACCTTCAATATATGTGATCGTTGACCTTCAATCTATGTGACCGTGACTTCAATCTATGTGACCGTTACCTTCAATCTATGTGACCGTGACTTCAATCTATGTGATCGTTGACCTTCAATATATTTGACCGTTACCTTCAATCTATGTGACCGTGACCTTCAATCTATGTGACAGTTACCTTCAATCTATGTGACCGTTACCTTCAATCTATGTGACCGTGACCTTCAATCTATGTGACCGTTGACCTTCAATTTATGTGGCCGTCACCTTCAATCTATGTGACTGTCACCTTATATCTATGTGACCGTCACCTTCAATCTATGTGACTGTCACCTTCAATCTATGTGACCGTCACCTTCAATCTATACACTAGTGCGTCTTTCTCCTATTACTTCCAGGTCAATTAATTGTGGTGAAACTTGCAATTTTAAGACCAGTGTTCAAGGGTCCCAAATAGTGGACGTATTATTGAGGTTTTAGTGTTCAAATTGCAAGTTTCACCACTTACATAATCATTGTAAAACACGTTTTAGCAGAATTTACAACATCGTCGCCCTCAAAGACAGAAGCGATTTAATAAAATGTTTTTGCTGTTTGATAAATCAGTTTGTGTTCCCCCCAGTGTGCTGGTGTCTGTTTTAATGGCATTTAATGACATCTCTGCTTTGAAAATTTGATTTAATTTTGTTAAACAAATTAAGCTTGCATTTTCCGTATTTGTTGCCGTCGTGTCTGACAAATATTAGTTTTAAACATGTTTTAATGCATGCGGAAGCCACGATCACGTTTTGATACAATTAGCGCGAAATTACATAAAGATGCTCATAATTTCGGGGAAGAAACTGTAAGGTAAAAATTATTTTTGTGATAATTTTTAGCTACTTAAAGAAATATTGTGCTCATTTTTGTGTTCGTTTGTTTACTAATCAAACATGAAAAATATACTTTATATAGTTTAAACATCAATATATATGCATTATCGCAGAATACAGCTATAACATATTTCCTATATTTGTCGAAAAATGACATTTTTATTATCATAATTTTTTTTTAAAAGTCCAGTTTTTTTTACAAGCAGGTTTTTTATCAAGTTTTGTCTGCTAGTAATATTATAAAACAAAAATGTTTTAAATGGTTATACACGGCAATGGTTCTTATCAATGATGTGTTTGACTATGTAACAACAATACTGGATGAAGCCCACTCAACATTATTTAGGTTCAGATTAGCCAGATACATCTTAAAATGTCTAACATACAGACAGACACACCACGTGGCTTACATGAACGCTTGGGACATCATGTTTCCCGTAATGGGAATAATAACCAAACATGGTATAATTCACGGAAACTAAGACTGACAAGCGCGAAATTCCCCTGATTTTGTCTATGATATAAACAGTAGAACCTCAATAATAAGACCACCTTTAAGACCCTTGGAAATGGTCTTCTTATTGAGGTGGTGTTAATATTGAGGTTGAATGAAGAGCAAAACAGTGAAAATGGACTTGGATATTGTGTTCTTAATATTGAGGTGGTCTTGTTATTGAGGTGGTCTTTAGATGAGGTTTAACTGTATTTCTCGTCAAAAGAGCTAACAAGCAATTTACAGTAAAGTATCGTAACCGCATCTTCAAATTGATCTGAAGCGATGAATGTGATTTTGACAATTTTTACATCGCTTTTTTCTGTATTTAATTCATTTGAATAACAAATGTCTCAGATTACTGCAATAAAAATCAACAGAAGGTGTATCCAATTGCATTTTATATATTCTATGCAAAAACAGTACTTGCGGATTGGCACTTTAGTGTAGTTTACTACTGCACCAATGACTGATATCGGGTGGCAATTTGCTTGTACGTGATTCAAGGTAAAAAAAAAAATTAAATATGCCAAAAATTTTTTGGGAGGAAATTGCATTTTGATACCTTCCTACAGACGAACTTTAAAATAATGCATTATGACGTTTTCTAAAGTTTCCTTGAACTGCAAAACACAAGTCCGATACAGGAATTTCCAATGCTAGCGCTAATCGAATCGAATGTTACGGAAAATATACCTCTCACCCGGGTGTCAAACCGTCGACCTCCGGATTGGTAGTCCAGTGTTCCACTGACTGAGTTAATCAGGCGGGTTAAGTCTAATCTCTTAATCATAATATAATATGTTTACAGATCAGCTGTTACATGAAAGGCATGGGTGCAGGTTTGTTTATTCCGTTCATGAAATCTAACGTATACAAGGAACACGATAATCACCGCCACTGAAAGTGTATAAAATTGCTTATTGCCTCGTTAGTTTGAAATTCTAAGAGGCGATGTACTCTAGTAAATAAATCGGAGCATGTTTCATACTTGATTCTTACACAAGACAGTTAAGTTTATAATTCACCTCATGTTTCCTCTTGTATTTAAATAAACGATCCAATGTGAATGATAAACAAATGGTTTATACCATGAGGCTATCCTTAATGCTTTGCCTGTTGTTGGTTCCCTGGTCGACACACAGATATCAGGGGCGTAGCAAAGGTTTGTACGATGTGTACGCAAGCACTTTATGGAGGTCCGCGGGCCTGATCGCCGGGAAAAGGATAAATGCTGTTTTCTAGAATATCTATGGTGTAATCTAGAGGCAATTTCAAAATAAAAACTAGAAGTCCAAATTGAAGTGTTGCATTATGTATATTCAGAAATTGTATGTTCCAAAATCAAACTATGCTGATCATTGCGATCGACGAGCGCCCCACACTATGTAATGTTATTGCATTTTATATATAGAGTCAAACAGTAGGCCTATTTCTTACAATGATTGATAACCTTGTGTACGTTGCAGTGTACTTTATGGATAGGTAGCTACGCGCCTGATATTTGCCTCTTCTCAAACATTTTGGCTCTTCCGGGAAGGAATTCCCCATTCACATATACAGTGATTCCTCAATGATAAGACCACCATTGGGACCCTTGAAAACTAGTATTGAGATTGAACAAAGAGCAAAACAGTGAAAAGGGACTTGAAATGGTGTTCTTAATGTTGAGGTTGACTGTAAGTGAGGTTTTAGTGCATACAGATATTTGTTTTTAAAAATCGACTTATCGACCAACCCAATATAATATTGTATTAGGAGTACCGCAACAGAACACTTAGCATGAATTGTATCTATGATGTTCTGGTGCCCATATAACGAAATACAGTCAGACCTCGTTTATTCGGCAACTTTCTATCCGAATACTTGGTATCATCTGAAATAAAGGTTACAATGTATTTGAAGTAGTATTTCGGACCCAATGAATCAGTCGAATTAACGAGATCCGACTGTATATATATAGTTAAATCATATTTTTACATTATTGATTACGTTTCTATACCTTTGTGGCACTAGAGTATTTTAGAAACAAAGAATATTACTGATTAAAATGTTTCGGCACCGCTATATCTGCTGCAAAGTAGACACTGTTTTCATTTGAATGAAAACAATGTTAACTGGACGTGAAAGCTCAATGCAATCTATAGCTTTCGCTTAGTTTCCATTAAGCGCTGTCAGTACTTTGATGTATCAGTTCCGGCCCAGCATGCACTGCGGGTTTTCACAATGTATTAGGACATAAGAGAATATCAAATTTGATAAATATGACAGAACATTTTAATATTTAACAAATATTTTCCACCACAAGGGAATGTTCATCTCATTTTAATGCGCTTGCATTTAAATGCAAAACAATAATTACATGCTTCATTAATAACGCCAGGTTTTATCGCAGGAAGAAAGCAACATTCGTCGGAACGCGTTAATGTTTTAGAAAGACGTTTGCTTCCTTCCGAAACATTACAATTGTCATTCAAGTCTACGGAAGACCCAAAGGGACTTCATTATTCCGAAACCTGAATGGTGTAGAGATCGATGGGTAGAACGCCTCACTCCGGATTCGAAGATCGTGAAATCGAGCCCCGCTGGGCGGAGATTGATTACGACATTCGCAATCCCTTATAGTCAAATACTTGAGTATATGATTAGTAAGCCAGGCCGACAGCAAGAGTGATTAGTATTTATAAGTAAGTAAGTAAGTAAATTGTTTATTACAGTAAAACCTCACTTAAAGACCACCTCAATAATTAGAACACCTCAAAATTAAGAACTCAATTTTCAAATCCATTTTCACTGTTTTAGTCTTTATTCAACCTCAATATTAAGACCACCTCAATGAGAAGACTAGTTTACAATAGTCTCAAAGGTGGTCTTATTACGCATTACGCGTCACGCATTAAGGCGAACTATATGCGGCGAAAAGGCATGGTCATGCCGCATATAGATATTTTATGTATTGTCCTATTTAAAGTCATCCTCATCATCAACATTATCATTGATCACATTTGATCATCATCACTGATAATCCATTACACATTATCGATTATTGATCAATATTAATTCATCAACAATAATCGAACACCAGTCATCAAAAAGTGATCACTAATTAGCGATCTCCTAACACCGATAATTGATCACCGTCATTGATCACAAATAATATACAAGTATAAGTTGTAAAATGTTGATGTAAAATAAATACTTTTAAAAATAAACAAAATGTGATAAAAAAACTCTCAGTGAAAGGTTATCATTACAAAAAATACCTGAATATACTCTGGTGATTATTAGAATTTATTTAATTATAAAATGATTTGACAACCCATGTTAAACTAGTTTATGTGTTTAAATATTATTACCGAAGTGTTTTACAGAATATTACTTCGTTCTATGGTGAGATATGTAATATTCTTAAAACAAAATGTGACTAGGGAAATTTTAACTGAAATCACAGTTCGCCATTACACAGATTTAAATCAATTTATATGAGGAAGCATTAGCTTAAATGTTCCTGAATTCCAACAAATATGAGACCATGGGGAAAACTTTGATAAAATTTGTACATAACATATCAAAATAATAATGTAATTTAGCGATGCAATACAATTCCGAAAGGGCCATTATGGCGCTTAACTTCCACAATACATTTATGTTTGTTCAAATAGACTCAAATATTTCACTGTAGAGTACATTTGTGTCTGACGGTACTAATTTCTGTCGGCGGAGGTAAAGGTTAGGTCGACTGTGCTAAAGTTGAAATTGCAGTTTTCAGTTTCAACTTATTTTGGTCGGTTGTATACTTTTATTCGGCGCAGCTATAATAACATAGTTTTGTTATTTGCATATCAGTGTTGTGTAAACCAATCAAATCTTACGTAAACCTCTTAACAAACTTATCTTCAATCGAATCACGCTTGTAACATTGACGCGGATTGGTTAACCTTTCGATAAGGTGTACGTTACCTTACCGAAATCCAATGGAATTCGGTGAATTTACCGAAAGCCATTTTTGATATGGAGTGACCAGCACATCGTAACATTTCGGCAATCTTTTATGTTGCACAACAAATCTTAACCTTCAAATTATATATACTTAAATACAATACTATAAATACAAGATATCAATTGTATATGAAACTCACTCGCGCACAAACAATATGTACAAATTGCTTGTTCTTTGCTTAAACGATACATATAAGTGGTTAATCTGAAAACCAACAAAAAACTTAACAAAACTAGCAAATACTTACCCTTCGTCGATCTCGCACCTTGCACATAACACAGCCATCAATCAACAGAACAGCCATCAATCAAAGAACAGCCATCAATCAACAGAACAGCCATCAATACAGCACATACGCTGAACGGGGTGTACAGTGCTGATCAGAGGCAAAGTAAGTGAAGCGTGTTACTAATTTTAGGGCATTGAACACATAGCCATCTCCCGTGGCCGCGTGGTTAAGACATTTGCCTTGAGAAGTCGAAGGTTCAAATCCTGCTAGGGGTCCGTTCTGATATGGCCAGTTGGTGAGCCGCCGGCTAGTTAAATAATGGTTGCTGTGCGTCTACCTGTGTGGTGCCTGGCATTATAGGATAGGAATCGGGAAGTTAATGTGCTTAGAACGAAAGTGTCTCGTAAATCAGAAATAACTGGCCCTTTTAATAGGGGTGACACTATAATAAATAACACGTTTTAAACACTTTACTACGGTAGCTTAGAGGTGACATGTGTGGAATTATTTTATCTTACTAAGTTGTGGGAACGAGATAACTATGTCGTGGTCACGAGATACTTAGTCGTGAGAATGAGTAAGTTAGTCCAGGGAACGAGATAAAAGTAATTGCATACATGTCACATCTATGCCACCGTACTTTACATAGCAATTTAAACTAATAGTATCTTGTATGTTAATAAGAGTGAGGCGTTTTAACACCACTATCCATGACGCGACTGTTGGTCGCATGATTTCCATAATGCAAGAAATGTGATAGTTCACTTAAGAACTATATCAATTTGAGCACTTTCGTGAAAGCGACCTTGTCTGATTATCTGACAACATTTTCTATTTTGTTAAATTTGTATCTCTACACCACCCATAATGCAATTTCCAAATACAGTCGGACCTCGTTCATTCGAATTCATCGGGTCCGAATTTTTATTTCGAATTATACATTATTTCGAATGACCCGATTCAACTCGACGTGTATAAGATGCATCCGGACCTGATATTGTTTTCGGATTACACTAAGTCTTCGGATAAAAGGTTGTCGAATAAACGAGGTCCGACTGTTACTTTCATGTCAATTTGAAAACAGACAATTGATAGTTCAACAGATAATCACTAAGCTTTGTTAGCTCGGCTGGTAACGTACAGTTGGGAGGTCATAGGTTTGGTCCCCGAATGAAGTTGGTATTCTCTGTTACAATTTGACTTAAAGATACATTATGCTCATTTTTTTGTTCATTTGCATATCTAAACAATTACGAAAACTATACTTCATCTAATTAAAACTTCAATAAATGTGCATTATCACAGAATACATTAATAATGTATTTCTCTGTATTTGACGAAAAAAGACATTTGTATTATCATAAAATAACTTGTAATTTCCAGTTTTTTAACAAGCGGGTGTCGTTAACTTGTTTTGCCTCTTAGTAATATGATTTAATAAAATTGTTTTCAACGGTTATACATGGCAAAAACACGAAATCGATTTCAAATTCCACATTTTGTTTAAAACATGTTAGACACGAAAATTGTCATATTGTTAAAGACTGGACGTCCTAAATACATGTGCACAGATTATCCACTAGAAAGATACTGAAAGGCAAAAAGATCTGTATAATAGAATTGTGAGAAATGTGGAACCGGCATCATTTAAATTATTTTACGTACAAAAAATGTCTTACGCTGTAGCAGTCCATATCGAAAACAAGACAACATCCCTCAGGGTATCCCACATTGTGAATTGTTTGAGTTATTGTAGTTAAAATATTGTTTTGCTTCTCACCAAGATAATTTAAATTGTCACACAGGATGTAATATCAATTCGTTTTCATTATCGTCTTAATTGGCTAGTTAGTTGAATTAAGACAGAGGTTATTTTGTCTGGTGTAATGCGCCTTGGGATGTTTGTCTACTCGTTATAACCGTGTAGTAATACAATGATAAATATAGAAGAGCTTGGTCGGGGAATAAAGACTACTACGTACTATCCGATTATTCGTTATAACCGAGTACTTTTTAAGTGTGTTCCACTGTATACTAATAACGTACTGTTTGTTACGCTCTTAATGTAATTCTCACTCTAAGACCACCTCGAAATTAAGACCACCTTATTAATAAGACCATACAGTATAACCTCGATAATAAGACCATCATTGATAGCCTTGAAAACAGGTCATTATATTGAGGTGGTATTAATATTGAGGTCAAATACAGAACAAAACAGTGAAAATGGACATTTTGTTCTTAATATTGAAGTGGACTTATTATTGAGGTTTACTTTAAGTGAGGTATTTTCATGGATCATTTCTATTTTTTTCTTCCGCATTTGAACTTAATAATGAGACCCTTCTAAACTAGGACCGACTTTCTTCAGAACCAATGGTGGTCCTATTATTGAGGTCACATGTTTTTATTTTTATATTCAAACCACAACACGATCACACACTAACTCGTATAACATACAATTGTGATCTAACTGCTAACGGGAAAATCCGTCATTAAAAGCATCTTACACAAAACCTGTTATCGGAGAAATTCAATTACCATTAACACTTTTATGGAAAATTTAAAGCATCTTGTTTCATTTGTTCAAGTTTGGTTGTTTAATTTAAGACATGTGTGTGCAGGTCAAATATGGGCTGGTTAATATGTTTCGCGAGGAACTTTATTTATTTAAATTTAGTAGAACGAGATATTTTGACACAAGGGATGTAAAAAGGCAAAACTCTTAAAACACGGACCTTGAAAATAAATTATTTCACTTAACGCCGTTGATTAAAACGTCCGAATGAAATGTTTGCCGCAAGTATGAGGTAAAAACAAGTTCAGGAGGATACAGGCCCGGTTCCGGTAGTAACATACTAGGGGGGCATTCAGGCTAAATGGATCGTACGTAAGGAGCGCCGCGCCGAGTGAGGTTGTAAGGAGCCTGGGGGACCTCCCCCCTCGGATTTATTTTTTAAATATAGATATGAAATGGTGGCTTTTGAGGACCCATTTATGAGATTTGTACTGGAATAATCTTGTTAACAGTACAGAACCACTAATTTACACCAACAGTTTTACAAATGTCAAGGGGACAGCCCATCCTGTACCAATCCCAAGTCAGCCTTATGTCAAAACCCTGGTCACACAGAGGATTTCTAGGATGACCTAAAGTAATTCATCCTAAAACTGTTAATTTGAACTACTCCCACCTGTAAAACCTGTTATTACGGGTCGGTACTTTGATTTTCCAGACTTTTATGGTTTTTACGCGCTAACATCGCTAACAACTGGATAGGGCCAGGCAAGTTTGTTTGCAAGTCTATTTCCAGAGAGTCATTCGGTATCCAGATAATAAAGAATTTTAAGAATGACCTTAAAAGAGAATATTATTCTTTTGTATAACTTCATGGACTGTTTTTGCGACCAGGATGTTCGTTAAGAGCACAGGGTATTGTCACGAATTCTCTCCCTTCATCCCTTCTAGAGTTCTCCCTCTTTATCCTTCTGTAGTAGGCCTATATAAATATTTATAAATATATAATATACATGTATTTATATTGGTATTTGAAGCACTATTACGGTCACGGAAAGAGTTCAGGTTTGAAAAGCGTTAGACTCCTTGTAAAATATATACATATACTATAGAAGTGATAAAGGGAGATAACTCGTGACAATCTCCTATGGTTCAAAGTTCCCTTCATCGGTGCAGACCTTTTCCTCGAACAATAATACACTGTGGTACAAACAACAATACACAATTAAAATCATGCTCGAATAGCAATGAAAACAAAGACAGGATTTAACGTCTGACCAGGGACCGTATATGAGTTATATTGTGTTCCAGGTTTGACTGAACTTCAAGTCTAAAATTAAACCTTTTCGAATCCCTGGTTAAAACCCATTTTAGCGAATTCCGGACTACATCTATCGCTGTAGTATGACTTCATTAAACCGCACAGGGTGTCTTGAACTTGACACTGATTCAATACCTGACATTGTTCTAGCATAATGTAATACCAAAGGTTTAACTACAATTTTCAGGTTATCTTTGAAAGCAGTTTCGAAATCAAGTCACGTGATTAAAGTAGTAAGCTAATTTCGGAGTTCATCGGAGTATGAATGTCTCGAACGGCGTGACAAATAGGTGCGCTGATTTATCGAATATGGAATTACAATGGGAATTCTTTATCTTTGAAAACAGTTTCGAAATCAAGTCACGTGATTAAAGTAGTCCGCTTATTTCGGAGTCCATCGACGACGTAACAAATCAGTGCGCTGATTTATCGAATTTGGAATTACAATGGGAATACATTGAATGCATTGTACCTCACTAATGATGAACTCATTATAACAGAAAGTTAATGAAAAGTTCTTATATCGTATTACGAACGTACTTATAAGTTCACGCTAGTGTTAGTTAGTATATTTTGCCTTATTTGATAACAGACGAACACATAAAAGCAAAATTACTTCATAATGAGTTCTGTGAACTTTAAACATAATGTCAATCTGACCTGCGTTTGAGATCATCTGAGTTCAGACTCATAAGAGGAACTTAAAATTTGTGATTTGATAGCTGAGTGCAGAGTGTAAATATCCGTTGGCACATTTCTAATTTAGCTGGCGAGTCTTCTACTGACTGTGCTAACCGGTCGTATTCATAAAGGTACGATTCATTACACCATGTAATGTGTGCATTACAGACAATTATAAGCTACGTCCGTCATTTCAACTATACTTCATCACGATCCGGCTACATCCCTTAATATCGAGAATGTTGCTTGATGTTCCTTCTCAAGTCCAATCCGATCCGATCCTCCCGGTTAGCGCAGGAAGACTAGCTTTGACAGACAATCTGAGGGTCGTGGGTTCGAACCCCCGGGGCGGCGTAGAATCACCGCGACCATATGTCCATCACGTCTGTTTCATGAGGGGAATTTTCTTGAGAATATGCTTGCAATAGGACAGGTTCGTACTGGTTGGCAACCAAGGAACAATGGGTAGGTCATCTGACCTTGTCAATATAGTAAAACCTCACTTAAAGAACACCTCAATAATAATACAACCTCGAAATTAAGAAAACATGTTTCAAGTCCATTTCCACGGTCTTGGTGCCTAAACAACCTCCATATAAAGACCACCTCTATAAGAAAACCAGTTCTAAGGGTAGTCTTATTGTTGAGGTTTTACTGTTAGTTCTATCTGAAAAACGGAATGGACCATTTTTACCAGAAATATATGTATAGTTTTGCTACATAAGCAAAAAATTGATGACAAGACTTCAGACTCATTTCTCTAGATAGTTTGACTTATTGTGTGTCGTAACATTTTACTTGCGATAGTCATTATACTCAAGGGAAGACGGCGTGTAAGCCCTATGACGTCATACTCCGTAAAAAGATTGCCATTTTTCTTGCAATAATAAAAGCATCCATTATATTTTGGAATTGAATGTATGCCACTCATCCCGGTATGGATGAATTTAAATACAGTAAAACCTCAATAACAAGACCATCCGTGGGATCCTTGAACACTGGTCTTCTAATTGAGGTAGTCTTTATGAGGAGGTTTAATAAACAACAAAAAGTGAACATGGACTTGAAAATTGTGTTCTTGATTTCGAGATGGTCTTATTATTGAGGTGGTCTTTAAGTGAGGTTTTACTGAAGATGTAAATTATGTGCAAACATTTTTCACAATTCCCCCTTGGCCATTCCTTATCCAAAGAACGTCGAAAACTCGTGACGCTGTGATACATTTGTCATACCGAATATTAATATTTTGCAAGAAAAAAATACGAAATATCCCACAATGATAATAAATTACTTATATTGTAGTCACAAGACATAATATAAGAGACAAGTTATGTGACCTATAAGCATTTTTTCTCTAAATATTATTCAAAACATACTGATTTATACCAAGACAAAATATTTCGATGTCTGTTTTTATTCTCCAAATATAGGTTATGCCATTTAAAAGAACATGTTTTATGACATGTTTGCATTTTTGGGGTGCGTTCATTGAAAGTTTTTTTCTAGATATTTTACATATTTATAATTTCGGAAACAAACGAAACAAAACAAAAGAGTCTAAGTAAGCGGCAATTTCGGGGACTGTTACAACCGCCAAACACATTTAAGGTAAACCTTCTTATAGAATCTTATCTGCTCATTATACAGTAATGAGAAGGACTTAATATTGACGTTGTACAAAAAGCAAAATTGACTTAAAAATTGTGTTTTTAATTTGAAGGTGGTCTTATTATTAGGTTTAACTGTACCTCATATTATGTCACCATCATGGCCAATTGTAATAAAAAAAATCACGGTTCCTTTTATCGACATTTTTTTCTGTAAAAAATGCATACTATAAAACAAACTTTAAATGCAGTCGGACCTCATTCATTCGCATTCATCGAGTCCGAAATTTTATTTTGAACAATACATAGTTTCGAATAGTCCATTTCGGTTTGAGCGATGCGAATAAGATGATACATCGGGACCTTATATTCATTTCTGATGATACCGAGTATTCGGATAGAAGGTTGTCGAATAAACGAGGTCTGACTGTATATGATAAGATATTCTTATTAGCGCACAAAAATCACGCCTTGTAATGCAAAACGTGATTGCAATTTGACTGAAAATACAGATAATGAAAATCGATTGGTTAACCTTTCGATAGAGGGTACGTTACCTTACCGAAATCCACCGAATTTCAGTGAATTTACCGAAATCCATATCGGGTGTGGAATGACCAGCAATCGTAACATCTGTGCATTTTTGTGTTGCACAACAAATCTTAACCCTTCAAATTGCGCCGATCATCTTTTTTCAAGATATGTCTTGTTTTCAAATAGCCGGAGTTTTGAAGATTTTCATCAAAACGGAAGCAATGATGCGTGAGAGATGTTGACGTTTCGTGTATCCCTACTGAACCGAGACTTATTTAAGGTCGCATTGGAAACTCTAACAAATGAATCAAGCTTATCAGCGTGGCTGTGAATCGATTTCATACGGACATAATATCTTGTTACAATTAACAATTTACGTAAATGCTGCTCGACTCAATGTGCGTTCATTTAATTATTAATGGGGAAAAACAGCGATCACGCCGGGAACTGATGAAAGAGGTTATTGTTTATCATAACAATTATCTAATTGTAACGTTAACTGACAGCTTTCACGCGCAAAAACGCACGAAGAGTTTTCGCAGAAATATTTAATAGAGGTTAATTCCAATATACAGTCTATGTCGTGAAAACAAAGTTATATTTTTGAATGTTTATTTTCTGTTACGTTCTTGAAAGAAATTGAAAGAATCGAACGAATTTGTGAAGTATGTTTTAACCTGGACATTGAAGACGAATTTCAATTTATTTTAATCTGTAATAAATACAGGCTTGTTAGAAAAAGATACATAGACTCATTTTCTTCATTACTTTACTTTACTAATTTGCTATTTTGTTTGTACTTGACAATATGTTGTACATATGTTGTATGGATGAGGAGCTTTGCTCAAATCCGAAATAAAATTTCTGTTCTGTTATTTCAATAGAATCGCGTCGCTATTCTATGAATAGTGATAAAGAGTTTAGAGTCGGAGTATATTTGTTTACTTTAGTGTCACACATAAAATATAGCAGTACAATTTACATAAAAGATGTTTTCCTTGGCCGAATGTCTTGAGAGCGGGATCCGTTCGGACCTTGTTCATTCGAAATCACCGGGTTCAAAATTTTATTTCGAAAAAATACATTGGTTTCGAATAGTCCATTTCAATTTGACGTGTCTACGAATATACACTGTGATATTATTTCGGATAATAACTAGTATTAGGATAAAAGGTTGTCGAATGTGTAAAAAGATATTCTTATTAGTACACACAAAACACGCCGTGTAATGCAAAACATGATAGCAAGTTGACTGAAAATGCTTATAATGAAAATCGAGTGAGCTGCGCTAAAAGATTTTCATAGGATTGTAATAGTTGTATAAATATGTAGGAACACTACTAGGTTTATAACGATTTATTTACTTGAGAACAGTTGTAAGCAAACTGTGGTCAGCCAATGAAAACATGTTTTGTTCAATATTGACCAATAGAAATACAAAATGTAGTGAACAAACCAACGGTGTTCTCAATTATTTTTGAATCGATAGTGGGGACTTGTACTATAAGCAAGCCATATTATCACAGTATTTGCATACCATATAAATATATACACGAGCGTGTGCTATTTGTTTTTATAACACTGAGCACACTTTGTCTTGTCTTTAAATTCCAGAATAAACAGTAATAAAAAATCCTGTAAGGTGTATTGATCATGATCAGTACCAAACAAACGCTATCAAATTCTTAATTATCGTCTATTCAGACGCCTGATCAAATTATTGGAACCCTTCGCGGTACGGATATTATATAGAATAATAAAACGCGGCCAGGTGCTATTAAAATCACACGTCGGCATTGTTGGAAATGACATATTAAATATAAATAAATGTCTGCTATGTAATGGAAAGTATTTACCGGAAGTGTGTCCGGTAATGCTCTAGACTGGCTACTGTACATCACTGGCGAAGTAGTTCGATCAGCAACTATAGTGACTATGGTTGGATGA
The DNA here is from genome assembly GCA_032209605.1 of Mactromeris polynyma. NCBI lineage: Eukaryota > Metazoa > Mollusca > Bivalvia > Venerida > Mactridae > Mactromeris > Mactromeris polynyma. Next base: position 3,553,158 of record JASFXZ010000041.1, read on the forward strand.
TAAAACTCAGTCTAGTTCATCTATGGTCTAGTTACTCTGGTCACTCTTCGAACTTAAAGGGTTGAAACCCCTATATAGGTGTTCCGAATATCGCCTATAGTTCAACCGTACTAAATCGGTGGTTGAACAATAGTTAATTTTCGGAACACCTCTATATTATAATCAAACCCCCAAGTTCGAAGAGTGACCAGAGTATCTAGACCATAGATGTACTGGACTGAGTTTTGTCATCAAACCATTGTCACTATAGTTGCTGATCGAACTACCTCTGGAGAAGATGCTGATGTACTAATATGATTGTATACGTCATCATCTACAATTTCTCAACCCTTAATTTCAGTAATATAGTCCCCAGCATAGACTGAATTATCAATATAAATGTATTATCAATGATTCTTGACAACAAGACGAAAAACCCTTCTGGTGTCGCGCAAATTTCATAATAACTCCCTACAGAAACTGCCTAGCAGACACAGATGTTGTTGCTAATGAAATTAACAGTTTTCTAGGCGTTGGAAAGATAATATCATATGATTAACTTATTCGCATTTAGGGGCTATTTGTAGTCGGTTAATCTATGACATTTTCCAAGTTTTTATGTTTATATGTAACAAATCTCTTACCTCTAAATCAACGATTTCTTTAGTGAATTTATTCCGAATTATCACCATATCTGTGTCACGACAACGCTTGGTACCCAACCCGGTACCAAATCTTGGTCGTCCGGACGAAGATAACTCGTTGCCTGACTTCCGGTAGCCATATTTATTTCGGCTATCGTGTCCCTCGTGATTAATAGCGCTATGCATTATGGTAACAGGTATTATAACGAAGAATAAATATTTATTTTAATATGTTCACACTATTAATAAAAATATAACAGTAAGTTTCAGCAAACTTTGTTTTTAACACTAAACAATCCGAATATACAAGAATTTATCGTCTGTACAAAACGTTAATGTATAATAACTAGTAACATATATTCCAGTTGCTTGGCCATTGACAAACACTGCAATAATATACTTTCATTTTTATACGAGTCGTTCTATTTTTTTCATGAATATTTAAATTTCAAAATAGTGAGCAGACAAAAGATATTTGTCCTCGTGCTTATCCATGTTTAATTCATATTCTCTCTTTTATCTGTAACCCAGAACGTCAGGTACTTAGTCCCATAGGAATATACTTGCGTCAATTAACTTCCACTTTCCGTTTTAAGTCGCTTATTGAGTCCCATTGAATTTAACTTATCGGCTGAGAATTGCATACGCCATAACGTTTCCGTGACAACTAAATGAAATTATGACAGAAACACAAATCCGCTTGTCTCATAAGACACTAATTCTCTCTCCATATTACGCTTAATATTATCCATTTTTCTTCATACATATTGCACGTGTTACATTATATTCGCTCTTCCGTGAAAATGACTAGATAGCAGATTCTCACACGAGAGCCGAAACTGAACTACCTCATGGAACCAATAACTTGATCTTGTGTACCATTTGTTGATAGAAACGCAACCAGCTGAAAACAAGAGATGTCAGTTTGCTACTAAATGACAGAATATTATAGACAATCAACAGTGATGGAATTGTATGTACGCACTTACGACTCTTAAAAGTCGGCGTATAATGCACGCGGGAATAGAATACATCCAATTAGACGTTACCAATAATGCCTTTAAAGTTCCATCAAACACCGCAAACTCGAGCAAATTTGATATAATATTTTCTTAATTAGATTGGATTTCATCTCTGTGATTGTATCAAGCGAATCAAGCGAATCAAGCGAATCAAGCGACGTGTGTAGGAATGCTGAGTATATGTAAGGAAACAATGTGTGTATAAAACGAACCGTAAGGGATTAAAACAAATCATGTGTTTTTAAAACGATGCCTGAGTTACCAACGAATACTGAGTTTATCGGCGCAGCCGTACTAACATAGCTTTGCTATTTGCATATCAGTGTTGTGTAAACCAATCAAATATTTCGTTAACCACTAAACCAACTTCTCTACAACCGAACAGCGTTTGTAACCTTGACGCGGATTGGTTTACCTATCGATGCGGGGTACGTTACCTTACCGAAATCCACTGAATTTCGGTGCATTTACCGAAATCCATTTTGGATCTGGAATGACCAGCAATCGAAACATCTCGCCAACAAATCCTTCAAATTGCGTCGACCATCTTTTTTCAAGATATTTCTTGTTTAAGAATGTCCTGAGAGTACTGTAGTATTGATATGTTCTCAATATCCTATCCTTAATCCCTATCAATTAAACATCTAGTGTTTATTTAAGGGGTGAACACCTATTCAGATGTTACGTATTTGAAATAATCAATATTCCTGATACAATTTAATATCCTTGTTAATTTTGGGTTACCATATTGCGCCGCAGTTGCACAGTAACAAGATACAATAACTGAGTAAACATCAGTCAAAGTCGTTCATTGCAATATGGTCAAGACACGCCAACACGGTTTGTATGTTGTCTTCTTCAATTCATATGGCCATATTGTCCAGATTCTCTGCAAACACGATAGAACAATTAGAGAGATATATTACGACAAAACAAAACTGAAATTTGCCACCATTATTGTGACATTAAAGGTTTGAAAGGTGTACACGTTCAGGTCCACGTTAAAATTCCAAAGACGGACATTCCAAAGACAATTGAGCAATCAGACGAAGGCTTTACACGAAAAAACTTAAATATGTCGAAGTAATTTTCACAGTAAAAGGTTTGAAAGGCATACTCCTAATCATCTTCACGCCACCAATGGTAAATTGGTGTGCTACTTAACGTCAATAATTTCGGTCTTAAGTAGCGCATCGATTACCATTGTAGTTGCCAAGATAACAGCTCATATGTCACCATGTTTCTACATTCAAAAAGACAAGAACATTGTTCTTCACGTTGGGCATTCACCTCATTGGACGTTTTCTATTTTTTTTGTTTTGCTATACTATCAGACGCGCCATTGGTATTGTAATTAACAGCGTCGTAACAGTATTCCAACGAGATGCTACTTTTCTGCAATGTTGGAGTGTAGATAGCAATACTTCAAATTAGTTTGAAACTTATATATTTTTAATGGATTGTGAAACTATATTAATCACTGTCGATGGCTTCTCCCTGTGCAACTTACAAGGTGAAGTTCGTGATCAAACCCCGCTCCACACTTGGTCCCCTCGGCCACTTCGCCTCCATTCATGTAAAACTGACCGTCTCCCTTGGCCGTTTGTTTAAGGCATCCGCCTTGGGAGGGGAGGTCGAAGGTTCGAATCAAATCACGATAGAGGTACGTTCTGATATGACCGGCTGGTAATGAAATTTTTATCATAAGTGCTTTTCTGTCTTTCTAATTTCATTATTCTATCGGTAATTTCATATTCATTCTTTAGATCTTTTAAATTATGTCATTTTGTTAAATTTACTGTCTGAAAATGACCAGGTAAGGACAGAATACGACAATTTGGAATTTTGTTGGAAACAATAGCAGCGCCATCCATGACAAAATATTAAGCAACTGTTCCATTGAGCACTCACAGTGCTTTGATTTTTCTTATAATTTCGAATATACTAGATATTGTAGTGGACGTTTTATTGCTATCTAACAGCTTGCACGCAGCATGAAAACTGATTAAAGAGACAAATACGGATGCAGCGATTGTACAATCTGTTAATTAACATCGAGTGCGCTTATAGGCACGGATCTTATAATAAAGAACCGTGTTTGAGGGAAGAAATTTGGGAAAATGTAACTTTTTCTAGAAGAGCATTGAGATAAAATATTGTTGATGTTAATTATGGGGTGACCATAGCTTGACTTTTTAATCTATAAATGTGTGAACTTTAACATCGGATAACTTGATAAAAATAAATATAATTTTTGTCCATGATATTGTTGCGCATTTAGTCGTAGAAGACTTAGAAGTAGTGCTTATATACTCAGTTATAGCATGGAGCCATTATTGGACAGATCCGGGGTATCTTGCGATGAGCCAGAAAGTTGGACATTCTCACCAAGTCCAGATACTTCGTATAGTAAACGACCCTTGTTGCATGGGAACGCTACATCAATCTGGCACTAAATTAGTGATTTAAACCATAATAAGCCTACCAGTTCAATAATAATGTTTGGTCTTGTAATATTCACCCGAAAACACATATATGACCCTTTGACGAAGCTATTTAAAGTATAGTTCAAACCCATTCGCATTCAGTACAATACTTAGTCGGTTAATTAAACAACATGTCAAAAGTCAGACAGACATATAGACATATACTTTTATTTCCCCCATGCATGGAGAGCAGAACAATATGTACAACGTTAAACAATACAGAAGTAAACAATCAAATCATCAACAAATTATCTTGAGTCAGAACACAGTTAATAATGTAAGATATACAGGGAAATTCTAAGGTATGTTTTGTCAAAAGTATGGAAATCCGTACATACGAGAAACAATTCACAGACAGTAATAAATGTTTCATTGGAGCAGAGACGTTGGAGTTCATGTCAGTCAATCTAATTAAGATGAAGAGTCGATTTAAAATCTTCTTTAATTAGCTTGATTAATTTTTCAGACATAAACCGTCTGGTGTCTGGTTAAGTTTGACTAAATTCAACTGAACGGTTAAAATGAAATAGATTGCTAGCCGTTAAATAGATTTAAACCCACAGTATTCTACTGACCGTTCCAATGCTGTACTTCGATGTATGATTATTACTTCTTTTTGTGTTTTAAATGTATATTGTATTTCCCTTTACCCCGTACAATTCTTTCACTTTATATAGTGTTCATGTTATTTTGCTGCTCAGTTTCAGCATATTGTTGCCAGATGTCTTGACTTGTCCTGTGATCATTTCCATCCATTAATCCCTCACACACTGTTTGTCCTCTTTGATTCTCCTAGTTATTCCTTTGGTCGGCCAGGCCGTTCCTTGTGCCTTTGTTCCCGTACGTATGTACCATTGAACCTCCTCAAATACCCTATGTTGTATGGATTGTATGGGGAGGCACTACCTTATGTATGTAGTGTTTCCTGTAGCAACTAATTTTCTCTCTCTCTTTGTAAATATATCCTCGTTCGTTTATTTCTGAGTTTGTGACGTCATCATTTTGATTGTGAATAGCCGACGTCATAACCAACGTCACTAATTACTAGTTACTAGTCACAGATTATGTCATGGCCGCGCACATGAATATGTTTAAAAGAGAGACAATACGTGACTACAGGGAACACAAGACAGTGCCTCCCCACGCAGACCTCCGGGAAAACAACAATCCACAAAACATCAGGCACTTGGGAAGGTCAAATGATACACATGTTAAGGAACAGAGGCACAAGGAATGGCCCGGCAGACCACAAGGAATAACTAGGAGAATCAAAGTCAACAACCTGCGACAGGACGAAACATTGGACTACATTGCGTACAAACACTTTTAAAGGGATAACATTAATGCATAATTAAGGAAAAAATACCCTGTTGATGGATTAAAAACGATTGGATTTTGACATTTCTGGATTTTATATAATCAAAACACGAACTTGTCTCATTTTACATACATTATCAGTAGGTTAATGACGTGTAGTGCATGCAATACATCATTTATAATGAGTGTTTACAAACTTTCTGTGATATGTAATCGAATAAAGGTATGTATCACTGACATCTGGATGAGTTTGTTCGTGTTTTACGTTAATTATACATTGTATTTTAGCTGTATCGTAAGAAAACATGTATTAGTAAACGAAAAATCTAACTTTTCAATCTGAATTTTCTAACATATTTATGTTGCTATTCTTATTTAATACCACATGCATTACAATCGGATGTCTGCTTTTCCTTTTATAGCGTCTCTTTTATTGTAAACAAAATGAAAAAGTAAAATACAAAATGATGACGTCACTCAGAAACGCCTACTCAAATGTACAATGATTCTGACATCAAATCTATAATAAAATCAGAGGACTTTGCATGTTCTTTTTTCTTGAGACGATGAATATGGCGGTACTTCGAGTAGACCATCCTGTTGACGATGAAAGCAATGAGACGCTAAAGCGCCTCAAAAAAATGGATACTTCTTGAGGATTTCAACCAATTCGCCATTGCGTTACTTTATCCTTGTTGACAGGCGTTCATGACATTTAACTCTGGGCGATGTTTGCATGAAATAATATCATCATGACAAATGTAATATTGCAACTTGTAGAAAATTTTAAATTATCAATGGAAGTTCACTCCCGGGCATTTCGACAAAACACATTCAGCAATTGGAGAACATTGCTTGATAAATTGCATGAATGAAAACCAATGTGTCTTCGTGAATACGTGCAAATTTGGACTTGAAAATTCGATTTATTTTCTGAATGGAAATTGCGGAGGTTTCAGATTTTCACTGGAGTCATTACCGTGCCATATTGCACACAAACAGCACTTCGAAAATATCCCCGTCAAGCTAAAATTTACGGCATTTATCCCGACGGAAAAAGCCGAAATGTTCCACATGATATTATCGGATAATATCGACCTTTACGATGGAAGTTTTCATGAAACGCACTCGACAGCTTTAAAGCATTCACATACAGTAAAACCTCAATAATAAGACCACCTTTGGTGGTTGTTATACTGAGGTTGTCTGAAGAGCAAAACAGTGAAAATGGACTTGAACATTGTGCTCGTAATATTGAGATGGTCTTATCATTGAGGTTGTCTTTAAGTGAGGTAACGTTTAGGTTCACATATGACATATGTATTGTTGCAAGTTGATATGACCTGATTGTAGTTTGAGACATTTACACAATATTCACCAAGGGGTTCGAACCCGGGTCTACGAATTGCCGGTCCGTTATGCTAACCACTACACCACAGCGACATTACGTCTTGTTCGTGTAAATTTAACTTGTAAAGTTGATTAAGTATACACTTTAGACGAATAAGACACATCCCAATTTATAGCCACGGTATTCACCAAAATGTTCCGAAATTATATAACCGTGAGTTAGAAGGAAAATTAACATGTATTGCAAACTATCGTTATTACTATCTATATCAACTTACAAAAAAGACAAACTGTGACGAGAAATCTAATTTCCGTTTAATTTACTGTTGGTAATAGATGGATAATGATACATTGTTGACAAGAGTTATGACATTCTGTACGATTATCAGAATAACGACATACTGAACCATAATTAGAAAATAAACTGTACTTTTATGCATGTACGTATATCTCTATAATAGCATGTTTCCATCTCCGCATTAGCATTTGAAACATCGATTTTAAACGTTTTGCATTTTCTCAAAGGCTGTTAACATATTCACTCAACAATAAATTCAATAAAACAGAGAAAATATCGAGTTTACTGCGATTTAAGTTTTACTGTATATGTATATTATATTACATTAGACGAGAAAGCCAAACTGAGGTCGATACGAATGGGAATTAAAATTTCATCTTCTTAATTATACATTACAACTCATTGTTACTGTTGACATACAAGAAATACTTTATTGTAGGTATCGTTTGGAAATCAATGTTATAATGCTTTCTGTAAACGTATACAGTGCTCAAAATTGATTGACTTGTCCCATAAGATGTAATGTTATCATGAAAATACATTCGTTTTTAAACTAGTTTCTCCTAGTTATTCTTTATGGTCTGCCAGGCCATTCTTTGCGCCTCTGTTCCTTAACTAATGTGCCCTCCTCAAGTGCCTTACGTTTTATGGACTGTTGTTTTCCCGTATGTATGTTAGGGGAGGCACTGTCTTATGAATGTGTCGTTCCCTGTGGTACATTATTCTCTCTCTTAAATTAAACTATTCCCTTGTGAACACGATTGCGTGCAGTGTAAAAAACAATACGTCTATAATAATGGCATTATTATCATCATTTAGAAGGATGAAAGCGAGCGTGTTTGTCTGCTTTTTATTTACATAAAGATATATAGTAGTTTTAATTGATTTAATGATGTAAACTTTTTCCCAAAACTATCTTCGTGATCTTTTTGAAATCCAAAAGCTAAGTACAACTCATCGTTATGTATAATTTAATAAAATTCCAACCAGTAAAAAATTAGGACACCACATTTCCGCGAACTTTTTGAACTCATCTCGCAATTCTTTAACCTCGATGTTTCTCGTAGTTTACAGTTGGATACTGTATGTCAAAGAGGACCGTTCACTTTATTCAAATGAGCTGTTAAAAGGTAAAAGAACGCGGAAATACAATGTCTAGATAGGATATTTACAGACTGATGCATTATGTTCCACAACAAATCCATACTACAAACATACTTTACTTAATTATTATGGCTAGATGAATTTCAAAGCTTCGTATTGCTTCATTTTGACCGACATGTTTTATACATTCACTTTAATATAACCACTCACTTTTAAATCCCATAGTTTGCGTAGGTAATCAATTACATAACGACAGTATGATAGGTATTATCTCAAAATTGCATTTATTAAATTCCAAGATTAATATTCTGTTGGGAATAAAAACCCTTCTATCAACCGTACCTTTTCATTGATTGGAAATTACTATAACTTAATTTCATCGATTAAGGTTAATGTCATAGTGTCGACGTGACTTAAAAGTATTGCCGATGAATGTAAAAATAGCCCGTCGAAATATGGTCTTATTAATGAAGTGTCTAAATTTCGAAGTGGTCTTTAAGCGAGGTTTACTGTTAGTTGATTTGACGATATGGGATGTGCAATCGTACCAAAGCTACTATATAAGGAATAAAGCTTTCTGTTAATGCTGGTTCACAATATATATTATAACATTAATCATCCTGATGCATATGAATTACTTATAACGCGATTGCTTCTATTGATTGTAACACATTATTAATTAGTGCCGTCAAGAACGAATAGTTTGATCTGAAATATGTCTGGTTATTTTACCTCGTCTGTTTTGTAAAGGTTGCTTCGAGCGATAAAAGATTTACTGATAGAATCCTTTTATCCTATATCGGTGGAAAACACTCGTAAAATATTTATTGAAAATTGAATTCATTCCGTTCCGTTTTAGCATTTAACAGATTGCGATAATACGTTTTGTGAAGAATTATCAGAATGGAAGAGTTATTAAAAGTACTTCAAAGCATGAACAATTGCATGATATTAAGACTCAACTGATCTCCAAATCGTAACCCAGTTTCTTGTGTTGACAGAGAGTTCGATGTGTTATAATACTTATGCCTCCAAACCATTGTGGGGACACATCTGTCCTTCCGTCCCATAAAAACTTATCTCGATCACGTCTCCTGAACATTAGACCTAAATAAGAGAGAATAAGTTGCAGTAGGGAGCGTCAAGTATATCAGACAATGTCTCTCCACACAGACCTCCAGGAAAACAACAATCCATAAAACATAAGGCATTTGAGGAGGAGCAAATGTAATGTATAACTAAGGAGATTAAAAGAGTATAAACGGGGGGGTTAATGGAATGATTACATTACATGACAAGTCAAAAAGGCCGAAAGTGGGGAGAAATATTGAACACTGTATAAAGTTAAAGTATCGCACAGGGGAAAGGGAAACCAAACATACATCTTAACACAAATATACTGTTATTGAAATGTATATCAGAATGTGAAGTTGTGCATATGGGGTTTCGCACCTCTCTCCACTAAGGGATGATTGTTTGAAGTGATGGCACCTATGTCTTATGGACACACTTCTTCTTTCTACATTGAATTGTAGAGGCCTATAGCGTCTGCAATGAAAACAAACATTGAGTAGGGACCAAGTTCGGGGGTTCTGTAGGAATACGAAAAACAAACTTTATTTGAAGAATGAACTTTGTGTAATGTATATCTACATATTGCAGACAATGATACTGAAAGCGACACATTGATGTTATATATATAGTCTGAAAGTAGAAATTCAGAAATATACAGAATCTACATCAGTTCCCAAATGAATTGAGTGAATCAATTAGTTGAGCGTGACACTGTCTAGCTATATAATATATTTCTATATCTAAAGTGCAATAGTCCCTGACAGAAACTTATTTTTGAATTTTAATTATGTTGATGGGTGTGATAAAATGATTTTCACGCATTACTCATCTCTCTAAGGACTAAGGATATGGAAAATATGGTGAGTAGGAGATTAAAACCAAGTCTAATCTGCTAGCGCCAGGGGCGGTGGTATGTGTTCGTTTTATGATTCAGATATGTCAGGTAACTAATCACTCTATATCCGCATGAACGTATGTTATAATTTCCCTTGATATAGTGTTCATGTTATTTTCTCCCCACTTTCGGCCTGTTGTTGCCAGCTTTTTTATTTGTCCTGTGGTGTAATTCCATCCATTAACCTCCCATTCCTTGCGTCTCTGTTCCCTTACTTATGTACCCTTGAGCCTCCTGAAGTGCCTTATGTTTTATGGACTGTTGTTTTCCCGGTGGTTTGTTTGGAGAGGCACTGTTTTATGTATGTGGCGTTCCCTGTAGCAACCTATTCTCTCTCTTTAGTTTGATTGAAATAGTTTCATGGAACTAAAACTAAGCACTTGTATAATTATGTAGCTTGTACATATAAAATATTTGTTTTAAGTGAATACAACGATAAATCAATAACAAGAGAGACATGCTGGTCATACATCGCACACCCGTTCGGTTTATTTACCTTAATTGGTAAAAGGTCAGCCTATTATTTATCTGTGAAGTAATAACAGGATCATTCGGGAAATAAGTTAGATACCCAATTGTATCAATGTAACAAGATCAAGGTGTCTTGAAAATATCGGAGCGGCCCCATGACTCAGTAGTACAGCATCTGCCTCGGGTGCGGAATGTCACTGGGTAGATCCCCGACGACAACATGCCGTTAAAATGGAACAAGGGATTGCATTGGCTACACTAGGCACGATACAGATAATGTTAGGACTGACAGTATTATTTACTAACAGTTCAGGGACTGTGAGTCGCTGTATTGTGATTTCTATTTGTGTTTAGATGTGTGTTCCCTTACCCCATGTGTATTTCGTTCACTTGATATAGTGGTCATGTTATTTTCCTCCCCCTAACGTGGCTAACTCTGTAACGTATTCCATCCATTTAATTCCTCCCCCTTTTTTTCCTCCTTAATTCTCCTTAGTTGTCCTTTATGGTCGGCCAACCCATCCTTGCTCCCCTGTTCCCTTGCGTATTTACCCGTGTGCATCCTTGAGGCATGATGTTTTTTGGACTGTTGTTTTCCCGGAGGTCAGTATGGGGAGGTATTGTTTTGTGTAAGGGGTGTTCCCTGTATCAACCTGTTCTCTCTTTTGTTGCCATAGTGTTAGGTTAATAATAAGAGAGAGAATAAGTTGCTAATAGGAACACCATATACATAAGACAGTGCCTTCCCACACAAACCGCCGGGAAAATAACAATCAATTAAACATAAGGCACTTGAGGAGGTTAAAGGATAAATACGATAGGGAACAGAGGCGCAAGGAATGGCATGGCAGACCATAAGGAATAACTAAGAGAATCAAAGAGGAAAAATAAGGAAGGGGGGAAATGGATGGGAAATATCACAGGACAAGTCAAGACAGCTGGCAACAATAGGCCGAAACTGGGGAGAAAATAACATGAACACAAGATAAAGTGAAATAATTGCACATGAGAAAGGGAAAATATAGCATACTTTCAAAACACAAAAATAAATAATAAATATACAACGAGTTACATCATTGGAACACAGGTGGCGGTATCTTAAAAAAAAATCTACCACCACTAATACTATTGTTTATAGAAGGTATAAAGCCTGCTCTACGTTCCTTTCCCAAACATTGTGGAACACTCGATATCGTCGTTCTTGCAAATCTGGCCCTTTACTGCGGTAAATCTCTACATTATTCAATCAAATAATTAAAAAGGAACGTCAATCGAACGGCATACCTTACTGACATTCAACGAAGTCTTCAATTCTATCGAAATTGTTCATTTCACGGTCATTTCGACTCGGCGGACGCCATATTTCTCATCGCACATTCGGAACACCTCGAGAAAAAACAGTTGTAACGCGCGATCTGATTGGATGAATTTGGTTCCCGGAGAGTGGGACAAAATTGCAGTTACACTGTTAGCGCACAGAAACCAGTAAAAGGTAAATAAACAAATACACGCGTTTTTACAAATAATAATAAACATTTTCGCATGTTATTAAAGACTTAAGTATGTTTCTTCATGATAGTTCATGAACTATATGATGTTTCAGTGAGCCAGTGCGGCTAATTAACAGTTATTGTTTGAACATTTCTGGTGACAAATTGATCTCAAACAGGAAAGGTAATTTTGCTAATTGGAAATATTTTTTTTAGATAATTTCACCCCATGACCAAATGTCAGCACTGAAAGATGTTTTATGTGTGTTATTTAACACAACTTGGAAGTGAAAGTTTATTTATGACCAAAATGTGTCTGAATAAAGGTCTTAGAAACTTACAGAGCCTGAAAATGGCTATATTCTGGGAATATTCTGTGTCGGGCGGGGGGGGGGGGGGATTTAAATATTCCTTGTCGCTTTGTTCTATGATACATTTATTTCCAAACTTCTGTCTCATTGTGGCCAGGAAGTGCATTTTGATGAAAAGTGCATCATTTCAACTCTAATTAGGTAAATTATTTGTTTAAAAAAGTCATCACGAATTTAAGATTAATTGCATCAGGTTTATGAAAGTACATGGTGTGCAGTATATTTACTCTCTGTTTATGTTTGTATTTTTGAAACTTTACATTGTTGTTTATGGTGTGAATTATTTGTTTATTTCAGATTTGGGTGTAATTCCATTTTAGAGACTGTTGTTTGCCACCTAACTGCTGATATGACTTCTTTAAGTTTAAACGAAGATCAGAACTATGTATTGACACTAGCATTAAAGGGCCATCATCTTTTTATTAATGGGTATGCTGGCACAGGCAAAACGCATCTATTAAAACAAATTTACAAGAGCCTCGTCAGTAACGGAAACAAGGTAGCCATTACCTGCACAACTGGGATTGCATGCATGAATTTTGAGCCCCAAATGAATGCTACCACTGTACATAAATGGTCAGGGTTGCGTGATGGGCGTTATATTGCATCAGAAGTAATTCGATTGGTCTCAAGTAATGAATTAACAATGTCCAGGCTGTTACAAACGGACACTCTTATAGTAGACGAAATTTCTATGCTGAGTAAGAAATTGTTCGACCAGCTGCACAGCATATGCTCACTAAAAGATGAAAAGAAACCATGGGGCGGTATGCAAATTATTCTAGCTGGTGACTTTAATCAACTCCCCCCAACACCAAATAAAGCTTATAATGATGATGGGCAGTTTTGCTTCAAAAGTGAACATTTTAAAAACATGCATAAATTGACATTAAACACAGTCGTAAGACAGAAAGAGAAGCAGTTTGTCAGTATGATCCGAAGTGTTTCAACGGGTGTTAACATTACTGAAGAATTGTGTTCATACATCAAGTCTTTTCAAAGACCAATTCCAGATAAAGAAAGTGTGAAATTGTTTTCTAAAAATGAACTTGTAAATAGATACAACAGAAAGTTACTAATGAGTCAACCGGGAGACATCTACGAATATAGATCTACAGACACTGGGGACCGCAGAAAGCTTTCGAATATTAAGGCTCAAGAAATTCTTTGGATTAAACCAAACTGCCCAGTCATCTTAATCCGGAATCTGTCTTCAACACTAGTAAATGGACAACAAGGACGGATTGTTTCATGTGAACCAGATGGTCCAGTAGTACATTTTCAAAAGCTTAATCAGACTTTGAAGATAACAAAGGTTGCTTTCTCAGGTAATAAATCCTTACTTTTTTATGTCATTACCACTCAAACATGTATTTTTATCCACCTACTACCAATGTAGATCAAAACCAGCAGACACAGCTGCCTCTTAAAATAAAGTCTTTATTATTGTTATTATTATCATTACAGCCATGCTGTCCGATCAGGATTTACACTGTTTGACTCCCTCTATATTTGTATATTTTACCTAATATTATATATAGCAAAACATTTTAACATATGATATTAACTTTTTGTCATTCTTTCTTAGTTTTCAGTCAACAAAAGAATCTGACGGTCGCCAACAGAGAACAGATTCCTCTGATCTTATCATATGCGCTGACAATACATAAATCACAGGGAATGACCCTAGACAGGTATTTTCAGCCTACTTTTCTCGAAATATAATGCATTATTCAAATGAAAATTTCAAATTCATACTTTACTAGGTACAAATAAAGTTAAAAAGTTACTAGTATTTGATTATCTTTCTTTTTCTTTAACATCTTAAAGATGACAAATGTTCGGTGCATTAGCAAAACATTCTTTTGGTAAAAGATGATACAATGTATTACTTAATAAGTTAGAAATAAATACATGTAGATTTTATATCAATTGTATAACAAGCTGAGAGAGACAAGAAAAGTGGCTTCTAACTGCAGGTGGCTGCTTAACAGAGTTACATTAAATAGTAAAAATTTCATTTGGGAGCAAGATAAGTGGCTGCTTAATACAGGTTGACTGCTTAATGGAGGTGACCACTACAGAAGTTTTGAATGCATTTCTTACTTCTTTGCAAGTTGTTCATAATTACAAATCTGGTTGTATAAAAATAAGATAATGACTTACTCTTCTCAATATCATATATTCACAGTGTTCAGGTCGACTGCAGAGAAATATTTCAACCAGGGCAACTCGGAGTGGCTATTGGAAGAGTGCGCAGCGCAGAGGGTTTACAAATTCTCAACTTCAGTCCAAAAGTTTGTTTTCCACAACCAGAAGATATAGCAGTATTTCAAGCAGAAAATCCCATTGCTGTTTGTGACAATCTGTCCTGCTGCAGAATAAGTAACAGGTACTTTTGTTGTTATTACTTGAAGTCATAAAGTTCAATGTAGTTTATGTGAGCTTTCAAAATTAAAGCACCAGTTATATTCCATATAGTGTTGGTGCTGTCCGTCCGTACGTAACGCCAATCCTGTGTGTTGAACTCCTCACAAACTGTTGGGTGGAATTTCTTCAAACGTTCACACATTAACAACCTCGATGTATAGATGACCGTAAAGGATGGAATTTTGGCTGCGTCAATGTTTACCAGAATTATGGCCCTTTGTTACGTTTACTATATACCCCATTATGAAAATTCTTGTGTGATGAACTCCTCACAAACTGTTGGGTGGAATTTCTTCACACTTTCACACATTAACAACCTCGATGTATAGATGACCGTAAAAGATGGAATTTTGGCTGCGTCAATGTTTACCAGAATTATGGCCCTTTGTTACGTTTACTATATACCCCATTATGAAAATTCATGTGTGATGAACTCCTCACAAATTGTTGGGTGGAATTTCTTCAAACTTTCACACATTAACAACCTCGATGTATAGATGACCGTAAAGCATGGAATTTTGGCTGCGTCAATGAAGTCATAAAGTTCAATGTAGTTTATGTGAGATTTCAAAATTAAAGCACCAGTTATATTCCATATAGTGTTGGTGCTGTCCGTCCGTAGGTAACGCCAATCCTGTGTGTTGAACTCCTCACAAACTGTTGGGTGGAATTTCTTCAAACGTTCACACATTAACAACCTCGATGTATAGATGACCGTAAGGGATGGAATTTTGGCTGCGTCAATGTTTACCAGAATTATGGCCCTTTGTTACGTTTACTATATACCCCATTATGAAAATTCTTGTGTGATGAACTCCTCACAAACTGTTGGGTGGAATTTCTTCAAACTTTCACACATTAACAACCTCGATGTATAGATGACCGTAAAGCATGGAATTTTGTCTGCGTCAATGTTTACCAGAATTATGGCCCTTTGTTACGTTTACTATATACCCCACTATGAAAATTATTGTGTGATGAACTCCTCACAAACTGTTGGGTGGAATTTCTTCAAACTTTCACACATTAACAACCTCGATGTATAGATGACCGTAAAGGATGGAATTTTCGCTGCATCATTTTTTACCAGAATTATGGCCCTTTGTCACGTTTACTATATACCCCATTATGAAAATTCTTGTGTGTTGAACTCCTCACAAACTGTTGGGTGGAATTTCTTCAAACTTTCACACATTAACAACCTCGATGTATAGATGCTATAATAGGGGCACAGGTGTTTGATTTTGAAACTAAAGGCTCACAATCTTATCACTTTTATCTTATTAAATTTTTCATCCGATACAGAATGGACATTGGAACGCTTTTTAGCTTTTTTAGTTGCAGTTGTAAATGTCAGAGAAGGAGATTTAATTGAAGATTTTCCAGCATTGGCCTTCTGTGAAACTAGATTCTGACTGATGATTATTGAGTTTAAATTCTTCTGATATTGCAGAACTGTGGGGTTACTGTTAGCTCCATTAAAAGTTGACCTTTGTTGACAAAAATGGTTTTCAATGATGTCAGAATTGATCATGGATGGAATGATATGGATACTTTTCTTTGTTAACAGGTGCCTACACAGTTCATAGAATCCAAGGAGGCACGATTTTATGTCTTCCATACACTGGGCAGACATGAGTTTCTTTGATTTGTTTATATCCATTGAAAAATATTCTTCCCAGTTGACAAACCACTGATAAGCATTAAATATATCGGATAATCTGTAGTCCTCTGAAGATAGTATTGGGCGGTTGTCACTGAATATATCAATAATGCTGGAAGTTTGTTTCAGCAATTCAATAGGTCCGTTTAGAACATCACCATTGGACAATGTAGACTGATATTGTTCAAATAAATTTAACATTTCTCTATTAAGAGCATCTGAAGCAAGATGGTTTCTCATTTTACCCTGAGATGTTGGGAAAATATGTTCATTAGTCAATTTCCTGTGAATTTTAAGTGCATTACATTGATCCCACTTATATGACTCAATCCACATTTGCCACAAGATACTATCACCATTTGACAGAGTTAAATTTCTCGTGCAACCTTTAGAGAAACCACTTTTTATAATATTATTACGTATTTTTTTAATCATATGAGATGGATCCATGATAAATACAACAGGATCATTAAATGGGGATGGGTTTTTACATATCATTGTTTTTGTGTCTTTTCCTAAATTAGTGTTCATAAATGTTCTGTTACTTTGTGCACCGTCCATACTCACATAAACTACATTGAACCCATAAAGTGTCAGATATTCAATTGCTTCCCAAAATAACACTTGCAATTCATATGCTTGGACGTTGGTTGTTGTAAAATGCGCAAAAGGGAACCGGAAACCACTGAGTCCTACAAACATAAATTGAAGAATGTGTGTTCCAAGTGTTTGTTCCAGCTTCCCTTTTCTCAGTGTGGAGCATGTGTTGCCCTCCTTCCCAACATCTTCAACACCCACCAACCTCACAACATCACCATTTTTGCATATCTGCAAATCCTGCTGAATGGCCATTTCGTCCATTATGATCCCACCTATCCAACCTTCTTCTGGCAGCTTCAATCTACATGCTTCTGCATGCATCCATCTGAAAATATAATTTGCATACTTGTTAAGCCATTTCGAGATAAAGTGGTAGTTATATGCAACTTTTACCTGTACTAATCTATATCAGCCTTTATATGTGTACTTTTTTGTCGATTCATACATTTGCTGTTCACTATATCAATCAAAATTTCATGCAGGAAACTAATTCATGTAGGAAACTAGTAACAGTATAAGTAGAACATACATTAAGCATTCCGGCCAAGCAAGACTGGTTAAATCATGTCACTGTTCAATTGAGAGAAATTACTACTTCGGAGTAAGGTAATTGACTCCTTCAGGCAGGTTAGATGCTCATCCCTTTGTGTGCTAGCGGCTGATATTACCAGGCTTTTCCACCAGCAAATGTGTTAGCTGCTAAAGTTTTCATTTTTACCCAGATTTCTCTTACTTTTTACAATGGATTTGTCAATATTCAAAGTTGAGCTAGTCCATTTGAATATCTTAGCATGTAAACAGTTAATAGAGTTGCAGATAATTATGTATTGTCAACTTACCTGAATATCTGATCAGAAAATCCAATGTCATGCTTGACTTTACTTTTATACGAAACAAGCAAATATGGAGATGGTAGAATCAGAAGTTCACTGTCCCTCATCATTTTGTATACATGTGGAGAACGTGTATAAATTTGGAGACATGTTGTTATCATTTCTTTGCTCCATCGCCTCATACTTGGAGTTTTGTTCGCATTATTGATCTGACTCATAAACAGCTCTAACATTTCTGCAGATGCGTTTGGTATTAATTTCTTGAAGTATTCTTTAGTTGGCTTTGTATCAGTAGGATTTGGTTTTGAATTTTCTTTGTCAGGGTGCAACTTTTTTTGTAATGTCATTTGTTGGCATGTAGCACATGTGTTGGATCTACAGGTGAACTTCACAGCTCTACTGCACATTATGGATCTTAGTTGTCTTGAAGAAGTGTCATTAGATTTGTTTTTCCAGTGCTCAATTGTGTGGAGTCGAGAGCAAACTGTGTCCTTTGATATATCTACACCTTTGCAAAGTCTAATTTTGGTGATAATTGTACACACCACGGAAATTCCTTCTTCGCTGAGATGGTAGTAAGGATTTACGCCAATGAATTTTAGGTTTACTGCCTTATCACCAATATTCAGTTCAAATGAAAAGTCACTTTTAAATATTACTTTCTTTTTTACTTCATGACCATTTGACATATAGTCGGTTGCACATTCATATTCTGCTGTTTTATCGTCAATATATATTTGTTTGAACTGCTTCGGAATGTAACTAGGTATTTCAGATATGTTAGCATTCCCAGTCTGTTTTGCCTTCAGTGGACCTAATTGATTTAATTGAACACCACAATACACATTAATAGTTTTGTTTCCCTTTCTCTCCTTTCTTCTTCTGACATTAGGGTAGACTTGTATGAATGTTTCCGAAAACTCTCTTATGGTACATGTAGGGTCTTCACCACTGTCCTTACATTCCAACTCATATGCAACATACAAATCTTTCATTTCAAGCTTTCCTTTCTCACTTGTCGAGCATCTTGATATCAGCCTGAAAGGAACATTAGAGAAGCAGATGATTAATATGGAAGTCTAATAATATTAATCTGAATGATAGTTATCAAAGATGCAGGTTGATGTGAATATAATTGGGTTGCAGTTATACAATTTGCTTTTATAATTTTACCCATTACTAGATGGAAATGCATTAAAAAGCGACTGAGTCGGCATTTATGTACATTCTGATCATTATAAGATCTCTGTTTATTTCCATAAGACAAGAAATATTGGGCAATTTAGCACTCATCACAGTTATATTATATGTATTTTCAGAATTGACACATTTGTAAATGAAGATTTTTGGATTGAAGATGATCCGGTATTTGAAAATGAGCCTGAGGAAGACTTTGATGAACAATTTGACGAGATTTTATCTCAGCTTGACCTTGGAGACTCCTCAGGTGTTGAAATTCCATTGGACTTTGATATTTGTAAGGTTTTGGGGGACTGCATTTTGGAATCTCCAGTAACACCAATTCAGAATGAAGTGAATCAATTAGTAAGAAATATTGTTGCAGGTGACCTTAACAATGCTAGAAGATTTTGTAAGCAGCAATTTGAGCATATTTCAAAGATTGTAAATGACATAAATATCAAAGAAAACACAGCTGTCAAAGCAGAAAAGTTGAACAAATTCTATGCAGAATGTCATAAGTATCAAACTAGTGATGACTACAAATTATCATGTATGTTATTTCTGCAAAATTTCCCACCCATGTCAAAAGCACATTCTCACATATGCACAAAAGTCACTGGTGCGGTGAGACAGTACTTACTGGATGCAAAAGCACAAATGTTCCAAGTCAGTGAACGTCAGATATCAGATAGGACAGTCACAGATCCATCGAAAGCACGTATCCGTTATGTAGGAGGTTATTGCATTCATGCAGTAAGGAAAAAGTACACTTCTCAACACAGATCTGCTATGTATAGCACGTCCGTTGACGGACAATCAAATTATCAGACAGCAGAAGAATGCTTAAATATCTTAAATTCTTTTATTGAACGAGAGGACATTTTGCAACAAACATCAGAAGATAAGCAGTCTCTCATAGACACTGAAAGGCGGCAGTATATGACACATGGTCTTCTGAATATTAATGATGGTGTGTACAAGTTCTTCTGTGAAGCATGTCATGTTGCAATACAAATTATCATAGACAAAAACTTTAATTCATATGGAGAATATTTGCATTCTTTTTGTCTTAAAGAAATGTTAAACAACAGTAAATTATTTGAAGACTTTGTTCATCTGATATCAGCAAACAGGCAGCAGTTTGATGAGTTTGGTACAATTACAATCTTACAATCTGTAGACTCTATTGTAAATTCCTTACTAAATGACACTGTTTCTAAAGTAGAAAATGCAAATTCCTTATACAAGGAAATAATAGAGAAATTTCTATTAGTCATGCTTAGCCAATTCAGAAAAGATCTTTTAGAATCATTTAAAGTGTCTAAAACCATGGCCCATAGGAAGCAAATTCAAGCTAAAAAGCAAAAGCAATCTTTGGCAACAAAGTCAGTTTCCTTTGCAACAGTGCTTAATGATTTAACCGCTAAAAAAGAGATGTCCCACACTTTGTTGAAAGGTATGTTGTTGAGTGGCGTAGATGTTTTTAGTACAATGAACAAGAAGCAGATTTGCATACTCTGTAAAGCTTATGATATGAACATTAGAAGTGGGGAAAAAAAGGGAGTATTAGCTGACTCTCTTAAAAGAGCAATGTTGAGTTCTGACTGTATGCCAAATTACAGAGTTCTTATGTCTGAAGCTGACTGTGAAACACTGTCTGCCTCCAAGGATATTCAAGAGCCATCAATATCTGGCAGTATGGTGTTAGAAGGCAGAACCAAAGATAAAAATACTCCTAACCCATCTACTTCAAGTGCTGGTACAAGCTCAGACATTTCTCCTCAGCCTCAGGAAAGTCAGGCGCCAACAATGCCTGAAGTAATTTCATCAGTCAGTTCGGAAGAAAGACAACAAGATGAATCAGTATTAGATACTGCATCAGACCTATGTGAGAAATGTCACAAAGTTGGAAATGATGGTGTACAATGGATACAATGCAGCTCATGTTTGAAATGGTATCATAGAAACTGTGCAGGTTTGAGGGTCAAGAAGAAGTGGCTTAAATATTCTACAGAGGGGATTGATTTCTTCTGTACTGAATGTGTATAAGCAAATAATTACTGCAAAATTGGCATAAGTATGTATTTATTGCAGTGAATACCAATCTGTACATCCATGTTATGTAGCTAGGGTTATGCTTTTTGATTCCTATACACATTTATGACTGATAATGATTAGTGTAATTCATTGTGTGAATTTTCAATTGCTGAAAATGCTTCATTTAAAAATATCTTTCTTACTGGTATTAAAGGTAAACCAATTACCTCTCACATCATGATATTTTTTTATATGTTTAAGGTCAGTATAGATGCAAACAAGCCAGCAACATATGAAGTCCAATGTACTTCTGATAATTTGTCTTGACATTTCATAATAAGCCAGGGCTGAGTCCATGAAGAATCTTAGTAAAATTCTTAGTTTAAGGATTTTCATATACAAGGTATCATTACCAAAAATCAGTTCTCTGGCATTTTGAATTACAAACCTTTCTTTGTTATATATTGAAAACAGTATAAACCAAATTGATTTTTTCCCAAGATACTTTATGGATATAGTCCCTGTTCATGACCACTAAATGTTCTCAATGAATCATATACACCTAGATATATGTTTCCATTTTAAAAGATGTTTGTTATAAATATGTTATCCTGTATTTGTCAATGCTCTTCTTATTCTGTTTATTGGACAAGTGCAAAAATAAAGACAAAATTAACTGATCACTTGTTCTGCTTTTTGTCTTTTCTTTCAGCATTTCATTTGTTTCTATTTTGAGCCGATAACTTATGTTTCTGGAAGCTCAAGAAAAAAATTAACCGTAATCGGTCGGTGAGGAAAATGGATTACATGTCAACGACCTTAACTATACTTATGATAGACCACTGATTCCCATAAATGTTGAAATTTTCTTGGCTAGATAAAAAAATGAATGACCAGTACCTATTATGAGAACATTTCTTAGACAATGCAAGTCGCAATTCAATAGGAAATGTCGAGATTCTTTTTAACATAACACAGCACATTGAGGCAATTTCATTCGCTTGGCCGGCTTAAGCCCGGTTTTTGAATCGGCATAAATAGTGGCTGCTAACAGCAGGTGGCTGCTTAATTGAGGTGATTTTACTGTAATAGTGGCTGCTTACAGCAGGTGGCTGCTTAATTGAGGTGATTTTACTATAATAGTGGCTGCTTACAGCAGGTGGCTGCTTAATTGAGGTGATTTTACTATAATAGTGGCTGCTTACAGCAGGTGGCTGCTTAATTGAGGTGATTTTACTATACTTATTTTGGAATAAGGTCAGTGACAGTTTAGTACAGGCTACAGCTTGCCCATTGGTAGAGGTGACCACAGGCAGGTTTGACTAAATGCATGTAGAGAGCTCTACTTCACTGTGTTACTGTAGACAACCTTTAAGCGAGTTATATCTAACAAAATTGATCATATAATTATATGCAGTAACTAAATTTAGTATATTTGCATATTTGCTTACCAGTTGATAACACCCATAATGATTATTATATAGTTTGCCCTGACACTGTTATAAACTGTCTGCTAAGTTTCCGCGGTTGATTTCACCGCAATTCAGATTAGTAAATAAAGCTGGTCCCTGCTTACCTTCTATATTTTGTCCCACTCTCCGGGAACCAAATTCATCCAATCAGATCGCGCGTTACAACTGTTTTTTCTCGAGGTGTTCCGAATGTGCGATGAGAAATATGGCGTCCGCCGAGTCGAAATGACCGTGAAATGAACAATTTCGATAGAATTGAAGACTTCGTTGAATGTCAGTAAGGTATGCCGTTCGATTGACGTTCCTTTTTAATTATTTGATTGAATAATGTAGAGATTTACCGCAGTAAAGGGCCAGATTTGCAAGAACGACGATATCGAGTGTTCCACAATGTTTGGGAAAGGAACGTAGAGCAGGCTTTATACCTTCTATAAACAATAGTATTAGTGGTGGTAGATTTTTTTTTAAGATACCGCCACCTGTGAGTTTATGCACAACATTCATTTGGTTTCTTCAAAGAAAATCTTCTTCATAGACTTTGTTTCATTTTTTTGCAATTACCTTGTTTGAGATCTTTCTCTTGGACCAATCTGGGGCATTATTCACAAACACATTAAGTATGAAACTCGGACTCAGACTAAAAAAATAGACTTTAATAAAGACAGGATAAATACATGTATGCTGAATGATTAGCTTACTTACCTTAACTGATAAACTGATGTAACCATAAACAATGTCGGTCGAGACATCTTCAGTATGATTATCCAAGTTCAGTCGTGTATCAAAATCGCTGTTACAATAGCACGTATTGTCGCTGTGTCGGTAATACAGTGAAATGCTCGCGCTTTTGAAACAAAACAATGCACACGAAGTTACGGCATTCGCTGTCTTCTCCTCCGAAACAAGTGATTCATTTATTGATATGGAATTCGGAATAGGAACCAGTTTATAATACGCACTATTGTACTCGATGACCCATTCTACTCCTGCAATACTCTGGAAACAACTTAAACATGTGGTAAATAATAAACCGCGGCGATAAAAAACCCACATTTTATTCCAAGTCATAATTGTAGTAATTGTCAATATTTCTATGAAACGACTACCATTGAAGTAACAAGTTGCTCACGGAATACGTCTTTAAGCGCATCAAAGAAGTAAACTTTCAGTGCGAACATATTTTCCCCTCAAACAATCTCCATTGCTTTTAAAAGTTAATGATTGCTTTACGATTTAAGATAATTTACACTTAATTCACGATTGACTTGGGTCAATATTATCTTTGAAAATATTCTGGTCCAGAACCAGGAGATCTAGTGTTTTGGTATTTGGTAGTTAACATTATCTAGTGGTCCCCTACCAAGAGTGTTCAAATAATGCCCATAGGGTCAAAACTGGCTCCACTCCGGGGGTCACAGGTTTCTATAGACTAACATGGGATAATCTTTGAAAACTTCTCATCCGAAACTACGTGGCCCAGGGCTTTGATATTTTTTACCAAGAGTGCTCAAATTATGCATCTGTAGTCAAAATTAACCCCGCCCAGGGGGTCACATGTTTTCTATAGACTTACATGGGAAAATCTTTAAAAATATTCTTCTCTTAAACTGCACGGCCTATGGTTTTGATTATTGGTTTGTAAGCATTGTTAATTGGTCTCCTGTTAAGATTTCCCCCAAATTTTGCTATTGAGTTATATAGGGAATAATTTCGAAAACTGTTAATCAAAGGTCCAGGTGCACATTGTAGACAGTAGAGCGTCACGCCCTCTTGGGCATCTTGTTGTCATTATTAAATTCATAATTATCAATGCAAAATATTTTTAAACTAAGTTAGTAGAGTACTTTGTAATTAACAAAAGTAATAAATACATGTACATAATTTATAATTGCTTAAGTGTAACTATGTTACATTACTAGTATTAAGTACCCCCTAAGTGTTTAAGTCGTATGCTGACGTCAAAGTCACACATCAAAGTCATTGAATTGATCAAATGGCCTACTTTTGTCATTATCAATATAACTTTTTTGTAATAGTTTATAAAGATGCACCATTATTGGTTATGTTGACAGTCATTCATACCTTTACCAATTGTCTCATGGAGAATGGGCTCATCAACCAATCCATCCAACATTTTCGAGTTTGTGCTTTTAGTGCCAAACAACATGGGGACGACACGCTCATTATTAAGCCTCCCTCAAACAGTTTCTCACCGTATTAGGTTATATCTAATTTGATTTCGTGTCCCAACTGTATTTTCATCTATAATAAAATCATCGGCCAAAGCGTTTGAGTTATTGAACGTACGTTTTTTGCATTTATTGCCTAGGTCAACATGGCGTCTGACCCTTTGAAATCAGATAGGTGGTCATATACTGCCCACGACCAATGTGAATTCACGATTTCAATATTTCCTAGGAGAGAAATAAAGAAGTATGCATGTCACCACCAGTCCTCTTTCATAGGTTATATTGTTCAATGTTGGTAAAAAACTGGTTCAAAATATATCAGTTAATGATAAATATATATTTGTTATCCTGCTACTTAATAAACAGTGAGCACTATCAGTAAGTAAATCTGTGTTTTAAAAAAGCACTTACAGAAACTACATTAGTCATTAACATGAAATATATTTTAAAAACATCTGGGACCAATATAATAAAATGTATTATGCAGGGATGGTCAATGGATGCGATAAATCAATAATTGCTACAAAATGTTGTTGTTCATCGTTTAGGCTAGAGAGATCGATATTTAACCTTTGCTTAAAGATTTAAATTGGCGGGGTATTACGTAAAGATCGATATGTATTTACTTAAATACCCATAATCTAAAGACTATTTTAGTTATTTTCACAATACATGTATAATTATGCATCGATAGAAAGCTAATCAAATTGCATTTTTTCTGGTTATAAAGATGTACATACAATGTAATTAAATTGTTCTTGTAAGTTTTATGGTGAGTTAAAGCGATTGGTGTAATGGACAGTTGACAAAGAATAAACCCAGTATGTTTGAAAAAATATCAATAATGTCATCATTTTTGCAGTCATTTTCACAAAATATAGTTCCCTAAAAGAGCTAAGAAAGTTGAAATGTTTGTGATTATAAATTGATGCATTACGTAATTATTATAAGTTTTACGACGAGTCTCCTTGCACAGCATTTGTACAAGCATTTCCATGAACATTCATAAAGGTCGGCGAAAAATCGCGCGATAGGGCGGTCACAGTCACATTTAAAAGCGATCGGCCGACCTTCCAGAAAATGGGGTCGAATTGTTGGCCCGTTTATCGGCCGGTGTCCGAAATGCACTCGTCCGATGTCCTGTCTATGTTCCTGCGATACCCCAGCGAGTCCCGGTGGGTTTTCGCCCCAGACGCCAACCGGGTCACGGCCGATGTCTTGCTGATTTTCGGCCGGTCGGCGTCTGATCGGCGTCTTTGCGGCAATCGATATGGATTGCCTGGGTTGTCCAAAATTTGACCCGGCGCCCGCCCGATTTGTGCGATGCCCTGTCGGACATCGGCCAGACATCGACCGATTTATTGGCGATCAGTTGGCGATGCGAAACGCTGCTCCAGCTTTAAGTCCGAGTTAAAAGTAACTCGATGGCCGCTCAATTCCCAAAAATGACCCTGCAGCTGCAAAGAGCCCCGTGGGGCCCGGCCGAAAATGCCTAGAAATCCGTCGCAAACTACTCGCAAACCCATCACAAGCTAATTGTGACTGGGGTATTATGAACGTGTGAGTAATAGACGTTGATATTCATTATCTCATTGGTACAGACAATTGTATTATGTTTTTCAATGAGTCACGCACACGACTATAAGAATATGTCGCTGGCTTCGGTACGGATAGAAATATCCGGCTTGAAGGTTACTGTTCTGGCGGGAACGAGGCTCTATGGACTGAAATAACTTGACGGAATGTAAAGTCATGTTCTGCTCGCTATAATTGCTTTATTGTTGTTTGATGTATAGAAAAGGGTGATTTGTCAAATGTTTTTAAATTAATTAGATGCATTGAGAACGCAACGTCATTACATAGTTTGTGTACATTGCTAACACTAAGTGTAATGTCTATGTAATATCTCGGTCACAAATCACCCGGTCACCGGCCGATGCGTTCGATCTCTAGGCATCGGACGGACTGTACACGTCGGAGCCGGTCGCCGTCCGATGAGTGGCACTGAAGGGCATCTGCCGATGATCGGCCGGCAATCGGACAATTCGGGAAAACTTTTGGGTTGAGCATCGGGTTATTAATCGGGCGGCGGCCGGCCGATCATCGGGCGGCGGCCGGCCGATCATCGGCCGGCTATCGCCCGGGTATCGTCCGAGCGCCGCAAGGATGCCGGAAAATTTAAATGAATCGTACGATGTCCGGACGGCAATCTGGTAGGCATCGGCCGGGCGCCGACTGGAAAATGGTATATAAATAATACATAAATCCCACAGTCTTTCATTCGCAGACAGGATTTTACCAGTGATCGATTCATGTACCGGCAGCAGAGAATAGCGAGGCTGAGGAAGAGGCTAGCAATAGCTAGACACCGCCTCAACATTGTTGTAGCTGCTTTGGTAGCAGAAGAGGAAATTGAAGCCCGACAGCGACGTCAAAGGCGATGGTGGGTTAAGCCTACCTACCCACGTGATCTGCAAAGATCTGGTCGTAGTCCTTCGGTCTCCGGGCGGACACCTGACGGGCACAGTCCGGCGTCCGTCAGTCATCGGACGGAGGCTGTCCGGCAATCGGACGGTTGCCGGCCGATTTAAATGTCGCTTATGCCACACCTTGATTTTTCTCGGCGCATGTACAATGGTCCCGATGTCGGGCGATCACCGGGCGATCTCCGTGCGATGATCGTCCGATCTTGATCCGATCTCAGTACGATTACTTCCCGGGCCCGACGTTGGGTAAAATTTTAAGTGAGACTTAAAATTAGTCCGGCCGCCGCCCGACGCTCCAAAATGCCCCGATGTCCGTGCGATCATCGGCCGGCCGCCGGCCCGATGAGCGAAAAAATACGTCGACCGATCATCGGACGGCGGCCGGATTGGATTTGTGACCGAGGTATTATACGGACAATCACAGATTCCCTGTCTGAGTTTGCGACTTGCCGCTATAGCGTTACAAACAATGTTGGTGAAAACATATAAATTTGCTCAGGGCCCGTATTACAGAAGCTTCTTGAGATATATCTTAAGAAATACAGAAATCTTAAGATTTGTACTTCGGTAAGGATAAGGTTCAGTAAAATCTTAAGTACTATTACAGATCCAACTTAAGAGAATTTTAACTAAAATTTCCTTATCCTTATTTTTCATCTTTAGCAAATTCTTAAGACTGATGCTAACGTAAATCGGGTTTTCCCGTTCCAAAAATAGAACCGGAAATTGAAAAAAAGCTTGCGCAGAATGTAGCAGACTTTACTCTTACTCCAAGCAAATAAATGTTTTTACCTAGCTACGTTGTAGCAAGTACAACTGTCATTTCATATAAATCTTTGTTCTTGCTGCATTATATTTGAACATTTTGAATTATAACAGATGGAAATTGACTGTATGTTGTGTGAGAAGTTTTGCTCAGTAAATTTGTATGATATAACATGAATAATGCAGTCGGTAAGTCGTGATCTAGTTGTTGAGGCTAATTAGTACCAGTAATTCAGAATGAATATAACCAGCATAATTATGTCCTTGGACATGGCACAAACACAACACACACCCGGTCAATCGATACCAATAATATAGATATAATATGCTTGCACTTCTTATAATGTCCTGTCATGAGTTGTGTACTGAGAACAGACATGTTGTATGAATTTCAACCCAACATTTGCAGCTGTCTGTGATATAATAAGCAACCACTATTATCAATCCTTTGGTTAGATGCATGTTTTATGTTTTTAACTGTAGTATTACAAAGCTTGTTGCGAAAAATCATAAGTCTCCACAGATAGTACTTTTCCCCTGATAAATTTTGCTCAAAAGCATGCACATACGAACCTAGATGAAACAAGAGCTTAGCACTTGTGATTAGTATAAAACTAGTATAGAGCAGATATAGCGCCAAATATAGATAACTAAGTTGAAAAAGAAATTCACACACTATATAACAGTCATTACAATTTTATTTCAATAGAACTGTGTATTTCAAAGCATAATATTCAAATCATGATTGAAAACTACTATTTAAAAAGTAATATAAACTTTTATTACCTCCAATAACTGGAGAGCATAACATATCTACAACTGAGACAAAGAAATAAACATATATATGCTAACAATGATACATACAATCTATGAAAATATTATTTCAATTATCAAATTAAACACACAGACTCAGAGAAAAACAATATTATAATCTTAAAATGAGCATATAAAGAGAGATATAACAAAATAGTAAAACGTATTCTCAGTCATGATCCAAGTTTTACATATCGGTCAACTAATAGCATGACACAGGACCAGTTTCGATTCACTTATGCTTCCTTAGTCAAACATCATGATTACCTTATCCGAAACATAAAAACAATTTCAGGTTATAATGATATGACCAAAAAGAGTTATTACATTTTTATTATGTAATTGATGTGTGTAAAAAACGTTTCGAGCCCCACATTGGGTGCACATTTTCCCATAGAATTATTTATATGTGACAGTATTGTTTGACGGTTGAGTCTCGGATGCCGGACGAGTGGGGAGTGTTTAAGTGAAGTGTGGTTAGGCGACCACCTGGTAAGCTCAGTCGGTAGAGCGCCATACTATAATTTAGGAGGTCTTTGGTTCAAGCCCCATATTATCAGGCCATTTAATGAGGAATTTAAGCTTTCTGGCAAGCACTGTTACACATCTGTTAAATATCTTTGATATTTGTATTGGACATAATATAATGTTGATTTTGATTGCCAAGTCTGTTAGATTCAGTCGAAGTTTCATTAATACTAACAATAGCCGGTCTTTTGTGAACAAATCCTATCATGCGGTTTTGGTTCCCATGTCTTAGACGGGTCATCAAGACTCATTCTCTTCACCGCCTGCATCCATCACTGGCGCCGTGCACCATCAGAAATGTGAAATATTATCACACTGTTCTTTTTACCCCTATTGTACAACATACTGCAGTGCATATTAACCATCGCATGTTTGTTTATAACTGTCAGTTACAAATAGCACATTCACACCCCATTGACAGTTAACAATGAAAACTACACGATCATACAAGGAAATCCTGACTGTACAATAATCACATGGCAGACAATACAATAGGTGTATCATATTGATGCTATCACAGTAAATGTCTTAAAAGTCCTTACATCCGAAAATTAACCTATACGAAGTTCACACTTTTGAAATTTCCGATTCACAGTGCAATTTCTATCATTCCGTTCTTATAGATACTTAAGAACATTTTTAGTTATTTGCAGAAACACATATTTATCGACAGGGATCAAGCTTGTAAAATTATTGTATGCAATTTAATAGTTCAACAACTAGTCAAACAACAGGTATTAAGAAAATTTTAGTATTACAAGGAACACAATTAATGATATTGGCGCGCCGTGTCCACTTCTCCCCAATTTCACCCACTTCTCCCTAAAATTCGATCCTAGCTTGTTCCCTGGTAATAGATCTCTCAAGAATTGCTATCAAAGAGGGCTGGTCAGTCCATTCTAAGCTTCACATATATTCACTGTATGCCTACATCACGTCCCTGAATTATTACATAGTTTGTTGTATGTATAATTAACACTAAAAACAGCATTTTATGAGGTAAATATTGTTGATTTTGCTCACAGCGTTGACACAATTTCAAGAGCAAAATTTGATAATTCTACGGAATTTACTGAACACCGGTAGGCCTACTTTATGTAAATTTATATCTGAACGCAACGTGACACGAACGTTGTGTTGAAATCGTAGATGTTAGATAATTGTGCTGTTCACTGGTTCAGAAAATGAAGGCGATTCTATAACTTAAGATGTTTTATACAAGATAAGGGAGGTCTAGCTTTCCTTAAAATCTAAGGAGAAAATCGCTTACCTTAAGTGAAAACATAAGATAAGAACATTCTGTAATACTACTTAAGAATTTTCTGAAATCTTAAGGACAAAAATGTAAAACTTAAGATTGTTTCGTCATTTAAGGAAAATTTTAAGGATAAGAAGCTTCTGTAATACGGGCCCAGGCCTCTTTAATTGTGAATAATTTACCATATATGGAATTCAAAGCGACCATCACTAGTATCTCGTGAATCTGTTCAATGTTTGTACAAAGCGTTGTGGGTATACGGTGTAGTACACGAGCACGTGTCCGGATTTGTCTTGTCAAACGATTCAGGATTTGGCTTGTACATACTTCTAGCCAATTAAACTAATACTGTGAGGTTAATATATATATATATATATATATATAGAAGGACACTTCATTATAGCGGATTTGATAATACAACGCGTAATTGTGTTTTAAAGGGACTAATAAAATCTTCATTTATTAGAGGCGGAAAATACCGTAAATGTAAACGCGTTGATATATTGTGTAATAGAATACGGAGCTATGCTCGTGTGACTAATGTAAGGCCGGACGGCTTATTTAGTTCAGATGTAAACTATATAATTTTACATCGATAAGTCAACTTTGGTGTTATTTGCGTGGTGATTATCATGCAATATCTAGTACTGTGGCGCTACGTTGAACGAGTGTTGAATGGCAATATTTGAGTTTCATCCTGGTTACGGTTATCACCGGAAACCGATCAGTCACCACACCAGCAGTGCTAATGGAACATTGGACATATCCACTTCCGGTGAGTAACAAACAGCAGAAAGTGTACTTGAAAGTTGATTTACAGTCAAACTAAACATGTACTGTTGCGTTGTCACTTGACGTAGATTTAACAAAAACAATATACTTTTCTGAACCGAAAATTACTGTTCGAATTTCTTATTACTTTCTATACTTATGATCTTGTGGTCACGTGCTATAAAATGACGGGCGGGTGAGATAGAAGTACATGTGACCTCGAGTTACTTGTTCATCATCGCACAGTCATTCCTTATATGGTATACACAGAGAAACACGCACATTTCGTGCACTGATTGGTTAAATAGCGACAAAAGTAAGTATACAGGAGCGTATCAAGCTTGAACATACAACCATCAAACAAGTGAATATAATTTAAAAAAAACTAAAAACTAGTCAAACCAAGGAGTAATGCCTCAGTCACACAGGATAGTTCATGTTCAGGATCGTGCGATTGGTGGCAATTTGGCCGAGGTACGTCCAATCGGCAAAGTTTGCTACGATATCAATTTGCGATCGCATTCTACGATTGCTCTTAAGACTGGTGGTAGGTCATCGTACGATGGGTGGTGCGCGTGGTCGTGCGATCACCAACGATTGAAGAAGATTGATTCCAAGATCAATCTTAGGTAATCGTGCGACTAGTGGTGGCGATCAGTGACCGACCGTACGATCAATCGTTGCGACTTATGACCGATCGCAACCAGAGGTCGCTCGATTACCTACGCTTGATAT
Source organism: Mactromeris polynyma (assembly GCA_032209605.1). NCBI lineage: Eukaryota > Metazoa > Mollusca > Bivalvia > Venerida > Mactridae > Mactromeris > Mactromeris polynyma. The sequence continues at coordinate 3,585,421 of JASFXZ010000041.1, forward strand.
TGTGATCGATCTTCTCCAATCGTTGGTGATCGCACGACCACGCACACCACCGATCGTACGATGACCTACCACCGATCTTAAGAGCAATCGATAGGTGGCACCACCAATCGTCAGGTGGCAGGACCGGTAGCACGATCAATCATGCGAATAATTGACCCACGATCATGCGCGACTAGTGGTACGATAATGTTAGACCTGTTTGCGACCTCTTACGATTCAGAATTGCAGTTTTGAAGTTTTGAACATGACCTTCGACCTTGCTGCGACTGATTTTGCTCTGGCGATCAACCAGGACCTATACGTCCCGTCGAGCGATCTTCCTACTATTTTCCCGGGAAACTATTACTTTTCGATCGCAGCTACGTCGTAACCTGTTCACACAAGTCCGGTGTGACTGGGGCTTAACATAAACCCGATTTCATATTACAACAACGTGGTTTAAATTACCCCTTGGCTGATAGGGCAAAAGTGATAACTTCCGATGATTTGAAATCATGGCAAGTTAAATGAATAACAGTTGCTAAACATACAAAATTGAAAGCTTGTCTCAAACTGCAGAACAATTCTTAAAATGTAAATTACATGTTGTTATTGCTGTTATTGCTATGTTGCCGTTCTTGCTGTTGTTGTTGCTTCCCTTTTTTCTGTTTTGATGCTAACCATTTTATTAAACCAATTGCTGTTGTTCTTGTGCAATTATCCAAGGACATTTGTACTTAGGAATTTACTCCTACCTCCCGGTAATCTAAATATGTGTTTAAGCTACCGGGGATAGCTTGGTGCGTAGGTTGCTTGTGAAGTCGTTTTGCTGCCACAGACATATATAATAAAACATAAGTTGTCATAAAACTAAAGATTTTAAACGAATATACCCCGCCCGGTTAAGTTGATATTATTTTCATCGGGGTTGACGCAGTTTTTCAACAATTGTTCTGTCATATACGGCACCAAGTCGACTTTACCAGTCAGTTTCCTGGAGTTAATTATCAAACGGTATTAACTTACTATATTTCAAGCAACTAACAACTTGCTACGGAAGAACATTACCTGCCAAATCCGGGAAATGAACTCAGATCTGCCGGATGACAGTCTAGCCTTCTACAGTAAAACCTCAATAATAAGACCACTATTGGTATTCTCATTGAGGTGGTTTTAATATCGAGGTTGAATAAAGAGTAAAACAGTGAAAATGGACTTAAACTGGTGGTGTTAATATTGAGGTGGTCTTATTGTTGACGTCGTCCTGTAGTGAGGTTTTACTGTATTAACCAAGCTAACCGGGCGGGCTTTTTGTTATATTTCAGATAAAGGTTTAAATCTACCATAAAGGAACCTTAAAGCAGCATGTGCAAAATGGCAACGCCCACGGAAAAAAGCTCGTTTTGGAAAATTGTGCTCTAAAGTGTTAAAATGTGTAAAATGTGAGCTTGTAAAAATGTGTTCTTATGTGTCTATTTTGTGAAAAGTGTTGTTTTTTAAAAGTGTCAAATTTCATATCTGATTTTAATTCGTATTTATGGAATAAAACATCAAATCGGTAAGTCTGATATAATTATCATTCTGCAATTAACCGTTTCTGTACGCTCTAAATAACACTCCACGTCCTGCATGATCCGGTCACTGTGAACATTATAAATAGCGTCTTGACTTTACAACTGTCCTGTATATTCATCCTCCGAGAATTCTTAAACAGAAATCCACATATTGCCTCTGTTTCTTTCTGAGATACAAGAGTTCCTCACTTATGTAGCGAATTATATACGAATGTTAAACATTGTAACAACTTACTTGTATTTTGCATTATTATGAAATATATATTAAAACCTTAAACTTAGCAACCATGGTAACCTTCTTTTAATTTTTACATGTTTTGTAAGCATATAATTAGAAAACAAAACATATCTTTAAAAGAGATGGTCGGCGCAATCTGAAGCAAGCAATGTTTGTTGTACACTATATGAAATTGCCGAGATTTAACGATTGCTGGTCAGTAACAAACGTATTTCTGTTAGAGAGATCTGTTAAGTGGTTAACCTAAGATTTGAGTGTACACAACACTGATATGCAAATAGCAAAACCAAGTAAGTACGGCCGTGCCGAAAAACTATTTCTGTACGTTGTAAAGTCAGGTCTGCTTGGCTGGCTGTGATGTATGTAGTTATATATTACAGCTACAGTCGGACCTTGTTCATTCGAATTCATCGGGTCCGAAATTTGATTTCGAATAATATATGGTTTCGAAAATTCCATTTCATTTCGACATGCCTAAGAAAATACATCGGAATCTGATATTTATTTCGGATGATACCAAGTATTAGGATTAAGGTTGTCGAATAATCGAGGTCAGACTGTATTATAAGCTTACTGTAATATCCTGAAAGGTGCATCAACATTCATCATTTGTGATCATTACAGTTTTAATACAAACGTTGCATTGATCTGAGGCGGAAAACATATTGAGGCGGCATGTATAGGTACGTATAATTAAAAGACTTGTATTTTTGGATCAGGTTGTAGAATGATGCCTCCATTTAAAATTAAATAATTACGATTCAGAATTTATTTACAAAGTGTCGTATCATTCTATGAAAGTCGAACATCAAGGTCGCGTAAATACTACATTATAGTGTCGCCTCTATTTAAAGGGCCAGCCATTTCTGACCTATCAGACAAATGTTCTGAGCACATTTACTATCCTTTAATGCCAGGCACCAGGCAGGTAGGCGCACGGTATCAGTTATTTAACTAGCTGGCGGCTGACCAACCGGCCATATCAGAGCGGACCCCTACGGGGATTCGAACCTTCGACCTTCCACTCCCAAGGCGGAGGCCTTATCCACTCAACCACGGGAGACGGTGGCGGAGTCTTTTAGATGAATGTCTCGTATTAGTAAAAACGAAAAGCACTTTTCACATTTCCTAAAGAAGGAGACTATTTTGTGTACATTGTAAATTCATGCCTGCTATTACTTACAGCTAGTATGCATTATTACTCTGACAAATCAGCTTCCTGTAATATCATGAGGGATGCTTCAACATTCATCCTTTGCGATAATTACAGTGGTTATGCAAATAATGCATTAGTCTGTAGCGGAAAATAGGTCCATATAGGTATGTATAGGTATGTATAGGTATGTATAGGTATACATATTTCAAAGGTTCATAGTTTTGGCCTTTTAAACTTAAGTATTATGGTTCAGAATTTACGAACATGGTGTCGTTGCAATTCTATGAAAAACGCATATCAAGTCGATTAAATAACTTTGACTGAATAAGTAAAACAGAAAAGCACATACAAGGAGACCTCTTTTGTATTCTATAGAAGAATGTTTTGGGTAAAAAACAGTAAACAATCTTGTTGTAGTTAGTTCTTAAGTCCTTGCTCAGAAACATTGACTTACAATTGTACCGCACTTCTTCCATATTCATACATTGTTCTACTGGAAGCGATAGAACTTATTTTATTTCACTTATTCCATTGAGACACTTGACTTACTTAGTTATCATGCTACAACCATTTGAACTATATGTTCATGCTTGTTTTGGTAAAAATAAATAAACAATGAGCATACTATATCATCACGATATGTTCTTGACATGTTGTAGATTGTCGCTGGTGTATTTAAGACGGTGTCTGTCTTGTTGATGTGTAACTAAGGAACTTGTCGTAACTTGTCGTTGATGAGTACTTTGTGTCTTACCAGATGGCTTACAAATAGCATTGAATAATCAACTATTTTGGCCAGGTAAGTCTTAATGATTCTTTGCAACTAAATTCGCTTGTTTTGCATGTTCTAAATGTCACGTCCCTTGCTTGTGTTTTATTCTGGTCACCTTGTTGTGATTAAGATTATATTATGAATATATTTGTGTATGTTCCAATTAAAGTTAAAGTTCATAGAACCAATACTCTCCACTAATTCTTTGTAAACGTTTATTTCCTTATAAAGGAACTTCAGGTTTAACGAAATGAAACTACCATTTAAATTACTGTATGGTTAATTTGTCAACAAAGCGAAAACATGTTTGGTACATGGAATTCCTTGCTGAAGAATTCCGCTTGCTTATCAATTTAGTCGAAAGCTGGACGAGACATGCGTTTCTATTTTGATTATATACTAGATATATATTGTATATATATATATGTATATATTTATCCGAAATGTGTGCATTACAATTAAGGTAATTAAGTTACAAAAAATAACATTTCTCAAAAGTTTTAGAGAGACTCCTGAGCTTGAATCCTGATAAGAAGGTCAAGAGTGCGAATTTCGCCTTGGTTTATGTTGACCGACGCGAGCTTCATAACCCCTGAGTAAGATGAGAGTACTGGTTAGTAACACAGAAACAAAAGTCGGGATTGATTAACTTGTAAAATAAGTAAACGTTCGATTTTGAGTATGTGTACATGTGTATATTTGCGTTCAGTATTAAGCAAGTATATACATATGGTAGATCGTAATAGTTTATATTGGTTGCTCCGGTTCCAGTGTTTGTATCATTAATTTTCCCTACATGTTGAAACGAAAGCAAAATAGACACACTTCAACACACTAGAGATAGATAAAATTCACATTTCTACACGCACCGGCTACTGAAGTAAGAAATGTCATGTAGATCTATGATCTTATTTCAATATGTATATCTCTCATATTTGGCATTGGTTTCGTTTCAATTGATATTACTCTGAGGATTAACCACTTTATTATTACATGGAATATCTCCCTGTGACTAGTCCGTAAATATTTGCATTTAATGCTTGATGAAATGAATTTTGCATTTATAATTATATACAATAAGTAACTGTTTACAAGTGAGAACAATGGTTTTTACATATTCATGGAAAAATAAAATCGTTCGGCGCCGCAAATTGTGACTGGGCTAAAACATTTATCGATAGTGTGCCATCGCGGTCTAAAGCATGGACAATCGTCGAAGAAAGCACATTTTACTGATTTTCCGAATATCGCAAAAATGCGATATCAAAATGATACCGGTACATAGTCTAATCTCTGTCTTATATTGTAATATACCGATATACCGCTATACCGTGGCATCCCAATACATTTCAAGCATAATACATGCGCAACATTTTACTGCTTTCGTTTGCTCAACTAAAACCTCGTTTCGCCATATTCAGTTGATGTTCGTACTAGGTATGAAACAATACAATACTTGCTTGGAAATTATCAAGACAACACGAGGGGCCATGTTAACTTAATATTACTTAGCATAGTACTTGTTACTTATTACTATTGCCACTGGTAACCGTATTACTATTGTTACTGCCACTACTGCCGTGACTGCTATCTCTGCTTTTACCTTCCTGATTTCTACTGCTGGCGTTATTACCGCTATTGTCGCTAATATTGCCATTACTGGGGCTGTAACGAGTTTCGGCATATCAGAGCATATCTGTACGATCGCGGAAATTGTGCATATTCTATAGGTATATTAGGACAATATAATCAAATTTTGAACTCTATTTTCCTCACTAATTGCATTAAAAACAGTGAATATAACACATTATATATGAATTTAAGGTTCATATATTGAAAAATGAACTCAAATATACCTTTAATTTGCATTTGGTCAATATAATCAACAGGAGAACTCTATTTTGCTCACTAATTGCTTTAAAAACAGGGAATATAACTTTTTATATATGAATTTTAGGTCAATATAGTCACAATTGAACTCAAATATACCCATAAATTGAATGCAAAATAGGAAATTGGGCATATTTTTAAGGTATATTAAGTCAATGTAATCAAAAGGTGAACTTTGTTTTCCTCACTAATTGCATTCAAAACAGTGAATATAACTCATAGTATATGCATTTTTGGTCAAAAGATTCACAAATGAACACAAATATTCCCATAAAATGCATTGATAGTGGTTAATTGTGCATATTCTATAGGTACATAAGGTCACTGTAATCAAAAGGTGAACTCTATTTTCCTCACCAATTGCATTCAAAACAGTGAATATAACACATAATATATGCTTTTTAGGTTAATACATTCACAAATGAACACAATTATACCCATAAAATGCATTGATAGTGGGAAATTGTGCATATTCTTTAGGTATATTAGGTCAATGTAATCAAAAGGTGAACTCCATTTTCCTCACTAATTGCATTCAAAACAGTGAATATTACACATTATATATGACAATTAGAAGAATATATTCTCAAATGAACTCAAATATACCCATAAATTGCTTTTTAAATAGGATATTTGGCATAATCTATAGGTATATAAGGCCAATGTAGTCAAAAGGTGAACTCTATTTTCCTCACTAATTGCATTCAAAACAGTGAAAATAACACAGTATATATGAATTATATGTCAATATATTCACTTATGAACACAAATATACCCATAAAATGCATTGATAGTGTTAAATTGTGCATATTCTTTAGGTATATTAGGTCAATGTGATCAGAATGTGAACTTTATTTTTCTCACTAATTGCATTCAAAACAGTGAATATAACACATTATATATGACAATTGGAACAATATATTCTCAAATGAACTCAAGTATACACATAAATTGCATTGAAAGTGGGAAATTGAACATATTCTTAAGGTATATTAGGTCAATATAATCATAAGGTGAACTGTATTTTCCTCACTAATTGCTTCCAAACAGAGAATATAACATATCATATATTAATTTTAGGTCAATAGATTCACAAATGAACACAAATATACCATAAATTGCATTGAATGTGGGAAATTGTGCATATGCTTTAGGTATATTAGGTCAATATAATCAAAAGGTGAACTCTGTTTTTCTCACTAATTGCATTCAAAACAGTGAATATAACACATTATATATGACAATTAGAACAATATACATTTGTATTCTCAAATGAACTCAACTATACCCATAAATTGCATTGAAAGTGGGAAATTGAGCATATTCTTAAGGTATATTAGGTCAATATAATCAAAAGGTGAACTCTATTTTCCTCACTAATTGCTTCCAAACAGGGAATATAATATATTATAAATGAATTTCAGGTCAATATATTCACAAATGAACACAAATATACCATAAATTGCATTGAATGTGGGAAATTGTGCATAATCTATAGGTATATTAGGTCAATATAATCAAAAGGTGAACTCTGTTTTCTTCACTAATTGCATTCAAAACAGTGAATATAACACATTTTATATGAATTTTAGGTCAATATATTCACAAATGAACACAAACATACCCAAACAATGCATTGAAAGTGGGAAATTGTGCATATTCTTTAGGTATATTAGGTCAATATAATCAAAAGGTGAACTCTTTTTTCCTCACTAATTGCATTCAAAACAGTGAATATAACACATTATATATGAATTTTAGGTCATTATATTCTGAAATGAACACAAATATACCATCAATTGCATTGAAAGTGGGAAATTGTGCATATTCTTAAGGTATATTAGGTCAATATAATCAAAAGGTGAACTCTATTTTCCTAACTAATTGCTTCCAAACAGGGAATATAATATATTATAAATGAATTTCAGGTCAATATATTCACAAATGAACACAAATATACCATAAATTGCATTGAATGTGGGAAATTGTGCATAATCTATAGGTATATTAGGTCAATATAATCAAAAGGTGAACTCTGTTTTCCTCACTAATTTCATTCAAAACAGTGAATATAACACATTATATATGAATTTTATGTCATTATATTCACATATGAACACAAATATACCCATAAAATGCATTGATAGTGGGAAATTGTGCATATTCTTTAGGTATATTAGGTCAATATAATCAAAAGGTGAACTCTGTTTTCTTCACTAATTGCATTCAAAACAGTGAATATAACACATTTTATATGAATTTTAGGTCAATATATTCACAAATGAACACAAACATACCCAAACAATGCATTGAAAGTGGGAAATTGTGAATATTCTTTAGGTATATTAGGTCAATATAATCAAAAGGTGAACTCTTTTTTCCTCACTAATTGCATTCAAAACAGTGAATATAACACATTATATATGAATTTTAGGTCATTATATTCTGAAATGAACACAAATATACCATAAATTGCATTGAAAGTGGGAAATTGTGCATATGCTTTAGGTATATTAGGTCAATATAATCAAAAGGTGAACTCTGTTTTCCTCACTAATTTCATTCAAAACAGTGAATATAACACATTATATATGAATTTTATGTCATTATATTCACATATGAACACAAATATACCCATAAAATGCATTGATAGTGGGAAATTGTGCATATTCTTTAGGTATATTAGGTCAATGTAATCAAAATGTGAACTCTATTTTTCTCACTAATTGCATTCAAAACAGTGAATATAACACATTATATATGACAATAAGAACAATATATTCTCAAATGAACTCAAGCATACCCATAAATTGCATTTAAAATAGGAAATTTGGCATAATCTATAGGTATAAAAGGTCAATGTAATCAAAAGGTGAACTGTAATTTCCTCACTAATTGATTCACATATGAACACAAATATACCCATAAAATGCATTGATAGTGTTAAATTGTGCATTAATTTGTAAATTCTCAAATGAACTCAAGTATACCCATAAAGTGCTTTTTAAATAGGATATTTGGCATAATCTATAGGTATATAAGGCCAATGTAGTCAAAAGGTGAACTCTATTTTCCTCACTAATTGCATTCAAAACAGTGAATATAACACAGTATATATGAATTATATGTCAATATATTCACTTATGAACACAAATATACCCATAAAATGCATTGATAGTGTTAAATTGTGCATATTCTTTAGGTATATTAGGTCAATGTGATCAGAATGTGAACTTTATTTTTCTCACTAATTGCATTCAAAACAGTGAATATAACACATTATATATGACAATTGGAACAATATATTCTCAAATGAACTCAAGTATACACATAAATTGCATTGAAAGTGGGAAATTGAACATATTCTTAAGGTATATTAGGTCAATATAATCATAAGGTGAACTGTATTTTCCTCACTAATTGCTTCCAAACAGAGAATATAACATATCATATATTAATTTTAGGTCAATAGATTCACAAATGAACACAAATATACCATAAATTGCATTGAATGTGGGAAATTGTGCATATGCTTTAGGTATATTAGGTCAATATAATCAAAAGGTGAACTCTGTTTTTCTCACTAATTGCATTCAAAACAGTGAATATAACACATTATATATGACAATTAGAACAATATACATTTGTATTCTCAAATGAACTCAACTATACCCATAAATTGCATTGAAAGTGGGAAATTGAGCATATTCTTAAGGTATATTAGGTCAATATAATCAAAAGGTGAACTCTATTTTCCTCACTAATTGCTTCCAAACAGGGAATATAATATATTATAAATGAATTTCAGGTCAATATATTCACAAATGAACACAAATATACCATAAATTGCATTGAATGTGGGAAATTGTGCATAATCTATAGGTATATTAGGTCAATATAATCAAAAGGTGAACTCTGTTTTCTTCACTAATTGCATTCAAAACAGTGAATATAACACATTTTATATGAATTTTAGGTCAATATATTCACAAATGAACACAAACATACCCAAACAATGCATTGAAAGTGGGAAATTGAGCATATTCTTAAGGTATATTAGGTCAATATAATCAAAAGGTGAACTCTATTTTCCTCACTAATTGCTTCCAAACAGGGAATATAACATATTATAAATGAATTTCAGGTCAATATATTCACAAATGAACACAAATATACCATAAATTGCATTGAATGTGGGAAATTGTGCATAATCTATAGGTATATTAGGTCAATATAATCAAAAGGTGAACTCTCTTTTCCTCACTAATTGCATTCAAAACAGTGAATATAACACATTATATATGAATTTTAGGTCAATATATTCACAAATGAACACAAATATACCCAAACAATGCATTGAAAGTGGGAAATTGTGCATATTCTTTAGGTATATTAGGTCAATATAATCAAAAGGTGAACTCGTTTTTCCTCACTAATTGCATTCAAAACAGTGAATATAACACATTATATATGAATTTTAGGTCAGTATATTCTGAAATGAACACAAATATACCATAAATTGCATTGAAAGTGGGAAATTGTGCATATGCTTAAGATATATTAGGTCAATATAATCAAAAGCTGAACTCTGTTTTCCTCACTAATTTCATTCAAAACAGTGAATATAACACATTATATATGAATTTTATGTTATTATATTCACATATGAACACAAATATACCCATAAAATGCATTGAAAGTGGGAAATTGTGCATATTCTTTAGGTATATTAGGTCAATGTAATCAAAAGGTGAACTCTATTTTTCTCACTTATTGCATTCAAAACAGTGAATATAACACATTATATATGACAATTAGAACAATATATTCTCAAATGAACTCAAGCATACCCATAAATTGCATTTAAAATAGGAAATTTGGCATAATCTATAGGTATAAAAGGTCAATGTAATCAAAAGGTGAACTGTAATTTCCTCACTAATTTCATTTAAAACATGAAATATAACACATTATATATGACAATTAGAACAATATATTCTCAAATGAACTCAAATATACCCATAAATTGCATTGAAAGTGGGAAATTGAACATATTCTTAAGGTATCTAAGGTCAATGAAATCAAAAGGTGAACTCTAATTTCCTAACTAATTGCATTCAAAACAGTGAATATAACACAGTATATATGAATTTTATGTCAATATATTCACATATGAACACAAATATACCCATAAAATGCATTGATAGTGGGAAATTGTGCATATTCTTTAGGTATATTAGGTCAATGTAATCAAAAGGTGAACTCTATTTTTCTCACTTATTGCATTCAAAACAGTGAATATAACACATTATATATGACAATTAGAACAATATATTCTCAAATGAACTCAAGCATACCCATAAATTGCATTTAAAATAGGAAATTTGGCATAATCTATAGGTCTATAAGGTCAATGTTATCAGAAGGTGAACTCTTTTTTCCTCACTAATTTCATTCAAAACAGTGAATATAACACATTATATATGACAATTAGAACAATATATTCTCAAATGAACTCAAATATACCCATAAATTGCATTGAAAGTGGGAAATTGTGCATATTCTTTAGGTATATTAGGTCAATATAATCAAAAGGTGAATTCTTTTTTCCTCACTAATTGCATTCAAAACTGTGAATATAACACAGTATATATGAATGTTATGTCCATATATTCACAAATGAACACAATTATACCCATAAAATGCATTGATAGTGGGAAATTGTGCATATTCTTTAGGTATATTAGGTCAATGTAATCAAAAGATGAACTCTATTTTCTTCACTAATTGCATTCAAAACAGTGAATATAACACATTATGTATGACAATTAGAAGAATATATTCTGAAATGAACTCAAATATACCCATGAATTGCTTTAAAACTAGGATATTTGGCATAATCTATAGGTATATAAGTCAATGTAATCAAAAGGTGAACTCTATTTTCCTAACTAATTGCATTCAAAACAGTGAATATAACACAGTATATATGAATTTTATGTCAATATATTCACATATGAACACAAATATACCCATAAAATGCATTGAAAGTGGGAAATTGTGCATGTTCTTTAGGTATATTAGGTCAATATAATCAAAGGATGAACTCTGTTTTCCTCACTTATTGCATTTCAAACAGTGAATATAACACATTATATATGCATTTTAGGTCAATATATTCACAAATGAACACAAATATACCCAAACAGTGCATTGAAAGTGGGAAATTGTGCATATTCTTTAGGTATATTAGGTCAATGTAATCATTGAATACTTGAATTATGGTGTAATTATCTAATTTTTGTGTCAGATTGCTTTTTTCAAACTCATCTTATATCTTTAAGGTTAATTAATAACTCTTTTAGCAAACCTTTGCATGTTTTAAGCTGTAAGGTTATATGGTTCTTCTTTTTGTTCACTTTTAGTATTCTGTATTTCATAGTATAAATCAAATGATGCTTAAATGAAGGGTTATCTAAAAATGTTACGAATTTATATTCACAGTATCTCAAAGTATTCAAACTGAACTCGAGGTAGGTTTTATTATACACTTCGCCTTGTTTTACAATAACTGGGACCTATATTTCGGACCCGCAAATACCGTGAGACGACCGGCTAATATGGTAAAAGTATTTATTTCCAACGAGTGAGGGTATATTCTTTATTTCCAACGAGTGAGAACCGGTTAAATGTTAATATACGGCGTATTTATGCGGAGTTCCGTCAACCATGCGCATAAATGAACTCAGATATACCCATAAATTGCATTGAAAGTGGGAAATTGTGCATATTCTTTAGGTGTATTAGGTCAATGTAATCAAAAGGTGAACTCTATTTTCCTCACTAATTGCTTTAAAAACAGGGAATATAACATATTATATATGAATTTTAGGTCAATAGATTCACAAATGAATACAAATATACTATAAATTGCATTGAAAGTGGGAAATTGTGCATGTTCTTTAGGTATATTAGGTCAATATAATCAAAAGATGAACTCTGTTTTCCTCACTAATTGCATTCAAAACAGTGAATATAACACATTATATATGCATTTTAGGTCAATATATTCACATATGAACACAAATATACCCATAAAATGCATTGATAGTGTTGAATTGTGCATATTCTTTAGGTATATTAGGTCAATGTAATCAGAAGGTGAACTCTATTGGTCTCTCTAATTGCATTCAAAACAGTGAATACAACACATTATTATATGACAATTAGAACAATATATTCTCAAATGAACTCAAGCATACCCATAAATTGCATTTTAAATTGGAAATTTGGCATAATCTATAGGTATAAAAGGTAATCAAAAGGTGAACTGTAATTTCCTCACTAATTTCATTTAAAACATGAAATATAACACATTATATATGACAATTAGAACAATATATTCTCAAATGAACTCAAATATACCCATAAATTGCATTGAAAGTGGGAAATTGAACATATTCTTAAGGTATATAAGGTCAATGTTGTCAAAAGGTGAACTCTATTTTCCTCACTAAGTGCATTCAAAACAGTGAATGCGACAGAGTATATATGAATTATATGTCAAATTGAGCATATTCTTAAGGTATATTAGGTCAATATAATCAAAAGGTGAACTGTATTTTCCTCACTAATTGCTTCCAAACAGAGAATATAACATATTATATATTAATTTTAGGTCAATAGATTCACAAATGAACACAAATATACCATAAATTGCATTGAATGTGGGAAATTGTCCATATGTTTTAGGTATATTAGGTCAATATAATCAAAAGGTGAACTCTGTTTTCCTCACTAATTGCATTCAAAACAGTGAATATAACACAGTATATATGAATTTTATGTCAATATTTACATATGAACACAAATATACCCATAAAATGAATTGATAGTGGGAAATTGTGCATATTTTTTAGGTATATTAGGTCAATGTAATCAAAAGGTGAACTCTATTTTTCTCACTAATTGCATTCAAAACAGTGAATATAACACATTATATATGACAATTAGAACAATATACATTTGTATTCTCAAATGAACTCAAATATACCCATAAATTGCATTGAAAGTGGGAAATTGAGCATATTCTTAAGGTATATAAGGTCAATATAATCAAAAGGTGAACTCTATTTTGCTCACTAATTGCTTTAAAAACAGGGAATATAACACATTATATATGAATTTTAGGTCAATATATTCACAAATGAACACAAATATACCCAAACAATGCATTGAAAGTGGGAAATTGTGCATATTCTTTAGGTATATTAGGTCAATATAATCAAAAGGTGAACTCTTTTTTCCTCACTAATTGCATTCAAAACAGTGAATATAACACATTATATATGAATTTTATGTCAGTATATTCTAAAATGAACACAAATATACCATAAATTGCATTGAAAGTGGGAAATTGTGCATATGCTTAAGATATATTAGGACAATATAATCAAAAGCAGAACTCTGTTTTCCTCACTAATTTCATTCAAAACAGTGAATATAACACATTATATATGAATTTTATGTTATTATATTCACATATGAACACAAATATACCCATAAAATGCATTGAAAGTGGGAAAT